>VWZZ01003989.1:199503-354553 GCA_013399095.1 Psophia crepitans
GGGGGAATTAAGTCATACATTCAAAATGAGGGGCTAAAGAGAACTACTTTTTTTTTACAAGTTTCGTTGTTTTTTTTTAAAGCATCTTCTTCCATGGTTACTTTCACTGTTACACAGGAGAAACTGATTCTTGGATTTAAAACAATAATGCTTTTTCTGTCATCTTATGGGGGTTTTTGGACTTCATTTTGAAGGGGTAAAAGAGGGAAGGACAGTGCATACACAGAAGAGGGGAAGTTTGAAGTGTGAAAATGATAAGGGATGTTTTTACTGAATTTCGCTGTGAGATTCATGTTCTGGGACAGGCTTCTGTGCAGTGTCCTGACATCTGCCATCACAAGGAACTCTGTTCATTGGTTTCATTACTGCGGTAGGATACCGTGATGTGGAAGGACATAGTCCCAGAGTGTGTGTGAATGTTGAGGACCATTTCCACACCAAACACCGAATTAATTTAGAAGAGATCTCTCTCATCGGACTCTTGCAGAGAAATCAGCTCAGTTTGAATCAGCTTGTGCTTTCTAAGGTTACAAAGATTCCTAGGGGGTAAAATTGCATTAGTCAAATCAAGGAGGTGTTAGGAAGTGTGAATCATGTCGTTAAATTCATGTGGAAGATGAGAGTGACGTAGGTACTGAGAATTGGCATTTTTCCCCCTCTTCTGTAACATTTATATACCAAGTACCAAAAGGAACCATATGCAGGTTCTGCAGTGGCACTAGTTGCTTGGGAATGGGAATACTCTCCGTATAATCACATCTTAGAATAGAATAGAATAGAATAGAATCATTAAGGTTGGAAGAGACCTCAAGGATCATCCAGTCCAACCGTCCCCCCACCACCTATTTCCCACTAAACCACGTCCCTAAGTACCACATCCAACCTTTCCTTAAACACCCACAGGGACCCTGACTCCACCACCTCCCTGGGCAACCCGTTCCAATGCCCAGAATCATAGAATGGTTTGGGTTGGAAGAGACCACAAGGATCATCTAGTTCCAACCCCCCTGTCATGGGCAGGGACACCCTATGCTAGACCAGGTTGCCCAAAGCCCCATCCACCCTGGCCTTGAACACTGCCAGGGATGGGGCCTCCACAGCTTCTCTGGGCAACATGTTCCAGTGCCTCACCACTCTTCACAGTAAAGAATTTCTTTCTAATGTCTAATCTAAATCTCCCCTCTTTAAGTTTATACCCATTACCCCTTGTCTTGTCACTATACTCCCTAAAAAACAGTCCCTCTCCATCTTTCCTGTAGGTCCCCTTTAGGTATTAGAAGGCCACGATTAGGTCTCCCCGGAGCCTTCCCTTCTCCAGGCTGAACAATGCCAGCTGCCTCAGCCTGTGTTCGTAGGAGAAGTGCTCCAGCCCTCTGATCAGCTTTGTGGCCTCCTCTGGTCTTGCTCCAGCAGCTCCATGTCTTTCCAGTCCTGGGGACCCCAGAGCTGGATGCAGTACTCCAGGTGGGGTCTCACAAGAGTGGAGTAGAGGGACAGAATCATCTCCCTCGACCTGCTGGCCACAGTATTTTTGATGCAGCGCAGGACACAGGTGGCTTTCTGGGCTGCCAGCGCACACTGCCGGCTCATGTTGAGTTTTTCATTAACCAGCACCCCCAAGTCCTTCTCCTCAGGGCTGCTCTCGATCTATTCTCTGCTCAGCATGTAGTTGTGCTTGGGATTGTGCCGACCCACAAGCACACTCAATACTTCACTCAATACTTTTATGGTTCAATAGCAACCATTAGCAGTACCTTGTGCTTGATGTTTTGCAGTGTGTCTGATTCAGTGCAAACATAGAACTGGGTGTCATCCCCCTTGTACTGGAATTTCTGTCTGCACATCTCGCAGCATGCATATATACATATACACATACATACCAGTATATATGTGTGTGTATGTACATACATATACATGAACATATGTGTGTAGATATGTGTGTACACAGATATGTTGTGTATTGTATAGTGTGAGAGTGAATCTGATTTCACTGGAGGTATGAAGTGATCAACTTCTTATATTGCGTGGTTGTCCTCATAATGGTGGTTTTTTGCTTGTCTGTTTTCTGGGAATAGTAAGTAGATGGTATTAAGTTGTAGATTTTCTTTGAAATATTTATTTTTAAGCAAAGGATTAATTGTCGAAGCATTCAGGCAATATTTCTGTCTGTGTAGAAAGGCCCTATAGGACATTATTTCATAAAATATAGTAAAATGTTTGAGAGACCTGATAGCTTGGTAGTACTACTCTAGTTGAAGGCTATAGATGGTCAGACACACATCTGTCCTGGGTTTGGCAGGGACGAGGTTAATTTTCTTCTTAGCAGAAGAAAGTAGTAGAAGATAAGTGCTGTGTTTTGGATTTAGGATGAGAATAATGTTGGTAACACATGTTTTTAGTTGTTGCCAAGCAGCCAAGGACTTTTCAGCTTCTCGCCAGGGAAGGTTCAGGTTGGAGATGAGGAGAAAATTCTTCTCTGAAAGGGTGGTCGGGCATTGGAACGGGTTGCCCAGGGAGGTGGTGGAGTCACCATCCCTGAGGGTGTTTAAGGAAAGGTTAGATGTGGTACTTAGGGACGTGGTTTAGTGGCTATTAGGTGGTGGGGGGATGGTTGGACTAGATGATCCTTGAGGTCACTTCCAACCTTAATGATTCTATTCTATTCTATTCTATTCTATTCTATTCTATTCTATTCTATTCTATTCTATTCTATTCATACTGCCCTGCCAACAAAAAGATGGGGGGCGTCCAAGTAGCTGGGAGGGGGCACAGCCAGGGCAGCTGACCCCAACAGGCCAAAGAGATATTCCATACCATATGATGTCATGCTCCACATATAGCTGAGCGGTAGGCTGGGAGACAGGGCAGCTTGGGGTCTTGGAGAGCATTGACTTCGGGTGGCGAGAAGTTGTGCTGTTCATCACCTGGTTTTGATGAGGATTATTATTATTGTTATTGTCTTCCTTTTCTATCCTATTAAACTGTCTTTATTTCAACCCACAAGTTCTACTTTTTTTCTTTTTTTTCCTTTCATTTTTGATTCTCTCTGCCATCCCACTGAGGGGGGAAGCAAACGACTGTGTGGTTGTTTTAGCTGCCAGCCAGGTTAAGCCATGACAATATCTTACATGTGGGTGCTGTTGCACTAGCAACATCTTGAGGGTCTTGTCATTTTGTAAAAGAATTAACAGAAAATCATCTAGCTCCATTACGAACATGTTACATTCCCCCAAATCTGTTATTCTTGAAGAGATCTGAGTATGTTTGACTTTTCTGACTTTTTTCTTTTACATTTGTCGTTGTGTCCTCACAACTTTCAACCACAATGGCTTTATAAAACAAAGTGTATTTTAATGTTTATTTAGATTTTGAGGGTTTGTGTTTATTTTTAGTGTGATGCATCATAACCTCATGAGTGTTGAAAGGAAGTAGAGTTCCTGCTGTTCTGACAAAATGGAATGATTGCTTTAACTGTTTGATATGTTCTATAATGGAAAACTGATTAAAATGCCATTTTCATGGGGTAATTTACCTTTTTGTTGAAATAATGTGGCTACATAGAGATCTGCTAGCTGTGGTCATACAACGTCTTCAAAAGAGCTTCATCAAGTTAAAGGTACGCTATTGACATAGACAAGTTAAGAAAGGATTTCTTATTTTAGTGCTGCTCATTATCTTTTTTACTATTACTGTTTAATTATAAATAAATACATTTCATTAAAAGAATTCGGGGTTCCTGAATGATCTTAGTGATTAAGACCCCATACATTTTAAAGACTTTCATTTTCTCTACTCAGAAGCGAGCTAAAACCCTGCCCTTGCACTCAGGTGTGATTATGTTGGTAAGCTCTTCAATGGCAAGTGTATATTACAGTTGAATGTTTGGCATAGAAAGAACATGTAAAAAGTATTTTGGAGTCCCAACAAAATTTGGGAGGATCTGGCATTCTTTTGTGTTTTCAGAACAATGACAAAAAGCATATTCCTGTTGCAGACCATACACTACCTGCTTGTAAATTGATCAGATGTGACATATTCTGTTAATAGCTTGTGACTTTTCTTTTCTTTGTTTTGGTTTGGTTTGGTTTGTGGTTTTTTTTTGTTTATCCAAGCCACACCTGTGTCAAAATTGCTATTTCTCCGGTGCAGTTTTGGAGTTAGAGCTGTCTAATCCATTATGATTCTTTGTTTTGTTTAACATTGACTATCAGGGCAGCTTGCTTAAATATTCATCACTGCCATTAGACCCAATCATAGTAATGCAATTGAAACATTAGCAGTTTCTCTAATATTGTGAAGACTTAACGATCCTAACTGCAGAGAAAATGTCAAACATTATCAAATTATGTCAGTCTTTTTATGACTTCTCCATTTTTACAATCTGGGAAATGTTGAGTATTCAAAGGAGGCAACCTCAAATTTTCTGACATTTTAAAGTCAATGCTGCTTCTCTGAGGTGCTCCAAGCTAGAATATATCATCAGTAGTTGTATGACGAGAGTGGATGTTTAAAGTTTATATCACTGGGAGAATTGAGGGTTACCGGCAGGAAGTGGAGAGGTCACGGAGTGCAAATCCAATTTCCAATTCACACTCAAGCTGTGTGAGCTAATAGATTTAAAAACCATGTTTTGTTAATTTTCTATCTGGTTCTTTTAAGTTAGTCATTTATCTAACTAATTATTTGTCCTGTGTTGTCAGTTTCTACACAACTGTGCAAGGGTTAGTTGGTATTAATAAGCAATTAGGACTTGGGCATCTGTTGCAGATGAAATGTTTTCTCTTTATCAGTTTACTTCGGTTTCCTTTAGAGACAGTAAAACATGATCAAATATGGCTCGAGTCCTACACCGAAAGGATTGTCAGCCCAAGAGTGCAGGACTCAAAACGTTTGTTAGTTTGCAGGATTTATAGCTAACCTGTGTTTCATTGATCATTTCGTATTGAAGTCGCTCATTTTGCTAGGCAGTATGTTTCATGTTGTCACTAGGCCCGTTTGCCATCTGAAAGGAAATTGACAAGTATTGATGAGATATTAGTTCTTGATCACCGACCTTTTCCTTTCATGCAGCTCAAGGCAGTTAGGTGTCTGTTAGTGTTCTAGGGTTTGAGGGTTTTTTGTTGATTTGGTAGTTGTTTTTTTCCAGGGGTTTAGTTGATCGATGAGCTCGCAGTAGTAGTTTTTAGCTTTCGGACTGAACAAATGTATGCATTTCTGTAAAGCAAAAGTCTCTTCACTAATAGCATTTTTATAATTAGGTTTCTATACTAAATAAAAATCTTATTTTTACAGTCTTAGTAGAAGGTGATTGTGAAGAGACAGATTTTTGACAGAATACTCACAGTAATCGATATGTTCACTTTCAAAGCAAGAAAACTCAGTCATAGTGGAGCTTATTTTCAGTAATCCACTCGACTCAGGCAAGTTTGGTTTCATGTTTAATTGAAAAATCTCGTCACTACTTCCTTGTCACGTTAATAACTTTTGTGCCATTGACTCATTTTTTCTGTCTGCTGAAATGTACTCTCTCAATTCCCTTCAGAATCTAAATCAGCATTTTCCCATTTTTTTTGAAAAATTTACTCAGTATTTTCATAGATCTGTTTCTATCAGATTTTTTCTTAGAGAAAACCAGAAAAAGGTGAGTGGCTGTTCTCTCAAAGAGTTTTAATAGTTGATGGGGATATGTATCTTTTCCCATTAATCGTAAGCCATCTGTGGAACAGGCTTCCTGTTTTTCTCTGCTTCCAACTCCACTTATTTTTCAAATCCCATATGAAAACATGTTTTATCTCCCATGTATTTCTAAAATCACAAAACTGAATTTATTCCATTTCAGTGATGAACCCCCACCTAGTTAGATGCTTGACCAATCAAATAAATATTGTGCGATTTCCTGATGCTCACCAATTTAAATAAGTAATTTACATACGGAAATATTTTTTTCTGAAGTGCACAAATTGTGTGTTACAGGAACCTTGCTTTGCCAGTGAGATGGACAAGATTACTATAAGTGTATTGGATTTACTGTAATCTGAATCTAAATTCTGATTCTTCAGAAGCTGTAAATATGATTTACAAGAAAGAATATTTGAAATGTGATTTTGAGCATTTCAGTTACATTTTTTCCACATAGTTGTGTCCCCAGCTAATTTTTCGGCTCAACGTTAAAGTGGTGTGTTTTTTTTAATAACCTTCAACACGGTGAAAGGAGTGCTGGATTATATTAGCAAGGACTCAGTACTGTGTGAACCCATCTGTGTGGTGCCTGCTCTGGAGCTTGTTAGTGTGTGGATGTTTAGAAGCACGGAGAGATCAGATATGTAGTTTTCTACAATCTGCATATCTTAAAGGAATCCTTTTTCTTTACTGCTGCGAGTTAGATAAAAAAAGTTAGTAAAATTACATAACTTGCAATGAATGTATGGGCTTATCATTGCTCATTGAAAACATAAAGTATTCCTGTACCTATTTTTGTTATATGTGTGCATTTGTTCCTTTGGAGAATCTGTTTTTCAAGTTTGGACTGTCAGTTCATTTTTATCATGCTACTCCAGCTCATAGATCTTTTTTAGAGAATTTTCTTAGAATTTGTTCTTAGAGAAATACTAAATTTTGCATGCATTGAGGATTTTAGAGCATTTATATACCAGAATTCTGCCTGCATAAATACATACATGTACACTGGAGCCAAATGTCTCTTAGAAAATTGATATCATCTTGTAGAGAAGAAGCCACTGCACAGTGAAGTGGAGATACTAAGTTCATATTGTTAGTTAGTTAACACAGGTCTGAAGGTAAAGCCAAAACCTATGTCATTTTTGTGGTGAGCACTCTGCCAGTATTGGAGAAGGTGCTCTGAAATTTTTAAAAGTACTTTTAAGAATAATTTAGTATGTCGGGTTGCTAACACTTATAAATACTTCTTTGCCCTGTCTTTATTTTCTTTCAGAGTTCCAACTTGAATTCCGGTTTCTTTTGTGTTCTGTTACTTGGTTTTTGTATTTTCCTTGTAGAAAATACTGTGACTTCACAAAGATCATTAAAATATTGGGGCACAGTTTTGCTTTCTTCACTTAAATTCTACAGAGTAGAATTACCAAAAATGTTTAGGACTTTTTCTAAATTTATCGAAGGCATGTAAACACAGGAGAAAAAAGACTTAAGAAGGTCTTAGAAAGTTATTGCAATAGGAAGCTCAGTTGTTCACTGAAGGACCCAACTGAAAAATCTTGCCCTGTGCCTCAGATAATCATCTGTAGACTATACTATGTGTAATCCAAAACTTTATCCAAAATAGCTGTTGGCTCTAAAATACGCATACTGGAATAAAAAGCTCTTTGGTGTATTTTTAATGAAATATAATTCTTTTGCAAACCAGAACTTAAATTATTAATGAATTGAAATGGTCACAGAAATAAGTTCAAGCGTTTGTGTAACTGTTGAAAGGTGAGTTTATTTCTGAAACAGCTTGCAAATGGGAGGTAATTTAGAAATGCAAATTTAAAATCAACCGAATAATTGCTATATGGGACTTGCTAGCATTCTTTCAAAGGAAGATTTTGTCAATTGTGGTGAGTATGTTTGAGGCTCTTTTGCTCAAAGTAAAAGCAAAAAAGGTGGCATCTAAAAGAAAAGTTCCTACTGCTTCTAGTTTAATCCTCTCCTCATCCTTCAGGTCATGAGAGACATAAGAACATTGAGGAGAGTTTAGTGAAGGGCCACCAAGGTGATTAGAGGCTGGGGAACTTGACCTATGTAGGAATATTGATGAAGCTGGGTTTGTTGAGCCTGGAGAGGGTATCTGAAAAGGGGAATGTAACCACAGTCTATGTGAATGGTAGGTGTAGTGAAGATGTAGGTAGCCATCTTCATGAGGGTGCAGAGGGACAGGGCAAAAAGGCAACAGGCTCAGGTTGCTTCAGGGAAAATTCTGTCTGGATAAAAGAAAACAATTATTTACCATGAGAACAACGAAACACTGGAATAAGTTGCCCAGAGAAGGGCTGAAAGACTCTGCTTGACAGGGCCATGGGTAACCTAATATAAGGTTCTGTTTTCAACAGAAGATTGGAACAGATGGTCTCCAGAGGTCCTTTTCAACCTAAATTTTTCCATGATCTGTGAATCAATCTATCTCTGTTATTCAAGCAAATATTCAGAAATGGACTAGGCAGGCTGTGGTGCTGCCAGTAATTTGTGGAGAATAATAGCCCTGGCTCCTTTAATCTGATCCACTCCTCGGAGGAAAGCAACTGCACTGTCTGAAGAAGGAAACGGGAGGGGAGGGCAGTTCAGGAGAAAGCGGTGTCTGAGCTTTTCAGTGGAGGGGCATGACGGACAGCTGGAATGGAGAGGGGAGTACTGTGTGGATTTGAACATAAGCGTTGGGAAGGGTAGCTGAACAGCTGAAGAAACCTAGGACAAAAAAGGAGTAACTAAGGCGTGAAAAGGAGGTGGCATATGGGTTGGTATACTAAACAGCTGAAGTGTCGAACATATTCACTATACACGGTAAGGTTTCAATGCCGGCAGAACTGATGATGCAGGACGCATTATACACCTCCAGGTGCTGAAGGTAGTGGAATGTGGATAGTCTGGGACAGTCTTCTCTGGTAGCCTGAATAGCCCATGGTTCTTGAAAGTGAGAGAACTCTCTGAAAGCAGTGAAGGAGGAAGGGTACACCAGGAGATTCTTGACCGTTCTGTAGTTTGACTCACCTGAAGTGGCTGCTGCATCATCACTGTTGTCTTAAATACTTGAGAGGAGAAGAGAGGAAAAAAAAAAAGAGTGGATTGTTTGGAGCAGGTGTTAACATAGTTATTTGATCATAAAATGGGCCTTATAAAATGAGACAGGTGAAAGACAATAACCTTTCTCCAAGTTGAACAATTTATTGGTTGTTTCTCATTGTTTCAGGGAAGTTGGATAGTTGAAGTGGATGGATATTTCATTTGCCTTGGTAATATAGCAAAACATACTTGACGCTGTGGTTGCTTTTCTTTTTCAGTACCATAATTTTCTACAGAGGAAAGTTAGTTCTGTCCTGTGGTGGGTTGACCCAGGCTGGAGGCCAGGGGCTCCCCAAAGCCACTCTGTCACTGCCCTCCTCAGCTGGGCAGGGAGAGAAAATATAATGAAAGGCTCATGGGTCGGGATAAGGATGGGGAGAGATCACTCATCAGTTATCATCTTGGGCAAAACAGACTCAACTCATGGAAATTAATTTGATTTATTGCTAATCAAATCAGAGTAGGATAATGAGAAATAAAATCAAATCATAAAACACCTCCTCCCACCCCTCCCTTCTTCCCAGGCTGAACTTCACTCCCCATTTCTCTCTATCCTCCCCCCCTGGCGGCACAGGGGGATGGGGAATTGGGGGTTGTGGTCAGTTCATCACACGGTGTCTCTGCTGCTCCTTCCTCCTCAGGAGGAGGGCTCCTCACACTCTGCCCCTGCTCCAGCATGGGGTCCCTCCCACGGGACACAGTCCTATGCCAACTTCTCCAATGTGTGTCCTTCTCAGGGGCTGCAGTTCTTCACGAGCTACTCCAGTGTGGGTCCCTTCCATGGGGTGCAAACCTTCAGGAGCAGACTGCTCCAGTGTGGGTCCCCCACGGGGTGACAAGTCCTGCCAGCAAACCTGCTCCAGCATGGGCTACTCTCTTTCCATGGGTCCACAGGTCCTGCCAGGAGTTTGCTCCAGCATGGGCTTCCCATGGGGTTTACAGCCTGGTTTGGGTGGCTGCTCCAGTGTGGGGTCCTCCATGGGTTGCATGTGAATACCTGCTCCACCATGGACCTCCATGGGCTACTGGGGGACAGCCTGCCTCACCATGGTCTTCTTCAGAGGCTGCAGGGGAATCTCTGATCTGGAGCACCACCTTCCTCTCCTTCTTCACTGACATTGGTGTATGCAGAGTTGTTCCTTTCACGTATTCTTGTTCCTCTCATGTATTCTCACTCTTCTTGCTGGCTGCAATCACTCTTAACTGCGTTATCCCAGAAGTGCTACCACCGTCGCTACTGGGTTCAGCCTTGGCCAGCAGCAGGTCCGTCTTGGAGCTTCTACGTGAGGGGAGCTTCTAGTAGCTTCTTGTGGAAGCCACCCCTGTAGCCCCCCTGCTACCAAAACCTTGTCATGCAGACCCGTACATGTCTGTAGATTTTTCTGGATCATTCCTTTAGTTGACTACTGCAACTTTCAACAAAATATCTGTCTTGAGATGTTTTCTTCGCTTTAGTCTATAAACTAAATTGAGGGCATCTCTGAAATGTCACTGCCATGTCTTGTGTGATGTGTACAGTATGTCAGATTACACTTTGCAATATGATTTGGAAATTGTCGGAAAACCTGAATGTGTGTTTTAGTGTGACATTAGTTTGTTCAGATCAATTATTACTGCTGCCAATACATGTTTTTATATAGTTCTTGGATATCTGCAGAAGACAACCACTCTATAGAGAAGGGTTAATACTCTTATCCCTGGTTTAAGATGGAGAGCACTAGTGTAGGGAAGGGAGGTTCCTTGCCCATAGTCACTCATAGAATCTGTGGCAGAGCTAGGGTTAGAATCTGCATTTTCGTTAGGCAATTATTTAGTGATAGGCTCTTAAAAGTAGTGGGGCATTGGGAGGAGAGACTATGTTTTGGATTAAATACAACTAATATTTTCTTTTTAATAAGAACATTGCGTAACCTATGACGAAAATTTGTCTCAATATGTGGAATTGTCTCTATCCAGATTTTTATTATCCCTACTAAAGAAAATAGACTGTTTTCTGCCGTTGTCTGTTTAGCCAGCTGTAAGCCCTATTGGACAGATTGTGTGGAATGCTGATTAATGATATAGGCTGTGGGTGATCAACCAAGTGTGTAATGAGGCCCATAGCTTCCAGGGTATTATAGAAATGCCACAGATCAGTCAATGTAAGCACGCAGTCTGCAGTTTCTTCTGCAAAGTAAGTTCAGACTAGTGGGGAAGAGTAGTGTAGCCCTGAAGAGCTGCTGCACTGCTACAACAGCTGTGCTTATTTTTAGAGGAGGCTTAAGTTTAATCTAAGGATTTCAAGGTTTGGTGGTTTGTGGTGGTTTTTTTCTTCCTTGATATCTTTCTTACTGTGATTATGGATGTGGCCCCACCCCCATTTTTCTTGCAGAATAAATCCAAAAGACTTAATACATGTGTGATAAATTTGGGAGATTGTATTTCTATATGGCTTTAAAAAGTGTTTGTTTCATATCCCAGCATCCACGGGACAAAATAGCTTGATGAATTCTGACAAACAGCACACTGTTTTATAAAATGTTACTAGATCAAGCTGTCAGATGTCAAAGACTATATGTGCTACTTTTGTAGCAGAATATAGGGTTTTTTTAATATAAAATCAGCACTGGTTAAATATTTTCTTTTTTAGAGAATTCTGAAAATACATAAATATGTTTATGACTTTCATGTCACATTTTTAATGCAGTAATTCCGCTATAGGAATGGCCTTTTTTCATACTGTCCTGAAAAGTCATCAGCATCACTGCTCTGAGGCTCTGTAAGTTCAGGTTGTAGAGCTGAGTTGGTTCATAATTCTTGCTTTCTTATGAGTTTTTTTCTAGAACAATAAGAGGAGGTAATTAATTTGCCTATTATTACTACTCTATTAAAATTTCCGTAAATATCTCTTTCTAATTTATAGGTAGTAGCTCAATTCCAAATTTCTTTCACATCATGAAGAGACAGTTTACTGAAACAGAGTGGGGTGTAATCAAGTCTATGAGTAATGAATGGATGCAGCTGGATATGTTTCATCGACACTGGGTAACTGTTTTTTTTCTATTTAAAGACCACAATGCTATAACCTCCATGTTCTCTTCTGATATATTTTGTTATCATTTTCATTATGGTAAAATTGTATCCTTTTTATAGTTACATGTTCATGTGGAGATAATATTATTGGGTTTTATATTTTATTGATTTACTAATGTCAGAATAACTTTAAGAACCATAGTACAGCTGACATTTCTAGAAGGATTTATGACTAGTTTTAAATGCATATCCAGAACAAGGCAAAGGGTTTGTATCTGTATGTGCCACTAAGTAATTCTGATTGCACATCCATTATGATGCAACAAGTTAGGCTAGGTATTAACAGTGCTGATAACTTTTTCCTCTTGATAATTGTATCAGTCTATCCTCACATTTACAGTAGTATAAATCTTAAATTTATTTGGTCTACGGTGTCTGCTCACAAGTAATGTTTATAGAACAGTTTGAAAACAGCAATAAAATATATTTACTCTTATTTTAGGCCTTAAAAGAAAGCTTCTTAAAGGCTATTGGAGTTGGAATTGGGTTTAACTTGCAAAGAATTGAATTTAATGTGTCCCCATTGCAACTGGAAATAGGGAAGGTGTATAAGGAGACAGAAATGCTTCTAGATGGAGATAAAGAAGAAGAATGGACATTTGAGGTAAGGAATATTCAAATTTATTTTTTGAATAATGATAAACAATCTCAACACCCTATGGTTGCACTGTACATTTAATTTTTGATTTTGATTTTTTTTCAACTTCACACCTTTATTCTGTATGACCACATTAAACATATCCATCAAAACTTAGGATATAAATCTGCAGCATTTTAAAGTTGTTTTGATGATTGCAAAAGCACCCCAGAGGCGTATTCATTATAATGGCTTTTTATTTTTTCTGTTCTGATTTCTTGCACTCTATGAAATTCATCCTAGGATGTGTAGGAAGTTCACTGAAGCATATTCAGAAATTACTGTGAACAACATCTAAGATTTTAAAGTTCTTCATTAATTGGTCTAGAATGGAACTAGTAATTAACTAGCCCCATTAGTTATTGTTTAAGTTAAATGTTTGAAATGAAGGCGTCTTCAGCTCCTTCAGTTCTCTTTCTTCCTGTCCTTACAAGCTGGTAGAAACATGCTTTTGTGGGTTTGGAGTTACAGTGTGCTGACTGGCTGCTGTCTGTGGGAATGGAGACATGCAAAAAATTGTTTAATTGGAACCTTAGTTTGGGCTCAATATTCTGAGTTTTGCGGTTTGGGCTTTTGTTTGGTTTTCTTTCTTGAACATGATCAATAGCATCTAATATAGTTTAAATGGCATAGAGAGAAATAACTGATAAGGGCATGGTTTAGTGATGGATTTGGTAGTGTTAGGTTAACAGTTGGACTTGATCTTAAGAGTCTTTTCCAACTTAAATGATTGTATGGTTCTGTACATTGATCTCAAATTATTTAATTACCCTGTGAAACCAAGCTTTAAAAAAAATAAATAAATCACAGTACTATTTCTCTATGCCTCAGAGGCACTTTCAGTCAGCTACTTAAAGGAAGAAACGCAAAAGATGTTGTGACTTCAAAACTGCCTGTTAAGGGCACCTCGTTCCAGTTTGCCATAAGTTTGTGCAGCTGGTATATATTTAAAGCATACAAACTTTGCAATTTCACATGGTAGTCAAGCACACTTTTCAGTACCAGTACTCGGTTTATATTTTGCACTGACATTTTGAAAATATCTACATGGTTGGAGACAGCTGTTCCGGTAGATCTTGTCTAAATGACAAATTTCTGGTGTACGCTTGTTTTGTGTAGTATACAAACTACATGTATGATATGCATGTAGTGAAAAAGAATGAATGTACCAGTAACCTTTAACTCGTAGCATAAGTTGACCTCTTCACAGTTCATTCCTTTCAGCATTTCTAGCCACATTTGGGTTTGCGTTATTTTAAAAGTCTACCCATACTAAATCAGCCCTCTTACTGATACTGCCATACTTCCTTTGAGTTACAGACTGGCAAAAGAAAGTCTTATGAAAGACTGTGACACATGTTGTAATAGAATGCTTTCTGTCTTAATGCTAGCAGTGAACCATTGTCAAGGAAGCATCTACCTCTTTCGATTGATTTCTGGAACTCCTAACTTTGGTCTTTGATGACACGCCTGTGGTTCATTGACTAAAATAGCCTGAAGATGATTATGTAGGCAGCTCCCTGTATTACTTAGATGCTTTACAATTATTTGATTTTTCCTTATTACTTAGTAATTACCATTAGAAGCTTAATTTAATTTTTGTCTGAGGATTGTCTCCTCTTCCATGCTTGCACCCCTACTTCCCAAGAGGACAGCCTTATAACGAGGCAGATGGTAGTATTTCAAACAAAGGATTTATTATCAAGTTTAATTTAAATAGAAGCTCAATTGGGATATAATTTCATTTAAATTTCAACATGTATTAAAATGAAATTGAAAAAAATAATTAGTTTTTCAGTTACTAATCCCCAGCTGAAAATTAAGCATCACTCTACTTTTTTGTCTTCTCCCCAGTTTCTTTTAATTTTGTGCCCATTTTTGTACTTACAAAAGTCATTTTTTGTTCCATTACTTGCCCTTGAGCCAAATTCTTGAAACAATTTGTTAACTCAAAACACTAATTTTGAGAAATCTGTAAGAGTCTCTCAGGAGAAGTCATTACGAATCACCTGTAAGACTGCATATTACTGGTACAGTATTTTCTGTGTGTTCCCTGTTGTGCTGTGTTTGCTTGAGTGAACCTTTTCTATCATTTAAAAAAAAATATGATCTTACAGTTTTGCTTTTCAGAGCTGCCTATATCTTTATGAGAGGAGATGACAGAAGAGAGCAAGGCTGTTCAAAATCCAATTATCACATACTCTGGATTGTCTTATTTCAGTTGTAAAGAGAATCTAATTTACCAAAAACAGAGAGAAATAAAGGGGTTTTTACCCATTTACATTACAGAAAATACTCTGAAATCTCCTTCAGAAAGTACCATGTAATGTGAAAAAAAGCAACTTAAAAGCATAAAGACTAGAAAAAGATCTACCACCTTGTACTTGTCATGACAAAAAGGTCAAGAGAAGTACTAGTGCATCAGAGCAAATCAAATCTGACACTGTTCAGACACCCTGGAACTGTTCACATCAAGAGCAAAACCTGTTCATATTGGAGGTGGAATTTTCTGTGAACATTTAAAAAAATTCTTTTTCTGTTACGGTGTTGTAAATACCAAATGAACTACCTTGTTGTGTAGTTGACTGGTTGCTGTCCCTTTACCAAGGGCTTAGTTTTGGTTGAAGTGTCTTTCCCCTCCTCTGCTCATCATACATTTTTGAGCTTGGATGGAAGGTAGTAGCTCAGGAACAGCTTCTTCTTTGATCTTGAAGGATCGGTTTAGCTTTAGGCACTTGTTTTCATACAGTACTCTAAGGATTGCTACTCAGATTCCCTCCAACTGTTTTGGAAGGAGTAGGAGAAAAAAATCGAGTAAAACTTGATTTGAAAACATAAATTTAGTTTTAAGATGTCTGCTATGTGTGATAAATATGCTTTATTCACATAGGCAGTGCATGCTTTACTAATTTGAAAAAGGTGAATTCGTTGAGTAATAATTAAAAGTTTACTAGCCCAGTGAAGATTGATACAGTATTTGTGTCAGGATGTTAATTTAGGATGGAATCGTTATGATGGTGATGATTATTATGAGTAATTCTATATGGTCTGCTTACTTCCTTTGAAGAAAAAAAAAAGTATTACAAATGAAGTACTAGTGAATTTTAATAAAATTGAAAAAAGTTGATCCATAACAATTATGACAAGTTTTTTTTTAATTTAAAGAGATAAACATAAGTTTATATATCTATAGCAGATCTGATATGTGGAAAAAAAAATCCTGATTACTTATTTGCAAAATGTTAAGTGTATTCATGACCCTTTCCTTATTGGTCCCAGTTTTATACAGTTAGTCAGGAAGAATGGCTAAATAGCACTTACTGGAATCTATATTAAAGAAGAATCTTAAATGAGACATAAGACATTTCAGTTTTGGTCCCTACGTCAATTTTGGATACAACCAGTTTATAAAGGAAGCACCCAATTTATCCTAAACCTCACTCAGGGATTAAGAATCACCTGCATCACTGCTGCTGCGCAAATAATTTTCTGCCTTTTTTCACAACAAATATTTGCTTGGTTTCCCTATATGCAAACACATTACTTCCAGAATATGAATTTCAAACTGAGATTACCTGGGTCCGTTTCAAACATACTTAGTAACTGTTGTTGATGTGGAACTGTAATAGAGTCTTTCACCCTCAGTAGAAGTAATTAATCCTGTTGCATCGTCAGGAGTAAATAGGAACGAAAATTTTTACTTCTAAGACTAGCTAATCCAACTGGATTCACATAGCAATGGAATCCAGAATTATTTGAATCCCAGACACATCATTCTGCCAAGCCTTTGAAATGAGGTTGTTGTAAGTCTTGGTGTGTTTGTAGCTTCAACAGCTCTACTAACACTTGGTTCTGTGCAGAGAAAACCAAATTTTGATAAGATTTTATGTTTTCTGGTTTGTAGAGAGGAATCTTAACAAAACAAAGGTAAAGAAATTCATAGAATCATAGAATGGTTTGTTTTGGAAGAGACCTTAAAGATCATCTAGTTCCAACCCCTCTGCCATGGGCAGGGACACCGTCCACTAGACCAGGTTGCCCAAAGCCCCATCCAACCTGGCCTTGAACACTCCCAGGGATGGGGCATCCACAACAACTCTGGACAATCTGTGCCAGTGCCTCACCATCCTCACAGGGAAGAATTTCTTCCTAATATCTAATCTAAATCTCTCCTCTTTCAGTTTAAACCCATTACCCCTGGTCCTATCACTCCCTGCCCTTGTAAACAGTCTCTCTCCGGCTTTCCTGTAGGTCCCTTTAGGTACTGGAAGGCCACATTTAGGCCCAGAGCCTTCTCTTCTCCAGGCTGAACAAGCCCAACTCTCTCAGCCTGTCTTTATAGCAGAGGTGCTCCAGCCCTCTGATCATCTTCGTGGCCTTTCTCTGGACTTGCTCCAACAGCTCCATGTCCTCCTCATGTTGGGGGCCCCAGAGCTGGATGCAGTAGTCCTTTACCTCAGAGGAATTTCTGTACAGTTGTCATCTTTTTCTTTTTGTTTAATCGCCTATTTGCATTTAAGAAGTTGGTTTTATTTTATAAACTGATGTAGTAACGTTTCCAGATAAATAGGAAAGCAAGCTAATTCACTGGTTTTTATGGTTTCAGTATGTTTGATTAACTCTGTACCTGAAGGTTTTTGCTGGCCACTAGTACGGGCCAGGAAAGATCTCCTTCCTTCCTGTATTTGTTTTAGATTTACATATCTCTGAAGCAGCAAAGATAAAATGAAAGGCATAGTTTGTGATGTTTTATTTTAAGGTTCTGAAAAATATTTTGTGATCACAGAGGATTCATGAAGTAAATGAGTTGGAACCTTCTGAATTCATTATCCCTTGGGCAGGGTCTCTGCAGGAGAATGGTCACCATTGTCTAAAGAGCCACTACCTGCTAAATGCAGCTTTGAGCTGTCAAAAAATATTTTATTAATGATATGTAAAAGACTTTATCTATAATATCATAGAATCATCGAATCTTTAAGGTTGGAAAAGACCTCTAAGATCGTCAAGTCCAACCATCAACCCACCACCACCATGTCAACTAAACCATGTCCCGAAGTGCCAAATCTACACGCTTTTTGAACACCTCCAGGAACAGTGACTCTACCATCTCCCTGGGGAACCTATTCCAATAATATGTTTTTAGTTGTACAAACAAGAAGTGATACTTGAGTTCATTTAAAAAATGAAATTTCTGTGCATTTAGCGTGGAGCTGTAACACAGTTGTTTGCAAACTTCAGTTGTAAGCCACTGCTGAATGTGCCCTGCTGTGTCCTCCATTCTCATCAGTCTTTAACCTCTTGTACATGCAAAAAAAATGAAAGAAAGGGGAAAGTGAAGCGTTGAAAAACTAAATGTAGTCATTTTTCCTCCTAAACAAACACTGACACCCTAGAACTGTAGAAACTGTTTAGCAACACTTAAACGTCTAATTTTATAGGGTTTTTTTTAATTTTTGAGTAAGTTATAGAAATGCACATGATGCACAGAAATGGTTAGGTTTCATCAAAATTGAGGTAGTATTCTTTATGCTTGACTTATTTTCAGTCTTGTACCCTGGTAAAGGAATGGAAAACATAGTAAAATACTTCATAGTAAGTATACCTATAGCTCTTGCAGTTGTGGGAAATACCGCTTACACTGCAATTATTTTATTGTTTCTCATATGCACTAAATATTTCTCCTACTCTGGAGAGAATTGAAATAGTAATTTTCTTACTAGCGCTTTCCAAAAAAAGGTTAAACAACCTGAGCTTGATCTTTTGTTTTTAAATAGGTCAGAGAGACAAAGTTCGCTTCTAAATCTGTCAAATAGGCACAGTTTTGGTGCTGAAGACATCAAAGTAAAAACAACAGTTCTACTCCCACACCAGCACCTATCTGCCAAGACACAGACATCTTTGCCAGACAGCCTTATAGTTGTAGTGCTGCTGCACATGGCTAGACCAGCTGCTGTCTTGGCTGAGTTGGGTTGAGTAGATCTAAGCTAAGCATTTTGGCACTTTTTATATATATATATATACAGGGCCCTGTGGGAATCACAGAAATGGTATCCTTGCAACTGAAATCTTTGAAAATTCTGACTAGTAGGTGAATTGTAGAGAAGCCTCATGCAGACTGACAGCTGTCCTGCCCCAGCTGGCAGCTGAGCATCACGAGGCTGCTTGCACACCCGTCCCCCAAAGTGGGATGGGGAGGAGAATCAGAATAGAATAGAATAGAATCATTAAGGTTGGAAGAGTCCTCAAGGATCGTCCAGTACAACCGACCCCCCCCCACCTATTACCCACTAAACCATGTCCTTCAGTACTGTGTCTAACCTTTCCTTAAACACCCGAAAAAGGTTAAACTTGTGGGTTGGGATAAGGACAGTTTACTGGGGCAGCAAAGGGAGAGGGAAATAACAACAGCAGTACTTACAGGAGAATATACAAAGTGGGTGATACACAATGCAGTTTGCTCACCGCCCGAAGCCTGATACCCAGCCTGTCCCAGCCAAAAAACATGACACAGCATTGTCTTAAAAGACATTTTGCTTAGTTTAAACGGGCAGTTCACAGTTCATCTCATTGGAAAAGAGATTGTTAAAATGGGTTATATGGCTTCAGAGTTAGAACGGACTGCTAAAGGAGTGCTAAGGTCACAAACGTGAATACAAGTATCTACAAATGGGTGAGATGATGGTAACCTGTAGTATCCAGTTCAGCCCTGCATCTGCATCCTTGAGCTCTCCAACAAAACTAAAAAGGATGTTCTTTTTCGATGTCATTATTTTAAAACATTTTAAATTATGTTCTGCTGTTGTTCTGAACCATATTCTAAACATTTATGTAGTCTTTGCTGGAAACAGAGTAAAGAAAATGCATTTACATTGCCATTTTTCATCTTTACTAGGAAACCCGGTTAGATGACCATCACCATGTTGCAGTGGCTCTTGGGAAACAGGAGGGATCCGGACAGAAGCATTCTGATGTAAGAAATTGTGAAGTGTTTTCAGGTCTTGGTAACTAATCACTTGAACATAAGCTTAGTCTGATGCTGTAGCTAGATGTGTGTCATCGCAGATGTAGTGCCAAGGAGAAAGCTTAGCTTAAGCACAGCATTTTTTACTGATTGTTACCTCTAGTTCTGTGGTACCTATTTCAGGAAAAGTCTGGGAAGAAGAAATGGTTTCAGAGGGCAGCAACAGGTATTGTCAAATCTCGAATGTATGTGTTACAGCATTCAGTGTGTTCATTCAAGAGAAGATTAAGTGATTTTTGTCACAGCCTGCTAGTACTCCTGTGGGAAAGATGGTTTTCACAGAGGGAAACGGAGACAGTGAACCAATCTGGACTGCTAAACTATTACAGCACCTCATCAAGTTGATTTTAATGGGGGACTGTCAGGGCATGTATCCCAGAGCAGATCCATCTCTCAGACACCATTATGACAAGATAACCCTTGAGACAAGCAACAACAACCACCAGATGGGAAGAACAGCAGTGTTACTCTTCATTCCATGTGGTCTCTCTATTGAGAGAAGAAATAAAGCTACTTAAAAGTTTTTCAGGATTTTCTGTGTAATTCAACAAAGACTTGGGTCATGAAAATAGCAGTAGAAGTCAAATTTGAGGCAGACTGGCCAGTTATAGCCAAAATAGCCAGACGGTCAGCAAAGTGTGACAAATTGCTGGGTTTTTCTGTGGTGTTTTAGTTGCTCACAAGAAAATGGGTTAGTTGTTTTCTGTTACTTAGATAAGATTCTGCCAGGAACAAGAAAAAAAATAATTAGTTTATGAATGGATAAAAGGATGAAAGTGGTCATCCACACATCTGTCCTGATCATAAAATATGAGTTTGTGTTCAACAAACACACAGAGGCAGACCTTTTAACTTGTATTGGTTAGATTAAAAAAAGATGTATAAACTACCTTTGAGGATTTACTGTGGTAAATCAGTGCTCAAATATTCCTTAAGAAAATATGTGCATTCTGTTTGACAGGACAAACTTAAATTCACAGTGGGGCTGCATATCATCCTGCCTACAGGAATACTGCTAAATGTCAGTCTGAGGTGAAAAGGTGGCCGTTATTTCTAAAGACAGTTACCTAAGTATTCCACAAAAATCCAGGATTTTTAGGTATCAACCTTCACCATCACTGTCACATACCTTAAAATTATCAGAGAAAAAATAGGCATGGTATCAAAAGTCATGATGAAAAGTCTTTGAACCAAGAAAAGTCTCAAAGGTCTACTGGTCCACTGACTAAATTTGTGATGACCTGAATTTCACTAGCTAAATTCACTGAAGAAAGGTCATTTTAGATAGGATAAGTGAGCATTCTATGACTCCCCAATATGAAAATGAAGTGAAAATTTCTGTACCGTTGCGTTGTGCCTTTTCAGGACTCCTTCTGACAGGAATGTGAATTTGTAGGCATTCTGCAGTTGCTTCAGGATGTCAGTGCTGTTTCTGTTCCCTATCACAGAAGTAATTTATTATGTCCTGTTTGCAGAACATGTACGTTCAGTGAGCTTTCTTCCCAACCTGATAGCAAGTACCTACAATTCACAGTAAAGACCAATTGTTACTTTAAAGTACTATAATTTAAATTCTCTTGTGTCAAGAATCTTAACAAAGTGTCTGCTAGTGATTGCTATATGCTTGATGAGAAAGAACATTTATCTGCACTCATACCTAGATCTAGACGGTTATCTGAGGCAGGTCTCAATGAAAGATGGCTGAGTTTATAATTCTTTATAATTCCTGTGTGGGCTATAAAATATCTTTTCGTCTATCACTTGCTAAATTTCACAGGACTTGTGATGAATTCAGTCAGAGCACACTTGTCTTCAGACAAGCATGTGCTGAAGTTCAGACTAAGTCTGTTAACAATCTACTCGGCTCTGAGGCTTTGTTCACATTAGGTTTGCATCTGTGGTGTCACTTGCATGGCTCTAGGCACAGTTCCTGCAGGTTTACCCTGTCTCCAGAATGCCAGATGAACAGGAATATCTCACCCTGTCACTTGTGTGAGGATATAAAGTGACAGGCAGCTCAGTTAACTTTTGCTTTCAGTCTGCGTTGGACAACTTCGAGTTTTGCTGTGCTGTTACAACACACACGAACCATTTTGTTGTCTCTCCGTTTATTCCTAACAGTAACTTACCGCTCAAATGCTGAAGCAGAGATTAGATATTTTTGCTCTTTTACCTATTTATTGACCTACCTTCCTTGATGTGACAGGAAAGGGTAACAAAATCAACAAAAAGGGCCTTAGATGGGGTCACCTCCAGCACTTGCATGTCAGCAAGCAAATGCCTACAAGACACCACTATGAACAAAACACTCAAACCCTCTCCAGGAACTCACCATGCTGGAGTGGTGCATCTCTAAAGTGCCCGTGCACTAGTNAACAAAACACCCAAACCCTCTCCAGGAACTCTCTAAAGTGCCCGTGCACTAGTCCACTAGTATGGGGAATAAATACGATGTTAGGGATCTGTGTGCAGTTGCAGGGCATGGTCTCATTGGGATCATGGAGACATCATGGGATGGCTCCCATGGCTGGAGTGTTGTGATCAAGGGATACAGGCTCTTTAGGAAAGATAGACTGGGGTGTTGCCATCTGAGAGAGCAGCTGGAGTGCATGGAGCTCTGCCTGGGGATGATGTTTATCCTGTGTGGATAAACAAAGAGCTCCTAGCCAAGGAGAGAAGGAAAGCCTACAGATGGTGGAAGGAAAGGGTGGCTAACCTGGGTGGAATACAGAAACATTGTCTGAATATCCAAGGAGGAAGTCAGGGAAGTTAAAGCCAAATGAGATTGTATCTGGCCAGGGATGTCCAAGAAGGACTTCTATAAGTGCATAGGAGACAGAGGGAAGGTTAGGGAAAATGTGGGCCCTTTGGTTGATGAGGCAGAGGCCCTGAGTACACAGGACATGGAAAAGGCCGAGGTACCGAATGCCATCTTTACTTCAGTCTTTATTAGCAGGACCAGCCTTCAGGAATCCCAGGTCCCAGAGACCAGAGGGGAAGGAGCAAGGAAGATGTATCCTTGGTGGAAAAGGATCAGGTCAGGGAATACTTAAGCAAACTGGACCTACGTAAGTCCATGAGCCCTTATGGAGTGCACCCACAGTGCTGAGGGAACTGGCAGATGTTGTTGCAAGGCCACTGTCAATAATATTTGATTGGTCATGGCAATGGGGAGAAGTGCCCGAAGACTGGAGGAAAGCAAATGTCACCCTGTCTTCAGGCAGGAGGACCGAGGGGATTACAGACCCATCATCCTCACCTCGATCTCTGGAAAAGTGGCGGAGCAGCTAATTCTGGAAATCATTTACAGGCACATCAAGGACAGTGAAATCATCAGGACTAGTTAGCATAGCTTCACCAGGAGAAAGTCATCCTTGACCAACTTGGTAAACTTCTACAATGAAGTGGTAGATGAGGGTAGAGCAGTGAATGTTGTCTGCCTGGACTTCAGTACCTTCTACGTGTGACACCATCTCTCATAAGATCCTCCTAGAGAAACTGTTGATGTCTGTACTTGGATAAGCAGGCAGTGAAGCACACTGAAAACCAGGTGAATAGTTGGGCCCAGAGTGTGGTGATCTGTGGCACAAAGATAACAAGCAGTGTACACTTGGGGTCAAAACTGGGTCCAGTCCCATTTTACCATCTTCATTAATGATCTGGATGATGGGGCAGTGTACCATCAGCAGGTTTGCTGGTGACACAAAATTGGGAGGGGTAGCTGGTATGTCAGGCAGTCGTGCTGCTCTCTAGACCTCAAAAGGCTGGAGAAGTGGGCTAGCATAAACCTCAAGGAGCAGTGTAAAGTCGTGCACCTGGGGAGATACAACCCCAGGCACCAGGACATGCAGATGGCCACCCAGCTGGGAAGCAGCTTGGCAGAAAAGGCGCTGGAGGTCCTGGTGAACAGTCAGATTGAACATGAACCAGCAATGGGCCCTTGCAGTGAAGAAGGGTAATGGTATCCTGGGCTGCATTAGATGAAGTATTGGCAACAGGTTGAGGGAGGTGATCCTTCCCCTCTACTCAGCACCAGAGTGCCATACCTGGAGTGCTGTGTCCAGTTCTGGGCTTCTCAGTACAAGAGAGACATGGATGTACTGGAGAGAGTCTAGTGAAGAGCCAGAAATACGATGAAGGGACTGAGGCGTCTCTCCTACAAGGAAAGGCTGAGAGAGCTGGAACTGTTCAGCCTAAAGAAGAGAAGACTGAGGGGGTTCTTAGTAACGTATCTAAATACCTGAAGGGAGGGTGCAACTTGGACAGAGCCAGGCTCTTGTCACTGTTGCCCAATGACAAGACCAGAGGCAGCGGGCACAACCTGAAACACAGGAGGGTCCCTCTGAAAGTCAGGAAACGCTTTTTTTTTTTTTCCCTGTGAGAGTGACCGGGATTGCTCTGGGGGGTTGGGGAGTCTCTATCCTTGGCAATATTCAAAAGCCATCGGAATGTGGTCCTGGGGAGCTGGCTCCAGGTGGCCCTGCTCAGGCAGGGAGCTTGGACAAGGCAACCTCCAGAGCTCCCTTCCAATCTCAGCCATTCTGCGATTACCAGGCATCAGTATTCACTGCCCAAGAAGTTAACAGTACCTTAGCCTGCATCAAAAATGTGTCTGTCTGTACAGAATAACCCGACTGCAGAGTAGCCCTGCTGAATTCTATCAAACATTAAGTGTTAAAAACATGTTGCTTGAGCAAATGCCCCATTTAGAAGGATCAGCTATATTCATGTTTCATTCATGCAGCAGTACTATTTGCCCTGCTGTTTTGAAAGAATTACACTTGCAGATAGCATACAGCAGGCTGTACAGTAACATATGCTTAACAAACCAAACTTTTTTTCTTTGAAATGTGATTTTTCTTGAAATGATGGAACTGCTGCAGAGACCATGACACTCTCATCTCCAATATTTCACTCTGCGCTTCATCTGGATTTAGCATTGGGAGTTGTGGGTTGATTGTAACCACATTTGTCCTTAAATAGCATGAGTTTGAGAGAAACGTGCACAACTCCAGTGATTGTTGTTATTAAAAAAGGGTAGGAATAGGCACACCTATAGTGGAATAAATCCTCACACTATCGTCTCAAATAATCATGTCTACTGGAGAAGAAAGTACGTTTTGTGGGTGGGCTTTTTTCTTCTTCTTTTTTTTTTTTTTAAACACTCATTCCATGGTATTTGCTGCACTTTAGCCCTTGTTCTTTCAATTTCAAATAAAAACTTGCTTTTTCTGTGTGCCCTGTTACATGCTTTTATTAGTTACTGTATAGGCTAAATTAGGGACAGTGACGTTGGTCTCAACTGGAATATTTTATTTCTTCAGTGAGCAACGTGTAGTTTCAACTGGACAGGGAATATTGCAGGAAGAAATTTGAGATTTATTGATTCATGTAATACTAATATGTCTTTTCCTTAGATATGTTCCATGGAGCCTAACCAACCACAGTTTACATTACTGACTTTTGAAGATTTAGTTGCGTCTGGTATTCCAGTCACACCTGAAGATTCTGGATATTGGGATAATTTTTGTTCTAAGCAGGAGAGTCCAGTGAAACAGAACTCACATGCAAGATAAGAATGATTGTAAGAAAAAGAAAATTGTCCAAGTTCTTATGCTGTTACTCTGTGTAATTCAGTGCACAGTGTTTTTCCTTATTTAAACTAACAGTCTGATTTTTCACCTTTTTAGAATGTACATTCTTTATCAGTATCTTAAAAAAGATGCGTATTTCCTCACTGAAGGAGTTCTGAGTGAAAAATCTAAGCTGGCTGCACACTTTCTTGTTTCTCCATGCCTGTGGTTCTTACACTTCAATAATTACCCATGCTAGGAACAGAGAGCAGAGCTACAGTAATGTTGTTAACTAATGAACAAGTGTTTAATATATAAAAATGAGTTTCCATACCTCATTTATGCTGAAGCTTAAATTATTGTACTTCCTTTTCTCTTCCAAAAATAATGGTTTTATTCTCAGATGGATGAACAAAGCCAGAAGAATTGGTACAAATCGCTTTGCTGTTACTATGTGGTGCAAGTGTTTGTACAACACTTTGTATTCGTGTGATAGCCGGCTGAAGACATCTGAATCTTAGTGCACTTGGAACTTCATCTGTGCAAAACTACTTTGAGGCAGGGAATTAACTTAAAAGTATTGCATATCCTTTTCACTTACAAACTGTGTTAATGCAAACTAGCTGTATGTAACTTAGGATCTGATTTTTAACAGGTCGTTTTGTATTTGTTCCCTCAGCAATAGATACAAGCCAAACAGCAGGTCAGCTTTCCTAGACTTGCATTTACATCTTTACTGTCCTCGACGCTGAGCCATGGGGAAAAATAAACAAAACAAAGCCTATTTACTTTTTTTCCAAATAGTCTTCTAACATCTGAAGGCAGAATATTTTATTGTCTTACAGTGAATTAAACTTTCTGGAGATCTGTAGATCTTGAGTGCACCTTTAGAATATTTTGTATTCTTTTTCAAAACAAATCTTATTTGGTGCCATGACCTTGCACTTTTCTTTCTAGAAGTCATATATACGTTATGGTCCATCTAAACATAAGGAAACATACTGAGCAGAATGAGTCATACTGAGCAGAATGATTTTCACAACTATGAGAGGAGTTCAGTTCTGTCCTACAGTTAAACATAGACCTTCAGTGAATTCAGGTTTGTGTACAACTTGGCTGCACCCTGTATTCTGGCTAAAGGAGAATCTACTTGTATAACCATTGAAGCTATACCTTATTACAAAGATAAAGAAAAGGTTGAGAGAGAGAAGGATATGAATTTTACAATAGTATACAAGCTTTTGAAGTTTTACTGTAGATAATTCTGAATTCAAGTATGCTGTTAAATTTTCCTACTTCTAACAGTTCTGATTAATATTTTTGTTTCCATTTCAATGACTCTCTCATCTTTCATGCTAATCATAGTTTTTGCTGTTTTGCTTTTTTCCTTCAAAACTGCAAATCAGTGAAGCAGTGATTCTCCTTTCCAGACTCCACAGGGGTTAAATTACATGTTCAGTAACTTAAAATGTGAAGTTAACAGAAATACAGAATAATCTATACACAAATGGTAATTCAAGTATTCCAGACTTTTTTTTTGTAAATGAAATACGTAAATAATTGGTGCTCCATGGAGGCCAGAAAGGTCTACTCAATGGATACGTAACAGTATCATTTACTGGGATGGGATGTTTTTAATTGATTCAGTTGACTCTGTCTTACTCTGTTTTACCTAAAGTGTATTATAATCCCAGATGGGCAAGCACATGAAGGTGCTTAAAGAGCAGAGATAACTAGATTTGTTGCCAAGCTGAAAGAAAAGACTTGTTCTGCTACAGGTTTTGGAAGTCTGCAGAATGAGGAGCCCTGTTCAGAGTACAACTGGAGAGTACTGAGCTCCATAGCTGGCTGGCTATTAACTGGTCCAGTACGTGCCAGTCCTAACCAGTCACTGAGGACACCATCAACTGCAGTATTACCAGACAGTTTAAATTGCCAGGTTTCTTTTCTGGGATAATGAAATGAACTGCAAACATGGGGTCAGATAAACAGAATTTTCAGCTCTAGATTTCTGGAGATAAAGGAATTAACTTCATACTAGAGATGATTTATTTTTGCCTGGTGACAGTGTCTCAAAACAGAATTTTTCTCTCACTGGAAAGAGTTTTAAAAGTATTAATGTAGTTATTTGTAATATTGTGCTTGCATGTAAGTAGAGGACAAACCAGTTTTGTTAAATTAGAAAATTATACTTGGCTTGCCTGCCAGGGGTATGATAATTTTAAGGACCAGATCTAATGAGAAAGGTTAGAAAAAGGAGTTTGTTTTGTTTAGCTTTCCATGAAATACAAATGTAGTTTCTAACAGTCCAGAAAGAATCGTCTAGAAGATTGCATTTCTTCACATTATGATTTTTTTCCATGTCCTTGATTTATACTGAGCTATTTGAAAAGTAAGATTAATGTCTCTCTCTCTTTTTTTTTTTTTTTACCTTAGACTGCAATAAGGTTAGGTGATGGTCAGAATTTTTGTGCTTGCTTTTACCACTGTGGGAAAGAGCAGCTGTATGATTACGGAATTATCAGCTAAGAGCACGCTGCTAAAAGGCCAGCAAGCTGCTCTGACCTCCTTATGAATGTGAATGATCTGTCTTAAAGTCACCAAAACGTTTCTCTAGGTGTTTGTGTATTGTAGAGGCATATGTTGAAATAAATGTTGCTAGTGTTTACAGATAAGTTAATGTAATCTCACAGCTCTAAGATTTTTATTTTTTTTTTATTTCACCATCAGACTTTCCCATATATGAAAAATTGAGCCTTGTATCCGCACATGCCCATAACGCTGGTTTCTTTGCATTTCCTCAGAATACAGTCTTACTGTCTGCCATTTTTAGAAATACTGATCCAGCACCGCTACGGCATCCCTCACTGGTTCAGGTTGCTGGCACAGACCAGTGCAGATGAGTTGACCTTTGCTGGTCTCCCATCACTCTTCTGTCTAACCATTTCCCAGGTACATCTAGGAACCTCTGGCCTTCAGGTTCCTTCTCCAGAGCTCCATTCCTTTATCTGTTTTGTTTTCTGTGTACTGCCCTAGACATGACTATTACCATGTAGCTCTTAAGTCTCTGACCTAAAAATAATAAAAAAATTTAGTTTTGGTCTTCACTGAAAAGATTGTCAAAAGTTAATAAATGCAGTATACTTTGGACATATTGTCATGTTTAAACACTTTTGTATCTTGCATAAAAATTGTTAGAGTGGATTAGGAACTTCAGGGGGTAAATCTTGTGTTCAAGATCATTTGCAGCTGTGTGACAAAAGACTGGCGCCATTTGATGTGAAAATCTTTAACTTTGAAAAGTGGATCATATGAATTCACTCAGCCTTTCACAAAGCCTGTAAACCTATGCAGGGTGTTCATTGTTGCTATGTTGTGGGATCAAATCACTGATGGTAATCAAATGTACTCGTCTTAGACAAGAAATTGTAGATGTAGCAGCGGAAGTAGTGTAAATAAGGTATTTTTAATAAAAGCTTCCAACAGATAAGAATGTCTTAACCTGTTCCTTCTCCTAGTTGTTCAAGCTACTGTTTTTCATTTCCCCCACTGCCGAGCTTTAGATTGTCTCTTGCATCAGCCAAATGTGTTTGTACCATTTTTATTACTTGCTCTTGAAGCTCTTTTCTTGCACTTGCTGGTTACTGGGTTAATAAAGAATAAGGTTAGGGGTGTTTTCGTTAGTTCTTTTAAAGCTCATATATATATACTCACACATAAAATGTATATATCATTGAATCGTAGAATGGTTTGGGTTGGAAGGTACTTTAAGGATCATCTAGTTCCAACCCCCCTGCCATGGGCAGGGACCCCCTCCACTAGACCAGATTGCCCAAAGCCCCATCCCACCTGGCTTTGAACACTGCCAGGGATGGGGCATCCACATCTTCCCTGAGCTATAAATTCACAACAATTTTTCAAGGGTTTTGAAGAAAACCCTTGTGCAAGCAAAAGTGCTTTTTCTGTGTGAATGAGCTTCTACTACAACATGAAGAACCTTTGTTCAGTCTGCTCCCTCAGCCAGTCATTGTAGGAGAGGTGCTCCAGCCCTCTGATCAATTTTGTGGCCCTCCTCTGAACTTGCTCCAGCAGCTCCATGTCTTACCTATACTCAGGACTCCAGAGCTGGACGCAGTACTCCAGGTGAGATCTCACAAGAGTGGAGTAGAGGGGCAGAATCCCCTCCCTCGACCTGCTGGCCACACTGCTTTTGATGCAGCCCAGGACACGGTTGGCTTTCTGGGCTGCCAGCGCACACTGCCGGCTCATGTTGAGTTTTTCATCAACCAGCACCCCCAAGTCCTTCTCCTTAGGGCTGCTCTCAATCCATTCTCCACCCAGCCTGTAGTCGTGCTTGGGATTGCGCCAACCCACATGTATGACCTTGCACTTGACCTTGTTGAACTTCTTGCAGTTCGCACGGGCCCACCTCCCAAGGGACATATCCCTTCCCTTCAGCGTGTTGACCATGCTGCACAGCTTGGTGTCGTCAGCAAACTTGCTGAGGGTGCACTTGATCCCACTGTCCATGTCGCCAGCAAAGATGTTAAACAGTGTCGGTCCCAGTACTGACCCCTGAGGGACACCACTTCTCACCAGTCTACTTGGACATTGAGCCGTTGACAACAATTCTTTGAGTGTGGCCATCCAGTCAATTCCTTATCCAGCGAGTGGTCCATCCATCAAATCCATGTCTCTCCAGTTTAGAGACAAGGATGTCATGCAGGACAGTGTCAAAAGCTTTGCACAAGTCCAAGTAAACCATGTCGGTTGCCATTCCCTTGTCCACCGACGCTGTGACCCCATTGTAGAAGGCCACCAGATTTGTCAGGCACAATTTGCCCTTTGCGAAGCCAATATAACCTTACAAAGGTATATTCTTCATACCACAAGTAGAAAAGTATCTGCAATAAATCTCTAGTTTGCATCACTACTAAAAACTGAATAATACATTTTAATACATTTTGAATCTGCCTTTTTATGTTTTTAGTGTTTGCCCAATAAGAGAAGGAATGATTGGGGGCATGGTGCATCTAGATGTTCTCACATCCAACTCACTCTACATAATTAATGGTCTAGTTCTTCAAACTGAACAAGGTGGGAGCTTCTAATGACTAAAAATTTTACCCAGTGTCTATTGCGAAACACATGAGCAGTCATGGCAACAGGGTACAAAACCCCAAAATTTTTATCCTGTTGCAAAAGTCTTATTCAAGTGCTAATTTCAGACTTTCATTTCTTGGCTGCTAGTAAACTTGCTGGGTGGTAAACCTGCCTGTGTGAGCCTACAACCTGCTGATCAAATTTGTTTCTGAAAAGGGGATATGGTTTCCTTACGCTGAGGAGGATTCTGAAGGAGTTTCTACCTTTTAGTCAAAGTTGTAATCCTCTGAATAAAGAATTTTAAGTCATTGATTTGCAGATGTTTTCAAGGCAAGCGCACTGCCTCGCAGTCTGCCACAAAAAATGGATAGGTCCTGCTGAAGGCAAGGATTCTTTTTGAAGTTGCAAGCTTAGAAACGTGTGTAAAGTGTACTTCATAGGCTTTTCAGACACTTTTTCAGATATGTCCTAAGCATTTGGGGGTGCGTGTTGAACTTCCTAAGCAGGCTGAGGGCAGGAGGGTAACACCGAGGTTCCCAGCATAAGCACGACGCAATGCCAGGCCTCTGCGCAATACCAGGGCTTGGAAGGACTGATGGAGCTTTGGTAACTGGAAACGTTTTTATGAATGGCAAAGCTCCAAAAGGGCGTTTTTTCAGGTTCACAGCTTTTGATAGCTGTGTTGTAGATGTGTAAATGTCCTGTTTCAGATTTGGTTATTACCCCATTAAGTAATTCAGGCATTTGAGTCCAGTCAGATACTGCACAAGGACACTGGAATTTTGAGTTGGGAACCGAGGATTTAGCTCAGTGTGGTTGCAGTTGGTAAATTTGCCTCTTTTTGTAAAGCACCTGAATAGGATGATGCATTGATTCCACCCTGCTTCTGTGTGTACCGGTATGGTTTGTGCTGTGCCCTTGGTACCACATCTTTTCCATGGTAAAGATGAGTAAAGGAATTAGTGTTGTGCTGCAAATAATAAGAGGAAATAGATGTAAAAGACAAGTTGAAAGTGTATTAATGCTAGCTTTGAACTCATAAAGAGAAGCCCTTCATTTTGCTTTTCTCTAAGGTATCAAAGCAACTGAAATTATTTCAGTCATTTTACCTGGGTTACTTTCTTTTTCCCCTCAAGGTTAAATAGTAGCATCCATCCTGCACAATTTCAAAGTTCCTGCTAAGATTTCCAAACTTACCTAGTGAGTTTCTCTTCTCACACTGCTTCAATGTTTCCAGCCTTGGTTCAGTGTTCTAAAAAATTGCTTTACATTAATCTTGAAATAGGCTGGATTTCACTTAAGTAGCCACTCACATCCATTTTACCACTGGAATCTGACCGGAGGCAGAAAGCAGGAGCTTGGGCTGCCCCTGAATTCACGTGCAGGTTAGCCACTCACCTCTTCTCCCGCTCCACCATGCCCTGTGCGTCCAGGATCCTCTGCGCCTGCAGAAAGTGTTGGCTGCCCAGGCAGGGTGTGTTGGTCACCCTTCCACTGATACAGCAGTGCTAAGGGATGGCAAAGGCTGGAGTTGGGCAGTGCGTCTCAGACATTGTCATAAAATTCCATCAGCAGAAGGAAGAGCTTGGCAGGGTGCAGCACTTCGTCCCACTGCTGCTGCTCGGACGGCCAGCGGTTATCTGGGTGTTCGAGGTGACCCTGCTTTGGTCAGATGAGAGCACGTGCTCCTGTTGTAACAGCTCCTAAACTGCCTCATTACTTCTTGAATTAACTCACTCAGTTACATCATGTCACTACTTGATGTCACCGAATAGTAAACTCTCAATTTCATGACTGATGATTAGTTTTTAATTTTTTTCCCCGATGTTGAAGCTAATGCTTCTGTCCCATGAATTTACTGATGGCTGCTCTCACCAATGTTTGCCATTTTGGCCATAATATCAGTGTACTGCTGGTTTAAGTTTTAAGGCATTGCAGATGGCAGTCCTGATAACCAGCGCAGAAGGGACTGCAGTGTTGAGAAAGTGCAAAAAGGCTAACAAAAAATATAAGTGCTCTTTATAAATATGATTACAGGGTTTATATATCATTGCATGATACATATCGTGTGCTGAATAGGCAATATATTAATGTAATATATTAGCTGTGTTCTATAAGAATTTTATACATTTATTACGTATTTATACATGTAGACATATATATGTATGTATATGCACACGTACACTGTATAGAGTATCTTACCTTTATTTAAGGACAGACCTGTGTTTTCCTCTGCAGTTTGTATAGGTGTAAGTACCTATATGTAGTTAAAAATTGCATTCATATTTTTTCATTGTAGAATGGTGTTTGATGTATTTAAATGACAACCTATTAAAATTACTTTGAATTTGCATTTAAAACAGCAAACAGGCAAAACTGTGAAAATACTACCTTGGAATATTTTCTCCTTTAAAGCAAATATCCTGTATTTTCTCAGCTTCAGCAGTGTAATTGTCTGTAATTTATCACTGCTGCCATCAGGTGAGTGGATCCTCAGCCCATGCATCAGCTGATCGTACGATGTGCTCCTCATCCTCACTGAGAGCTTTTGTGAAAGGTACAGTGAACTGCTTATTCAATGAGGTCACCGGTCTCTTTATAAGAGAAATGGAATTTTCTGGCATGTATTTAGTTCAAACACTGTCTACTGAATAAAGTAATATTTTCAGCAAGAAGTGTTTATTACCTACATAAAAGCATTTTGCTAATCTTGACTTACGTGATCTACAATTAATTAGCTCCCTGTACAACATTACGAAAATTAGTGGATTAATTTTGTATGGTAAAATTTTGTGTGGGTAGAGGTTGTACTTCAGCTGTACTTGGTTATACCATAATTAAAATTCTCATGTGAGTGAAAACAATGTATTACAAAGAGACTGATCTTTCTGATACCATTGTTTCTGCCTAATTGCTTGTTAGGATCTTTAAACGATTGGCCTGGTTGATTTAGAATGTTTTCCCTGAAGTGCAGTAGGGTATTTATTTGTATTTAAACTGGGTCAGTCAGGCAGCTCCTACTTGCAGAAATCATTTTTATCTTTCAGTCATGTTTCAGGATAAAAAGGGACAATAGCAAGCTGCTCGTTGCAGTGGAAGGAGATTGGTTTCAGTTGGCTTGGGTAAAATCAGATATGCTGCCATAGAGCTGCGTAACTTTGGTCATGTGAAAGCCTTTAAGGAGTCAGAAAGTAAGTTTATCTTCTGAGATGAGTCTTCAGTTAAAAGAGGGAAGAAACTAATGTCAGACAAAGACAATAATTTATCCTGGAGTAAGGGCCTGCTGAAATAGTGAATCATAGAATCATAGAATCATTAAGGTTGGAAGAGACCTCAAGGATCATCCAGTCCAACCGTCCCCTCAACACCTATTAACCACCAAACCATGTCCTCCAGTAACACATCCAACCCTTCCCAAAACACTCCCAGGGAGGGCGACTCCACCACCTCCCCGGGCAACCCACTCCAACGCCGACCACTCCTTCTGAGAAGAAATTTCCCCCAAGCTCCAACCCAAACCTCCCCCGGCGCAACCCACAGCCGCTCCCCCCCGTCCCGTCACTAGCCATCTGCGAGAAGAGGCCGACCCCCAGCTCGCCACAACTTCCTTTCAGGTAGTTGTAGAGGACAATAAAGTCTCCCCTGAGACCCCTCCCCTCCAGACCAAACAAGCCCGGCTCCCCCAGCCGCTCCCCACAAGACACGTGCCCCAGCCCCCCCACCTTGAAGAAACCTTGTATGTGCCAGGAACTTTAAAAAATACCTGATTTATTTAGAAAAGTCAATTTGAGGACTTTGGAAACAATGTGATAGAATAATTATGTTTTTTGTTTTGTTTCTTTGGTGTGACAGTGGTTTGAGTGCAGCACTGATTGAATTTTTGAGTTTGTATAAACAGTTATAAAGGGAACTAGAAATGCAGTTGCATTAAAATTTAAATGTTGTAATGCAAATATATCTGTTTCAGCCACACTATATGTTTTAGCTCATTTGTTCTAAGACTACAGTCAGTTCATCACGGACAGTTGTGTCAGAGAGTTGCTATAGATATGTAGCATACACACGCACGTATACGTATGGCCCAGAAAGCCAGCCATGTCCTGGGCTGCATCAAAACCAGTGTGGCCAGCAGGTCGAGGGAGGTGATTCTGCCCCTCCACTCTGCTGCTCCTGAGACCCCACCTGGAGTGCCGTGTCCAGCTCTGGGGCCCCCAGTACAGGAAAGACATGGAGCTACTGAAGCAAGTCCAGAGGAGGCCACAAAGCTGATCAGAGGGCTGGAACACCTCTCCTGTGAGGGCAGGCTGAGGGAGTTGGGGTTGTTCATCCTGGAGAAGAGAAGGCTCCTGGGAGACCTAATTGCGACCTTTCAGTACCTGAAGGGGCCTACAGGAAAGCTGAGGAGGGGCTGTTTATTAGAGAGTGTAGTGACAGGACAAGGGGTAATGGGTTTAAACTAAAAGAGGGGAGATTTAGATTAGACNACTATGATGTCTATATTTTATCTATATTTACATATATATGATATATAGGTAATCAGCTTTAAAAGAACTAGAAACTAATCCTATCTTTATTAACCTGGTAACCAGCAAGTGCAAGAAAAGAGCTTCAAGAGCAAGTAATAAAAATGGTACAAACACATTTGGCTGATGCAAGAGACAATCTAAAGCTCGGCAGTGGGGGAAATGAAAAACAGTAGCTTGAACAACTAGGAGGAGAAGATTAAGATATACTTTTTTATCTCTTGGAACCTTTTATTAGAAATCCATTAATTAAAAATGTGAAAAGAAGTTAATATAGTTAAATATCCAATTTTTTTGTATCTTAACGATTGAAACTGTGTATGAGGGAACTTAACAACAGAAACCCAAGAAACAAGACTGCATGGAATTTATTTTGCTTTATCCCATAGGTCATAAGGTCTTTTCTAGCTGAACATCCAATGTGATGGATGAAAATCTGTGGTATCTTTGGAATGCATGTTTGGAATATGTTTGAGTTTCTAATAGGTTTTCAAAAGAAGAATCCAGATGCAACTGTTTCTGTAAACAAATGTCTCTGAAAAAGACTCCTGACATTGTGGGTTAGCAGGTAGCAAAACACCTGTTAATTAGAAAATCTGGTGAGCATGTCACAGCCAAGTAAGAGCTGTGTGCTCTGTTCTCCTTTGAAGAGGTAATTTCATGGCCTTAGCACAAGGTGCAATACCAGAAATGCTGCCTACCTCTTCTCCACCATTTAGCAGTACAGATCCTGTAGGAAATACACAACCTTACTCTTGGTGTCCGTAGGAGAACATTATTGGAAAAAGAATGTTCAAAAACATAAGTTTAACAAAAACCTGAATCTAAACTTCTTTGAACTCTTCCATTCTGAGGTGCTGAAAATGGATGAATGTCAGCTTTTATATGCCTGCTTAAGATGATTCTCTGGCTCTAGGGAGTCTGATTTCAACTGCAGGACACCGAGCCAGATATTTGTCCATTACAGTACACGGGACTTCCCTCCTGGGCTTCAGTAGCATCTCTGAGAGCTCTGATTAGCCAGGGGAAGTTGGTAAGAGAAGTGACGCAGGCCAAGGACTGCAAACCAGTCTAGCACCTGAGCTGACATCAGACAAGATTTTTGAAAGAAAAAACTTCTTAAGGTAAGTATAGGCAGCTAAAATCCGATTCTCTGTGGAATGATTTGTGTAATCATGTAATTTTTGTGGTGAAAACTATCATGCTAAGGTTTACAGATTCTAAAATAAAACTCCAGTGTCATGATTTAACCCCCGCCAGCAGCTCAGCACCACGCAGCAGCTCGCTCACTTCCCCCCAGCGGGATGGGGGAGAGAATCGGAAGAATGAAAGTGAGAAAACTCATGGGTTGAGATAAAGACAGTTTAATAGGTAGAGAAAAAGCCACGTGGACAAGAAAAGCAAAACAAGGAATTCATTCACCACTTCCCAAAGCAGGGCTCCACCATGCGTAACGGTTTCTTGGGAAGACAAATGCCTTCGCTCTGAATGTCCCCTCCCTCTTCCTTCTTCTTCGCCCAGCTTTATGTGCTGAGCATGACACCATATGGTATGGAACATCCCTTTGGTCAGTTGGGGTCAGCTGTCCTGGCTGTGTCCCCTCCCAGCTCCTTGTGCACCCTCAGCCTACTCACTGGTGGGGTGGGGTGAGAAGCAGAAAAGTCTTTGTTGCAGTGTAAGCTCTGCTCAGCAATAATGGAAACATCTCTATATTATCAAAACTGTTTGCAGCACAAATCCAAAAACATAGCCCTGTACTAGCTGCTGTGAAAAAAAAAATTAACTCTATCCTGGCCAAAACCAGCACACTCGTCTGTCTTATTTTCCTTAATGGAAAACAAAACATGCACTTTCTATTACAAATGGGACAGGACAACAGTGCAGCTGGGAGGTAAGATATAAGGAGTCTTTTAACTGTGATGGTAAAATATCTTTCTCCCTTCAGCTTCCAAAGTGTAACATTTCTGTATCTCTAACATACATTTTCTTGTAATTTTATTTATGACCTTTTGGGGTTTTTTTGGGAGGTCTAAAATAGCCTTGTTTCTATTTTAATCGAGAAAGAGCATATGCTTATGTTTTAACTGGATACCTGCTAATATAGAAGTGTTGTTTAGGACTAGTCTCTGCCTGTTGGCTGTATTTCTGTGCAACCATAATAAAATCACTTCTTGATGCCTCTGTTTCCCCTCTGTCTGCATCCTGTCAACTGAAACTGCAAGCCCCTTTGGAGAAAGAAACTGTTTCCTCATACTTCATAAAATAGAGACCTGGTCTCAGCTGGAGGCACTTTGTATTACTCTTACACAAATAATACAGAAATAATTGAATCCCACCAATGACAAACCTAATAATCCAACAGCAGCTCCTTCGAACCCAGACGATGCTGTTCTTGCACATGGGGGAGGACCGTGAGTTGTTGTGCTGATACAAGACAGACTTGGCTGTTTGCTAATACCCTGAAGAGATGGGCACAGTCCGTGGGTGGCTCCTGTGAGCAGAGACGTCGCTGTTAGGCTCTTCTACCGTGTTGCGTTTCTCTGTCTAACCTATAGGTGGTTTTCAGTTGAAATTTCTAGCTGGTTTCATGTCTGTCTGCTCCTCCATTTGAATTAATAAGTCTGTAATAGAATTACGTAGTATCTATGCCAGAAATGTTTATACAGCAGGCAGCATGCCAACGGCTTGACAATATCATAACTTAATTAAATGTGAGTGTATGTATGAACTAAAAGATAATTCAGTTGTGCTTAGGGTATATGGCCTCTGCTTACTGTGCTTCACTGATTAACCTACAACTCCTTTGCCAGAATATTTTTATCTTCTGCAGGCCAAGGTCTCTTTTCTGATGCTGATTACAGCCCAAGCCAGTTTACAAATACTATATAATTACAGCACACGCTTCCAGCACGCTCCTCCTTCTGTTCATGTTCTTTTACCCCTTCCAGTTTAATTTCCCTCTATGGGGGACTGAGTCTCAGTCCCTCCTGCAGTGGATATTTTCCTTCCCATGTCTGCAAAGCCACTCGGTGCAATGGACTCCCATTTTCCACAAGTGTATTTGAGTACCTGCAATATGAGTCTCTGGATAATTTTGTCCTCACTTTTATAATTTCTCTTTTCACAGAATCACAGAATCACAAGGGTTGGAAGGGACCTCGAAAGATCATCTAGTCCAACCCCCCCTGCCAAGGCAGGGCCACCTAGAGCACATCACTCAGGAACACGTCCAGTCGGGTTTTGAATGTCTCCAGAGAAGGAGACTCCACAACCTCTCTGGGCAGCCTGTTCCAGTGCTCTGTCACCCTCACAGTGAAAAAGTTTTTCCTTACATTAACCCGGAACCTCCTATGCTCCAATTTGCACCCGTTGCCCCTTGTCCTATCGCTTAGTGAGGCCGAGAAGAGCCTGGCTCCATCTTCCCGACACTCACCCTTAACATATTTATAAACATTGATGAGGTCACCCCTCATCCTCCTCTTCTCCAAGCTAAAGAGACCCAGCTCCCTCAGCCTTTCCTCATAAGGGAGATGTTCCACTCCCTTAATCATCTTAGTGGCTCTGTGCTGGACTCTCTCTAGCAGCTCCCTATCCTTCTTAAGCTGAGGGGCCCAGAACTGGATGCAATATTCCAGATGCAGCCTCACCAATGCAGAATAGAGGGGGAGGAGGACCTCCCTCGACCTACTGACCACAGCCCTTCTAATGCACCCCAGGATGCCATTGGCCTTCCTGGCCACCAGGGCACACTGCCGGCTCATGGTCATTCCCCCATCCACCAGAACCCCCAGGTCCCTTTCCCCTATACTGCTCTCCAGCAGGTCAGTCCCCAACCTGTACTGGCACATGGGATTCTTCTTTCCCAGGTGCAAGAGCCTACACTTGTCCTCTTTTCTCCTTCTCAGTTCCTTTTTCTCCTGATACATGTTCCTCTTAGCCAATCTAACACCCCTTCTATTTTTCCTGCTACAACAAATGCATATTTTACTTTGCAGGTTGCTCCCTCCTCCTCTGCTCTTCTGCTATGTAGCCCTTAGATCTCACACTGCCATGTGCTATCTACAGAGATGGGGAAGTCACATCCAGTTAGATTGGCTCAAGCTACCCTGTGACACTGTGTTCAGGCAGGAGTACCTTCATCCTTGTTCTTGCAGAGATGATGCCCACTCTTTGTGAACAGCAAAGTCACAGTAGGATTATGCCATCTGGATGCCATCCAGAAGGACCTTGACAGGCTTGAGAGATGGGCCCATGCAAATCACGTGAAGTTCAACAAGGCCAAGTGCAAGCTCCTACATGTGGGCCAGTGCAATGCCTGGCACAACTACAGGCTGGGCGGAAAATGGATTGAGAGCAGCCCTAAGGAGAAGGACTTGGGCGTATTGGTTGATGAAAAGCTGAACATGAGCCAGCAATGTGTGCTAGCAGCCCAGAAAGCCAACCATATCCTGGGCTGCATCAAAAACAGTGTGGCCAGCAGGTCGAGGGAAGTCATTCTGCCCCTCTACTCTGCTCTTGTGAGACCTTACGTGGAGTACTGCATCCAGCTCTGGCATTTCCAGTACAGTAAGGGCATGGAGCTGTTGGAAAGAGTCCAGAGGAGGGCCATGAAGATGTTCAGAGGGCTGGAGCACCTCTCCTATCAAAACAGGCTGAGGGAGTTGGGGTTGTTCAGCCTGGAGAAGAGGAGGCTCTGGGGAGTGATAGGACAAGGAGTGGTGGGTTTCAACTATAACAAGGGAGATTTAGTTTAGATATTAGAAAGAAATTCTTCCCTGTGAGGGTGGTGAGGCACTGGAACAGGTTGCCCAGAGAAGCGGTGAAGGCCCCATCCCTGGCAGTGTTCAAGGCCAGGTTGGATGGGGCTTTGGGCAGCCTGGTCTAGTGTAGGGTGTCCGTGCCCATGGCAGGGGGGTTGGAACTAGGTGATCTTTAAGGTTCCTTCCAACCCAAACCATTCTATGACTGTGATTCTATGATTATGTTGCTAGTTTGGTTCATTGAAGATCTTTACTATGTTCTTGTGAGGCAAGACCTGACTTAGCGATGAGAAAAGTGTTGGTTTTGTGCCACATGGATCTCACTGGGATAGTTTTCCCCTTTACGTGATATCTTCAACAAGTCACCAATACATTCACTTTCTCACTTGTAAAATGGGGTGATATATTTCCATTACCTAGTTATTTGCTTGCTTTAGTGCCTCAAAACTTTTGGATTCTCTCTTTTACAGAAGTGGAAAATACTGAAAAATTATTACTCTGGTTAGGTCTATGGGTTTTGGAAAGACATCAGTGCATTTTGGACACTGTATTAACTGTAGTGTTCAAGCAGAAATCAGTTCATTTGCTGTGAATGTTCTTGAGTACCTCCATACTTACTGCCAGCAGAATAGCTTTTAGCTATAGACTATGCCTGAATGGATTTAGATGCCGTGCTACCGCTTCCTTTACCTCTAGCAGCCCAGGCAAAGCCCGGGAGTCAGCTACACAGCCGCTGTGAGCCCTCTGTGGTGCATTACAGTTCTGCCCCTTCTTTGGACCTTCCATGGCAGGCAGGTCTCCCCATGTCCAGCCCTTACAGTCAGCAAATAAGGCATCCTGGGTCTGACAAACTTGTGTAACGGTAACTTCTGTCACCAAAGCTGGTCTTGCATTGAATCAATGAAACCAAAAAAAATGTTCAGATCATCCAGTTTGATGGAAATTGTGGAATTACACAAAAGACAGTTATGTCTCCTCATTGAGATGGTTGGTACTAGCCAAAAGACTGCAAAAAACAGGTACCTTGCCAAAAGACTTCCAAAAATAAGTATCCCAACAGCCTGCTAAGTGAAAAAGAGAGCTGCTTTCCAAGGTATGTGCAAACAGTGATTGCAGCTGGAGCTTTTGATGAGATCATTTTACGTAAGGGGCACATAAAGTGTAATTTTTATTCTTAAGGTAATTTGAAATTTGTCAGGATAGAATAATTTCTCAGAGGTATCAAAATGTAGTAGATAGCTAGAGGCCACACTACTAAGCTGTAGTACTTGGATAAATGTTCATTTAATGTGACAAATTAATAGCTTTATGCTAGCTTAATGCTTTCAAAAGACTGTTTTATATTGTAATTGCTTGTCAATGATTTATGTTATACACCACAGGAATAAAAACAGTGACTAGCTTAATTATGCATAAAAAGAAAAATGCATAAATGATTTTATTATTTTCTTTAGTAAATAATAAGTTTTCTATTATTTTCCCATGAGAGTATTTTTCTCAGAAAAATATAAACTGAGCTGTTGCTTCTCTTCCATATTTATCTAACAGAATTTTTAGGTCAAAATCACTCATTATGTCATCTGTGGTAGGGGATTGTGTATCTGGATATTGACCTTCTGGCAACTGACTTAAATTGGACAATGAACAAAGCTGTAATCAAAGGAGAATTTAAAATATTATATATAACTTCAAAAGCCACAGTCTCTTGACATATAACCGGTTTGCTACTTTTTTCCATTAGATGTGTAAGATCTGCATGGCAGCCACAAGCAATGAAAAGGGTTATGATATCGTGGGAATGGGCATGAAGCAATTGAGAAGAATACCTCTGAGATGTTTCATTACTACTGATTTCTATGGGTCTTAAACATCCTCAGGCAGCTTCAGAAAGACCCCAGGAGCTACTCTCCTCAGATCTGCCATGTCCAGAACCTGGATGCATGAGCCTGTGAAGGGAATCCACAACCCAGAAGCACTTTACATTGAGTGGTGAGAGTTAGATTCTTTTAATTAATGTTCTCAATAGTAGGCATTTGGGGCCCAGATGGACACAGACTCTGAAAGATGAAGCAGTACCTTCTCCTCATCCCTGCAGGATGACGAACAAGGCAATGTATCAGCTGGAATCCCCAAGGCTGTTGCAGGTGACAAAGCCGACCAGGCAGAGACCCCAGACCTCATATGCCTGCACCCTTTTGACAAATAGGAGCAGTAGAGGCAAGACAGAACATCCCAGGGCAGTTGGACACCCACTGAGTGTTGTTAACTCTTTTAGTTATCAGGATGATTATGTGGATTTTAAATTCTGTGTTATATTAATTTTGTGTTATGATTAATTTTTGTAGTCCTTAATGTTTTGCTTGACTGGAGAAGAAAGATGTAATAAGCTGTGCCTTTGGCTCTGGTGAAAGCTGACTGCAGTGGTATGCAGATACCGATGTTACGCAGTGGTAGCCGGTGAGAGATAGACCTCAGCCTCCTTGCAACGGCTCAAGGCCACTCCAGTGATGGAGGCAAAAATGAACTTTGCCAGGAAGAGAATGAAAACAAAATAATTGGAATGCTCTGGCTCTGCTAGAAAATACATCATTGCCATGTAGGGAAGGTGAGATGAAGGGAGTATGACTACCCTCTGCTTCCCTCCCTTTATTCTGCTACACACCTAATATGAAGACACTTCTCTACCTTCAGACCTTCTCCCTCCATTTCAGGGGTGGGACACAGGCAGTGACTGGGTGAGAGCTGAGCTGGGTACACAGCAGTGTGGCCACCTTAGCTCTCACTGGGAGAGAGCTCTCACTATCACTATTCTATCCTGAAAAATGACCTGTGGAGGTCATTTAGATGAAATCACACAAAAGCAGTGTTCACCCCTGCTTGTCTGTTAGCAATGATAGCTGGCTCACCTGCCCATACCTAAAAGTGGCTGGGTTTTGGGACATCACTGACCAGTGACATGGCCAGGCATGCAGGAGCATCTGGAAACCATTATATGCACATGGAATCAAGAGTTTGTGTTGGCAATGGATGCTGGACCATTTCTGCGAAGGCCTTACTGTCCTACGTTTAAAGGATCAGCATCCAGTTTAGCCTGTGGCAGAGAAGGAGAGAATTAGACAGAGCCGGCGAGTGATGTGGAATAAGCAGGAGAGTCTTTGTAAGTGGTGTCTAAAGGTGTCCTGCAGTTTTTTGCACAACAGCATCTGATTGACAGATGGTCCAGGAGAGAGTCAGACCCAAGTGTGTGAGCTGCAGTGTTACATGGGAGCAGATGAGACTTTCTCCTGTTGGATTCCAGGCGTAGGAAAGCTCCAACAAAGAACTGGAAACCAGAGTTTGCTCATAAGTCTTTTTTCACCCTCTTTGTGACTTGTCTCAGCTGCAGAAAAGAGAAACAATTTTAAAAATGAACCTAGGCTTCTGCTCAGATTTTTCATTTGGACTCACACAGGCTTATCCTCTCCCTCATGTCAGATATAATCATAAAAATGTTAGAGAATAACATTTGAGAATGCTTTCTGGAGAAAAATCTTTCCCAATTTCTCTTCTTTATTCCATACACTAGGGTTCTGACTACTTTTTAATTTATTTTTTATCCATGTTTTTTTCATTATAAAAATTGTGTCCTTTAAGTTTGAACAAGGCAATTATCTTAACTAACTTTCAGTACTTCATTATCACGTATTTTATTCCTGACTTTGAAACAAGATATGATATGGATATGATAAAGGAATAGGAAGAACTGTTCATATAGCTCAGCCTGGGCTGGACAGCCTTTAAAATGATCCTAAATGTCAGTCTAAATTTAGCCTTAAATTATTTATACATTGTAGTTCTTATTTAAATTCTTGTAAGGGAACAAATTAGTGATGCGATTGCCAGACAGCTTGCAAATTTTGACGGATGCAAACGAGGACTGGTTTACCATGGATCAGCAAAGACAGCTGTGGGGGCAGACCTCTCTCTGCCGCTAAGGTCCACCGGGCTTGGAGGCTGCCAGCGCGAGGGCTGGATCTGCCCTGCATTCTGGTGTCCAGAGGATCTGGAGCTAAGCCTAAGGGGAGCAGGGGCTGTGCCCACTCGCTGTTGGGAGCTCTCGATAGGTCTGTTGTATGCTGTAATCAGCTCTGTGATTTGAATTTATGTTCAAGTCAGCTTTTGTACGAGCACAATTGTGGCAAAATCTTCTAGCATGTTTCCACCAGCCCGAAGAGGAACGCTGATAAGCTGAGCTGCTACCGTGAGCTTGCTAAACCATGAATTGGTGGTTATAGATTTCTATGTGGTGGTTATAAGCTAATTTCTGACACTACACATTATTTTTTTTTGGTTAAATATTATCAGCTAAAACACTGTCAAAGCATCAGTTTAAATGCTTTATATTTTCATTCTCTCCTTGCCATCAGGTAATATTTAATATTCACAGTTTTGTGGTCCAGTCAGACATTCTGCTCTGTGCTTTAGGGCTGTTCCCCGGATCTGGGGGCTGCTTGTAAACCTGTTAGGCTTTTCGGGTATTTTTTCAAAATACGTAAATGTTATGGGCCAGACTGTTAGCAGGCCCAAATCAGTTTAATTCTACTAAAGTGAAAATAACTTTGCAGATTAAAACCAGCTTATAGTTTGTCCCAATATTCTTGAAATAATGATCCCATTCAAAATCCACACCCTGTCTGACATTTTCAAAGCTGGCCTTGATTTGAGAGTAGAAGTACAGGATGTCTATTGCAAAACTAATGGAGCATAGAAAATAACTATTTAAGCTAAGCAGAGCACTGCTTTTACTACTAGAGGCCATTTAAGAATTCTGAGAACTGCTACTCCTTAAGCTGTGATTATAATATTTATCTAAATGCAAATGCGGACATTGTTGTTTATATAAATGCTTGACATTTTGTTTCAGATAGTTGGTCAGGAAAAAAGCATTGACAAACTTTCTGATAAAATGCAACTTGCTGAAATAAAACTTCAATTGGTACAGGAAGCAGATAAGGGAGTTTTTTAATGAAAAATATTTGTTTAAAAACCCTGCTGAAATTTTCAGTAAATCTTGTCTGTATTGGGTGTTTAGAAAAGGCCCACTAGTTTTACATATTGTGAAATAATAAATACAGCTGAATCAATAACTGTTCATCCAGTTTGCTGCTCTTGGCTTTAAAAGAAAGGCCTTTGGCATATTCATGGTACATACACTTCCACCACTGTCCTCTTTTCAGTACCGCAATTCAGCAAGCAAAAGGTTATGTTTGAAATAATTCAAAAGAACAGAAGTACAATGAGATGGTACCCCTAAAAGCTATTGCTTGACAGTATAAGATGAAGTTAAACAGAAAGCGTATGTTGAGCAAGTGTCCTCTAGAGAAGTCATCTGTGGACTTTTGAAGACTCATTTTCGTCTAGCTCGGTCCCCTTATCTGGCCTACCCATCATGGCCCCAGTGCCAGCCCCGGTACAGAAGAGGGGAGAGGTTGTATGGCAGAGGATGGGGCATGTGGGGTAAGGGCAAGCTGAGATGATCTCACTCTGCAGAGGAACTTGATCTCAGAGCTGACTCCCACTTCCCTACGGCACAGCAGTATCTTCCCCAGCTCCTTGGGAGCATGCACCTCTCTTCAGTTGGCCATCTTCTTGCAGAGGACCTTGAATTCCCTTGTAGGGAACAGTCTCAGTCAGAGCCCCTAAACATTTCTTCATTTGTCTCATATGGCAAAAAGGCCTATTTTTAAAACGCAGTGTTTATTTCAGCACAATGCAATGGTGAGATATCCCTGCCTCTTAACACATCACTTACCTCTTTGCTTGTTATGAAAGAAACACCGATGGAAATCAGGGGTCACGTTGAAGCCACAGAGTGGATGTGTGCTGGTGCCCAGCACTCCACGCAGCAGCACAGGCTGGTCCTGAACTGCAGAGCTGGGGATGTATCTCAGTGGGAGGCGAGGCCATGCACCCCGCTGAGCCCATGAGCAAGATGGCCACCACCGTGCCTCTGGTTTGCACTGCAGCTAGTGGGAAACAGCCAGTGACAGCTAGGGCTGAGAGATTAAGTCCATGCTTTCACTGTTGTTAGTTGTACACCAGAGCTACTACCACCACTTTTCTGGCAGCAGATTTGGCTTTTCTTGGCCCTGAGCTACAAACCCCAGAGAAGAGGAAAGCTTTAACCATGTGTTTGTAATGAAAGTGATGTGCCCGTATGTTCAGCGGCGCTGAATACACAGAAGGCTTTGGGGAAGGACGCATACCATTAAATGGAAGACATTGGTGCTCAGCACTGGGGGCCCCAAGTCTTGGGCTGGGTTTCAAATGCCCACATCTTTGGTGCCAACATGATAACAGTGACCGTAACTTGCAGTCTGCTTTCCTCATACATACAGTGGAAGAAGGATCATTATTTGGCCTGACTTATAGGTATTTGGGGCTGAGTGAGTACACAAGGACTTCTTTCATACAACTCATACAACTGCATTAATTTCCCAAAGAGATGCACCAAGTCTGGTTTCTACAGGGGTCAACCACTATCTGGGAGTTTCTTCTGAGTATTTCCCATTCCCCACTGCACTCTCCACTCTCCCCAAAAATCACACTCTCCCTTTGCACTCAGCTGTCGATCAGCCTCAGAGTCATGTCACCTCCCAGGTTACCCTGCCATTTCCATGCAGCTCAGTTTCTAACCACATTAACATGCAACATGTGTTTTGGGCAAAGGCACCTCTCATTTCTTGGAGACCCTTAGCTGCTTTTTGGTTTTACTCTGAATAAAAGATGATCACTGATGTTTTTTGCTTCAGCAGTCTTCGTCCAGCCTCCTGGGTGAAAAATAAATTAATAGTGACTTACCTAAATAGGGTAGTTTCTTCTTTTCTGAACAATTAATGATTAAGAGCTTGCACAGCATTTTGAACACATAAATGCCTTAACATTGGCAACAAATTGGGAAAATGGTTATTTCAAAATTAATTTTAAATGGAAGTGTCTGAGTGGCTTGCAGTACCTTAAAATCTATCACACCATGTAATATATTATCAAACGATCCTCAGAAACAGTTTAAGCAATAGTTACTATATTGTCATTGGTATCTTAAGAGGTGGTATATCGCTTTTGCTTTGCTACGCTGATGACAGCTCAGAGGATTACTTCAAGAATGTGAGTAATTCCATTGATGCCTGTGCCTGTTGCTTTGGACTGACTTCAGGGAGAATGCTGACTTACATCCAGCTAAACATGGATGCAGTGTGGCTGCTTGTATGGGGAGCGGGTATTTATTTTTCAGTCTATCTCCAACGCAGACACCATGTGGGAGGCAGGAATACATCCTGTACTGCTGTTTCGAGGTGTCTGCAACTGAGGAGTCTTCCATCTTCTGCAGAGAAATCATAGTATTTTTCTTCTTTATTTCTGTAAACTAAGGGTATTTCAGAAGTCTATCTGAAAATGAGGGGAAAGCAGAACAGTAACTTGATTTGTCTTCGACTAGCACTTGCCAGGAGAGGGGGAATAGGAAGACTAATAATTACTAACATTGCCTGGAAAACTGCTTGTCTAAATAGCTAAAACTGTTGTAAGTCACTATTAAACTCAAGGACCAAGTGTTGCTATGGAGATAGTGTTTCATAAAAATCTTACTTAGCTGTTTTCCATTCGCTTTTAAGCCATCATATGTAATTACTTCAGTTTCCCAGACCCAAGCTACAGAGAGAGCTTGGAAGCTCATTGCTTTTCACTGTTCAATCCTTACAGAGCTAAACCTATAGGAATAAAAAACGCCTAAGAATGTACAAAGTAGATAAGGGTAATTATTTCTTTCTGATAAAACTGGAGGAATTTTTCCGTAAACCACTCCAATTCAGCATTTTTAGATGAATTTGCAGAGGTGAATAGGGGCTGTGGAGATAGAGCTTGTGAAAAAATTGTTTCTTGATGGTTATTTGGAAGCTGTTAGCTACAACCTGCGCCATCAAAAATGTAACAGTTACTGTATGCAGTCTGAATTTTCCATTTCTTGAACATTATTGACAACTTCTTAGAAGCACTAAAAAAATAATTAACATTTGAAAGTGCCAGCAACAGAAGCCAAACAGAAGGATCAAGACAGTCCAGAGATTTATATGTTGCTCAGAAATTAGTGCTCCTCTTCTACTGAGCAAGCAAAGGGGGGTCACTTCAAAAAGTATGAGATATTACAATAAGGGAAGTAAAAAAAAAATAATTAGGTGTGAAATCTTATGAAAAATAGTATCTAAGATGGAAACCAACTGAATTTGCTGAGTTATAAGCAAGTTCTCCAACTTACAGCATGACAAATGAATGGCTGTGCCACTTGAATCAGCACTGAAATTCTGCAGCACTTTCTGTCAGATCTGAAATTGGGCAGGCTGCTATTTAGCATTGTGTAGAGTTTCAAAGTTGTGGAAAAGAAATGCGATGACGTATCCAAAATAAACCCCCAGTATGAAAAGCTGTGCACTTGGGTGTGAATTTTGCCATCTGGAGAAGGACGGTTGACAGCAGGGAGATGGTGCCTGAAAGACACCAAGCCAGAGGATGCGGTCTGGCTGTTGCTTGAGTTCAGTGACAATCTGAAAATGAACAAGTGACCCAAGTGCAGCAGCCAAGTTACAAATTTCTTCTCAACTTTTCACGAAAAAGCTGCTTGTAGTAGTTAATATCAAGTAATTAAATGTCATACACATATAGAAGAAAAAGACCACTTCTCTGCAGAAACCCTTACAATCCAAGCATCAAGCCAGAGACAAACTGGAACAGGGCAGAGGGATGGGAATGATTTTATTTTTTCCTGATGCATTAGCAGCAACTGATACGAACAAGGAACACCAGCACAGCAAATGCACGGCCTCACTATGAAGTTTCCGAAGGGAAAAATAGAGATGAACCCTTTGTGTGCCGATGGCTCTATGTGCAGCACTGGTGCCCAGGCTCCTGCTCTGCGGTACTGAGCAGCTCACCCCTTGGCTGCTGGGAGGAGCCCCGGGCACTGCCTGGGAGGAGCTGCAGAAGTGAAAGGTAAGTATGAGAAGTGGAATCAGCTGCGAATCACTCTATGGGAAAGCAGGGACGAGGGCTTGGGTTTTCCCTGTGGATCTGCCTGCTTAGGCAGCATAGCGTTGCAGCCAAGCGTCACTGACACGCTTCTCTCTGTTGTTTAAACCAGCACCACAAGCAGACGATTTTTATGGTAACACCACGCTCACAGTCCCAGGCTATGAATTTTTTTTCACTTCATTAATCTCCCTTTCACTTTCTCTGTCAATTAATCCTGAGACAAATATCATTTTGCCCTTTCCCCTCTCCAGAGTACCCAAGTGCAGCTCCACAGTACCCCAGTGCAGCTGCAGAGAGGTGACAACGAGGAGAGGATTTCTTTCTAGCATTCACTGTCTTTAACAGTGACTTTTCCCTTTTTTTTTTTTGGCTTCTCCTTTGCCCGCTCTCTCAGGATTCTCACAGAGGAAGGAGCGAGCAGTGTGAGCTGTGCCCTCTGCGCAGGCTGAGTGCTGCACTCCAGAGTCCTCGGTGGTGCTGCTAAATGCCACCAGCAGCCAAATCACTTGGCTTTGCTGCCACCGGGCTTTGGCTATCCCAACGCCCTGTATTGTTAATGCAATGTAAATTCACACAACCATTTTGCAGAATATGATAGGAAAACTGCCTTTTGCTTTCATGGGAAGTCAAATGCTTTTGGTCCTTGGGATGTTGAAGGGCTGCTCTCACAGCAGTCCTGTGAATTCCTGCTTGGCACTTGGCAGCAAATTGTACTTGGTTGTCATAGAACCCTAGACTGGTTTGGGTTGGAAAGGACCTCAAAGACCATCTAGTTCCACCCCCCTGCCATGGGCAGGGACACCCTACACTAGACCAGGTTGCCCAAAGCCCCATCCAACCTGACCTTGAACACTTCCAGGGAGGGGGCCTCCACAACCTCTCTGGGCACCCTGTCCCAGACCGCATACTTTTATTTTTGTGAAACATGAATGGATTTGTGAAAAAATAGAAGAAAATGAACCTCTAAAGGAGGCCAGGAGGACTCTGCTGTTAAAATAAGTGAACACAACATCATTATCTCAATAGCGTTTGCTATAAAGTAGTAACATGGCACAGAACGAGATTATCTTTGATATTAGGGAGATATGTTTATCTGAGGGAAATAGTGGTAGGTAATTTTTTTGCTATCAGGTAATCACCTATAGGATGATATAACAGTTAAATATTCTTTGTCAGAGTTTGAAAATGTTCTGGGATTACTGTTTGGTCATGAATGAGTGTGAAAAACAAGGGAGGTTTTGGGTATAAATCAGATGTCTGTGAAATGCAGAAGACCTGCAGAAGCAATCCTGGACCTATACTGTTCAGCCATCTAATCAGCATCCAAATTTGATGCACAAGGGCCTGCCAGAAGTAGAAATGTACAACGTGATTTAAGTCATATAGCTCATTTTCTGCTTGGCATTTCCCTTCATTGAACTTCATGAGGTTCTTATTGGCCGATTACTCCAGCCTGTCCAGGTCTTTCTGAACAGCATCATACCCATCTGGTGGATCAGCCACTCTTTCTGGTTTTGTATCACTGTTTTGCGTTTGTGTGGCAAGGTTTTGGTAGCAGAGGGGCCCACAGGGGTGGCAGCTTCTGAGAAAAACTGCTAGAACTTTCCCTTGTGTCTGACAGAGCCAATACCAGCCCGCTCCAAAATGGACCTGACACTGGTCAAGGCCGAGCCCATCTGTGACAGTGGTAGCACCTCTGGGATAACATCTTTAAGAAGGAAAAAAAAAAAGACAAACCCCATCCATGAGAGCTTTTGCAGCCAGAGAGGGGAGTGAGAAGATGTAAGAAACTCCACAGACAGCAAAGTCAGTGAAGAAGGAGGGGAGGAGATGCTCCAGGTGCTGGAGCAGAGATTCCCCTGCAGCCTGTACAGAAGACCATGGTGAGGCAGGCTGTCCCCCTGCTGCCCATGGAGGAGGGGTGATGGGGAGCAGAGATTTCACCTCCAGTTTGTGGAGGACCCCATGCTGGAGCAGGTGGAGACATCTGAAGGTGGCTGCGAGACCGTGGGAAGCTGGAGCAAGCTCCTGGCAGGACCTGTGGATCCGTGGAGAGATGAGCCCTTGCCAGAGCAAGTTTTCTGGCAGGACTTGTGACCCTGTGGGGGACCCCCGCTGGAGCAGTTCGTGAAGGACTGTAGCCTGTGGGAAAGACTCACATTGGAGAAGTTCATGGAGGACTGTCTCCCATGAGAGGGACCCCACATTGGTGCAGGGGAAGAGTTCTCCCTCTGAGGAAGAAGAAGCAGCCAAAACAACGTGTGATCAACTGACCGTAACCCCCATCCCCATCCCCATCTGCTGCTGGGGGGGGAGTAGGGAGAGATCGGGAGTGAAGTTAAGAAGAGAGGGGTGGGAGAAGGTGTTTTAAGATGTGGTTTTATTTCTCACTGTGTTCTGCTTGGTAATAAATTAGGCGAATTCCTCTCTACGTCTGGTCTGTTTTGCCTGGGACGGTACTCAGTGAAGAAGCTCTCCCTATCCTTATCTCGACCCGTGAGCCATTCATTACACCTTTTCTCCCCTGTCTAGTTAAGAAGGGGGAGTGATAGAGTGGCTTTGGTGGGCACCTGGGCTTTAGCCAGGGTCAAACCACCAAAATCATCTATGAACTTAATAAGGGTACAGTGTCCCATTATCCAGGTCATTAATGAAGATGTTAATGTTTGCCCTAGTATAGACCCCCGTGGCACATCACTGCTGACTGGCCTCCTTGTTACCCTTCTTGAAGTTAAGTGACATTTGCTTTCCTCCAGTCCTCAGCAACCTCCCAATCAGCACAACCCCTCTAAGATAATCAAGAGTGGCCTTGAATGACATTGACCAGCTCCCTCAAACCTTGTGGGTGCATCCCATCAGATACCATGAATGTGTATGTGTCTGATTTGTTTACATTCCCTACCTGGATTCTCCTCTACTGAGTATAAGTTGTCCTTGTTCCATACTTTCTCATGGCTCTCAGGAGTCTGGGATTCCTGATGACATTTCGTACCAGTAAGGACTAAGGTGAAAAAGTCGCTGAGTACTTCAGCCTTTTTCACATTCTCAGCAGGTGGCCCACGTTTTCTCTCACCTTCCTTGTACTGATAATGCAGCTTTAGAAGCCCTCCTTGTTTTCTTTCACATTCCTCATCGTGTTCAGCTGTGCCCCTGTTCATACCACCTAGGCTGCTGTCAGCTGTCTTTGCAGCCACGACTTGCTGCTGGCCCGCGTACTGCTCGCTGCCCAACGGGACCCCCAGGGCCTTTGCTGCAGAGCGGCTCCCTGGTAGTCAATCCCCAGCCTGGGTTGTTGCAGTGGTCTTTCCTTCCTAGGGAAAGGACTCAGTATTTCTCCTTGTTGAATCTCATGGCTCATTCCTCCAGCCTGACCCAGTGCTTCTGAACAGCAGCCCTTTCTTTAAGGTTCCCCCAGTTTGTCATCATCTGCAAGCACAGTGAGAGTGCACTTCTCCAGCCTCTGGTCAAGGTGTTACGCAGACACGTCCCAGCAGAGACCCCTGTGGTGCTGCTCTTGAACCAACCTGCCAGCTTTTTACCCACCTGATTGTTTCCAAGCCAGATGCTGAATACAAGAATACTGTGGGAGATGGTGTCAAAAGTCTTGCTAAAGTCGAGGCACATGATTTTACCACTCTGTACTGCTCTCCTCTTAAAAAGTCTGTCAGCTTGTTACAGAGGGCAGTCAGGCTGGCCAGGCAGTGTTTATCCTCAGTAAATCTGCGTGAACTGTTTCCAGTCAGCTGCTTCTTGTGCTCTGAAATGCACAAGAGGCCTCGCTTTACAGTGTGCCCAGGGGGGAAGTTTTCGAGTGAGGTTGAGTAACTGACAGTTCCCCACGTTGTCCTTTTGGCCTCTTTTAGAGGTGCATGCATCCTCTGCCTTCTTTGACTGATTTTCACTCTTCACTGAAGGGACAAGTTGCAAGCAGATGTTGATGTCTACAACATCTGGGATGGAGGCCATTCTGGTCTACTGTGGGGGAAAAATTTCATGTGTGTTTGCTCTGAATTCTCATCTTCATTCTACCCTAGAAGAGGTGTTCACCCTCAGGTTCATCTCCAATGGCACAGCCTCACAAGGAAGCCTTATGGTAACATTGCAAAAATTCTGCACTTTCTTATTTCGGTAACAACAGAATTCTGGTGCCAATCTTGAGATGCTTAGAAGAATCCTCCTTGTATTTCTCTTCCTCTCACAGATATCTCCCTTTTAGGGCCCAGCAGGCAGCTAGAAGATGTAGGCACACCTCCCTCTTCTGCCCTTAGCAACCTGATGGTGTTCTTACATGGAGGATTGAGGAGAAAGAAAATCCCAGCCCCCTCAGTCCCATGTCTTCTCTCCCTTCCTGTGAACAGAGATGACTTTAAAACCTTTGAATATGCCTTTCCTAATCCCAATACATTCACATGTCCTTTTGAGTGTAATAGATTAAAAATTAAAAGTGAAGTTTGGAATAGAACTGCCAACCTGAATTTGCTTTTGTCGGAGTATTGCATAGCAGCCTGGATGACAGATTTCTTTTAAGACCATGTTTCAGTCAAAGCTTTACTTTTCAAATTCCTTATAAAAAGCATGATGTTTTGATTTCTTAGTAACTTTTTTTTTTCTTGCTTACCAATTTCTGTAGCAGCATATCATCACGCCCTTTCTTGGTGAAGGAACACTGCAACATCGAGTTGTCTGCGGTAAATTATCAGAAACGTAATTCAGTCAGAGCTTAAAACAAGAAAAAGAATAAATTACAAGTCTCATGAGAGATTAACTTCATGCACTTCAGCACTTCAGTTTTACGTAAGGATGGCAGGAAGGTAAGTTCAAACTGCACACATAGTCCTGCTCTTCCTAATTCTTGAGTGCTCAACTCAAGTGCTTTAGCCTCATGAGATAGTTCCTTCAGCCCAGCTTTTTTGTGTGTGGTGTGTATATGTATTTGTATATAGTCCGCTTCTTCACCTACAGAAAACAGCTACTATTTTGTAAATTTCAGGTAATAGGAGGAGAAAGGACTTTTAAAAAGCCTGACATAAAGGGATGCAGTGCAGGAGAACGGTAAATAGAAAGGAAAGCCAGCAGTATGAGATTATTGGCAGTCGAAGCCTGTAACGCAGGACCTTTGGGCCAGCAGCTTGGCATGCACAGCCCGCCTGGCATTAGCATGTGCCTCGAGAGGCCTTGGTTAGTTTGACCTTGAAATTCTCACCCTTTGAATAAGCAGAAAATGGGATAATACTGAGGTAATACTTTCCCTCCTGAGGGAAGTGCTGTTTATTAGCAGTTTTTACATGTTGTTATTTTGTTTATCATGGAAAATAGCCTCAGAAAGAGCCGGGTGCCTCAGTTCCCTGAACACAATTATACGTTGAGGGACTGTGGGAGCAGCAAGTTAGGAGAAGCAGACAACAAAAACAAGGGAAAAAGTGTTTCATTAAAGGCACAGCTGATACTAAGCTCAGCAGAGCCTCTGAAAACATGCTGCAGTGGGGAGTGAAGGTGGATGGTCTCCCTGGTGTGCCCCAGCCATGAGCATCCTGATCTCCACCCAGGCAGGGCCAGCATCGCTGTGGAGGTTGCTCCAGCTCTGCCTCAAGGCCAGTGGCTGTCAAGGGTTTTCTGGTTAAACAGTTCTCTGTTGGAAAGTGCCACTTCAGTGAGACTGAAATGTTTAGTTGATTTTGACGTAATTCAGCTTTGAAACAAACTTTGGGTTTGCTTTGGAAGAACACTTCTTGTTCTGAAAGTTACAAATAAAACATTTCAGAGATGATGCTTTGTTGTACCGTTTCTGGAAAGATTTTTTTTTTATATATAGTGCTTCCTGGCTTCCAACTTGTTGTCTCAGGGTTGTACGTATAAATAAATCAGGTATGAAACACAAACAATGATCATTTAAAAATAATGTTTAGCAGGGGTTTTCGCAAATTTGTATTTAATTTTAAGGAGGAGCCATCGTAATCACCTAGAAACCAATTCCACCATGCCAGGGTTCAGATTTTCTTCTATGCATTTCTGCTTTAACTCCAGTGCCTGCAATAGGAACCCTCTCTTAGTAAAACACCTTTGCACATCAGCACTGCCAGCACTGAGTGCTCCGCAAACAGCCGCCTGGATGTGCAGAAGCGTCTTTTTCATTGAAAATGTCAGCTGCTCACGGGAGCAATACAAGACCGTTCTGCTCAGCCAGTGCAAACTGCATTCTTAGAATATTAACTACAAATTCATCAGAACACTACCAACTCCCAAAAAACACATACGGAAATTAAAGGGGAAGCCTCTATAATATAGTAAGTAGGCATAAGGTGGGCAGATACTCTAAAGCTACAGCAGTCCAGTCACCCAATGAATTCATGCAGGAATGAAAATTTAGATAATATAGAGCAGCTGGTGAGTTTATACCAGCACTAAGTGGTGTTTTGAGTATATCAGTACAGCAATTTCCCATAAAGAAGCAAGCAATCTGTTTTCCTTACAGGAAAAAATCTAATATGACAACACCAGTAAGACATATTTAGAAAGGGCTTTTTCAAAGGAGCCTGACAGATAACGATCCATTTTCCAATTAAAATGTGATTTGAGTGTCTGGCTTTCTTGGGTTTGTATCAAAATCACAGCGAAAATGCACTTATTTTCATCATATAACCAAGGAGAAGCATGTTTGGAGCATTTAAATTATGTCAGTAGGTTATGAATATTGTCCAAAATGGCCATCAGAAGCAATTATCCTTGGAGAACATCGGGTTAAAGTTGTAATCCTGCTCTGATGAGAAAGTGTGTCACAGAATCACAAAAATCAAAGAATCACAGATTGGCAGGGGTTGGAAGGGACCTCTGGAGATCATCTAGTCCAATCCTCCTGCTAAAGCAGGATCACCTAGAGCAGGTTGCACAGGATTGCATCCAGGCAGGTTTTGAATATCTCTAGAGAAGGAGACTCCACACCTTCTCTGGGCAGCCTGTCCCAGTGCTCCGTCACCCTCACAGTGAAGAAGTGTTTCCTCATGTTGAGATGGAACTTCCTGTGTTCCAGTTTGTGTCCATTGCCCCTTGTCCTGTCACTGGGTACCACTGAGAAGAGTCTGGCCCCTTCCTCTCGACATCTACCCTTTAGGTGTTTATAAGCATTGATCAGATCCCCTCTCCGTCTTCTCTTCTCCAGGCTGAACAGACCCGGCTCTCCCACCCTTTCCTCATACGAGAGATGCTCCAGCCTCCTCATCATCCTTGTAGCCCTTGTAGTGCCTATTCTGCTCCAGGATACACAGAGCCGGTCACCAGGTTCAGCATTGTCTTAGATGGAAATCCTCCTGGCAAAGTGTTTTGTACCACTGTGAGTTTTACAGTATGGATTAGTACAAAAGAGGTAAGGCAGGAAAAGTGATGTTTTAAAGTGAGCCTGACATAAAACTTGACATGAGTATAGGACACTTCTTGTGTGCTTCCAAACTGGAAAGCCACTGGTGGAAGAACTACCGAGCAGAGCTCATTGCCCTTGAGCAGAAGAATCTGGACCACAGTGGCATAGCCTTTTACAAGTTTATATGACAATGTACTGAATACATCTTAATACTCTGTTGATTATCGGTGTATTCAAATTATCATTTTTAAAACTATAATTATTAAAGGTTTGCAAAATCAGAGTACATGAACGGGAGAGTTCATCTCTCCAAGGCTCCAAACCATACTAAGTTATCTTCAACCCTTCAAACATACGGAAAATACATTTCACGTGTTTGAAAATTGTTCTGTTCCTACTCTAGCCCTGCACTTCCTATTCAAGGGAAAAGAAGGCAAGAGAAAGAGCTCAAAAACCTATTTTTAAAAGGCTAAGGAATTCCTTCCACTTAAATAGTATGTGCAAGGTAAAGATGAAGGCAATGTTGTTCACTCATTCCAGCACTGATCTATTGATTTCTACTGCGGTGCAATTCAAATTGTGATCTTGCAAGTTAATCAACGAAGATCCTATGATGTGGCAAAGTGCAAGGTAATTTCCAAGAAAGACTTGAAGCAGGTGAAATGTGTTCTCCAGACTGATGTTACAGTATAGAATATAAAACAATCAAAATATGTTTTAAGATAAGACGCTGCCTCTCCCATTGCTCAGCACCCAAAGGTTTCTTTTCTGCAGAAACAAGGACTTGAGGGGAATAGGAGATTATGAATCACATTGGTAGGGTCAGCCTCATGGTGGAACCATGGGGTGCACCCAGATTCAGCAGCTCAAAAGATCATCTTCTCCCCTCTATATAGATGTTGCTGTTGATGTATGAAAGGCTGAAGTAGCCAAATGCCACTTGAAAATCTGGGTTAGAAGGTGCAATGCTTGCTGTTTTAAGCTACTTGTATCAGAGAAAAAAAAAGAAAAAATTTAGAAGTATCACTAGCACAGTTCAGAGTTTTCAACTCAATCCAACAGTTTTCGATAAAGTGCAGAAGAGATTTAACCTCTTGAAAATCTCAGGGTGTTTCCTTTAATTTTATCCACTTACCTTCATCCTGAGCAAGTTAACCTATATTTGAGTAAAGCACCACTTGTTTGGCTGTAGCATATTTCCCCAAAAGATATCAAAACCTTCCTTTGAAAATAAATGAAATCTTCAGATGAGCACATCAAGTGATGGAAAAGCTATCACCTTCCCAGCTTCCTTCTTTCTCACTTTTTTGCTCATACTTCATCTTTTCATTGGTCTGTATGATTTCATTGCCCACATCAAGCTTTGCCATTCCTCACCTGCATGTTGTCTCTAGTAGATATTTGATACTTACTTTGAGATTATGGATTAAAAACATTCAATAGTGTTGGGCTTTGTTGTGATCCCTGTGAGCCTCTAACAGGCATGCTTATATGCTGCACACAGTTTCTCTGACCTTGTTGCTTATCGTATTCTGTCAGTCAAATACAATATTTTTTTTCTGCTTTCAAACTCCATTGAGCTGTTGGCTTAGAAAAGCAACATACATACTTTTTGCTCCAGCAGTTCAGGGTTTTTTCAAACCTTTATATGAAGACATGCATTCTGTGCTTTGACATAGATGTTTATTATTCATTTTTACTCATTAAATATTTAAACTGTACTTGTGAAATCACATTACTCAGGAATAATACATTTGGGGCAATAGCTATTTCCTATCTCTGATCCAAAATAATATTTGTAACTGACGTTTGCCTTAGAGTTACCCTCTTACTATGTACATGCAAAATTAGTCTAGAGGTCTATTAACCTGTTCTGTCCCAGACTTTCAAAATACGGATTAAACACATTGCAAAGTGTCAGCAGACATTTACACCAGCTCCAATTCAGAAGAGTACCACAAAAAAACTCTTGAAATGTCTAAAATTGCAAATAGTAAATTTTGAAAATGCTAAATAAGTTTGACCTCCTGACAATGAACTGTGCTCTTCAACAGCTGGATTTCAGTGATTAGTTCCTGTTTGTCAAAACTGCTCACAATTGCCATTCCTCTGAGGAACACACTCCCACACACCAGCAGCCTTGGGTGTCATGGTGTCATTTGGGTGCCAGGAAACCTTTGGACAGTCTGATTTGGGTATGTCTTAAATTGGCAGGTCCCAAAATAACAAGCTTAAATTCCAGGAGAGAGATGTTAGCTTAAAAAGGACTTCATGTGCAGCCAGCAGGTAAGAAGCTAGGAAACTAGCCATATTGCCACAACTGCACAATAATACAATATTGATTTCAATTTTTTTTTGTACATAGGACAGTTGTGAGGAAACTGTGTGTCTATTAGACCCAATTCAGATAAAACTGGATTTGATGCACATCTTTGCATCAAACTGATAAACAGTTTTCAATTCAAATATGCTACCTGCACCACACACAGTAATGCTCACTTTTTTGGCTCTAGAACAGAAAATGCAAGGACAATAGAAATGCTAATCTCTGAATGCTTTATGTGCTCGAAATCAAAACTCCTCTGCAGACTTTGCAATTGTTTGGACCATCTGCTTGTCAGAGAGCCACAGAAGTGGGCTGCTCAGTGGAAGAAGGGGAGTCAGGAGCTGAGGGTGACAGCCAGGGCAGCAGGGCAGTCATGTCACTGGCAAGGTGCAGTGACTCATGGAACCCAAATAAAAAGAACATAGCAGGTCCCATGTTCATAACCAGGGTCATAACCACTGCCCAGTTATTGTCAGATGAGTCTGTTGTGACAAGGCAGGACCACGCGAAGCCAGGAAGTCAGCTCATCCAAGCTGGGGTGAGAAGTGTGACACAATGCTGGGTGCAGGCATCCCTGTAATGAAGCTCAGACAAGGAGTGAGCTCATTAATACAGGTCCCAAGAGAACAAGTGAAGCCCCAAAGTCTTATAGCTCTTCTTCTGCAAGTCCGGTATGAGGTTATACAGCCGCACTGTGTCAGGGCAGGCTTTGAACACAGGCAGCCAAACCCATGAGGAGGAAGGAAGGAGCTGCAGAGCCTCCCAGTGCAGCCAGGGCTCTGACACTGCTCACCTTTGGATAAACCAGTTGAAGACCTGGATTAAATGCAATTGCGAACTTTCAGAGACCTGGAAACTTTCAAAGTTCCTTGCCAGTCTGTGCTCACTATGCTATCAAGCATATGCAATAAGTAAAATTATTTTCTGATGTCCTCTCTGTTGGCAGGCTTTGAGTAGTGAAACAAGTTATCCTCTAGCTAATACATAATAGAGGTGGAGATCATTTTGATAACCAGCCCCACTAGGTTTCAGTGAAGAAATAGCAACTATAAACAAATTCAGTTGATTATTTGTACTCTTTAGCAAAGGCTATACATCTCAACTTCACAGCACCCACAGATCTGATTTGTCTCACTGGTGTTTTGGTTAAAGTGTCCAGGATATTACAAAGACAATGCTGCAGAGCTGTCTATCCATAACAAACTATTTTGGCAATACACAGCAAATAGCTGTAAAAAGATGGTAGGTCAACAGCGTCTTCATGCACTCTGTGCCATTCACGCTAACGTCCTGCACTTTGATTAGCCACTGCCCTTTTACTCATACAAGATCATCAATACTGACAAGATGCCTTAGTCTGCCAGCACAGTCAGTCTCTGACTTCTCTCTACTTTGAATTCTGACATGATGAGGATGGTTGAATACTGCAGGAAACGGTATCTTCTAACAAGTCCAACAAAATGACTGTCAATAACTCTCTACTTGTGGTCAGTGCTAACATTTAAATACCATTCCAAAGTACAAGCTGCATGCGGTCGTCTTCAGTGTGAAACTAGCTGAAATGTAGACCTTTTAGGAGCACATGCCAAAATTAAAGCTTGTAATGCAATTTTGTATTGACTAGCTGGCTTAGCATGGATTGCAAATACTCACATACTTCTCCAGTCTTCAACTCAGCTGCAGAACTCTGTTCTTCTCATGTCATTTGTCATATAGAGGTGATCGGTGTGTAGTTATGTCTCACCCTGTTTACCACATGAAAATATTTCTCTTTTAACAGTTGCTGGTGCTAAGTATGTATTCATCACAGGGATGCAATTCATTCACTATCAGGGAAGATCCAGGCCATCGTTTGTCTGCCACTGCATACAGAACTCTCCAATATGCTTGTGGTTTCACAGTCTTTGAAATAATCCCTGTGGTGTAAGAGACTGAGCACAGACAGCCTGGAGTCAGGCTGGTGAGAAATATGTTCCTCATCAGGAACAAGAAAAAGATTCAGCAGTTCTACAATCCTGTATGAAGACTCTTCAGTAGGACCAGTTGAACAGATTATAAACTGGACAGTTTGCAACCAGTCTTCACAGACGTGACCACCATGGCTTACAGAAGTGGATAAAGAGCTGTGAATAAAGAATACAGAAAGTGGACTGTTGTTAAAAATGATGGCAGTTCCTCAGCATGAATAAGCACACAGGGAGCTACTGACGGAGTTGACAAGGGGAATTTGTTTGCTGAATGGCTGGGCTCCCTAGAAGACAGAATTTTGCAGTTCTTTATCTGTAACTGTTCATTCTTGCAAAACTTCTGAAAAAGCAACAACAATGGGTATTTCTGCCCTCATCATTACCATTGTGACCATCACCTGTGGGTTACTAACATACCTTCTTCCTCGGATGGATCCTAATGAGATCAGGACTTAATTGCACGTCCACTCCTAAGGACTCCTTCTTGGTAAACACTTACAGTTGTTATAGAAGCCAAAAAAGTTCCAAACATCCAAAGTCTTAACATTTTTTTGAAGTTCACACACTTGAGATGACTTTGGGTTTATCTAGTTTGGAAAAAAGGAAGCTGAGGAGAAACCTCACTGCTCTACAGTTGCCTATTGATGTTTTCTAGTCTGCCTTATGCCACTGCAGCTGTGGACCTGGGTGGAGGGACCCTGTCTCCAGCTTGCCAAGGTGAGGACATCACAGAGACAGACCCTCTGACTCCACATGTGGCTCCCTTTCTATCTCTGAGGCACAAATAAGAAAAACAGCAGAAAAGGATAGATGTGGTAAACTCTTCTGGCAATGGCAGGTTCATGTTAGGGGCAACTCAGTAGCAGGGACATGTCCGCACAGATGTGCAGAGTAGTAATGACCAACAAGCTCCTAGTGGTGATGAATCTACTGTTTTCTCATGTGGACACTGATCTAATACATTTTAAATGTTTTTCAAGAAAGTGATCTATTTTGGACAGGAAGAGCAGGGAGGGAATTTATATTTTAAAAATTGGATTGTTTTATCTCTATAATTTAATAATTTTACATAGTTTATGAATGATAATCTGATCAAAAAGGAGGACATTCACTATTAAAAGTATTCACTGTATTCCAATTTGAATTTTATTTACTTCAACTTCAAACCATTTTACATTGTTATGCTTTTAACTGCCAGATTAAAGAGTCCACTAACGTATTTGTGTACCGTACTAGAAAAGCAGCAAGAGAACGAATTTGAAGATCAAAGAGGATTAGATAGATACAACTACTAAATTCAACCAACTGACTTTGTTTGCATTAAAACATATATTTCTTTGGCCTAGATACTTCAGTTTTAAGTACTGTTAATTTTCAGCTCTTAGAATTAAATTTGATCCGGCTTTTCCATGATAGGGAATTATTTCTTATTTAGAGTAAACTTAAGGTCAGACTAAATCTACAAGATCTCATCTACAAGAAGGGATAGAAAAAGGGTCCAGGGAACTACAGGCTTGTCAGTCTGACCTTGGTGCTGGGGAAGGTTATGGAGCGGATCATCCTGAGTGACATCACGTGGCATGTACAGGACAACCAGATGATCAGGCCCAGTCAGCATGGATTCATGAAAGGCAGGTCCTCCTTGACAAACCTGAAATGCCTCTATGACAAGGTGACCTGCTTAGTGGATGAGGGAAAGGCTGTGGATGTTGTCTACCTGGACTTTAGTAAAGCCTTTGACACTTTCCTACAGCATTCTCCTGGAGAAACTAGCTTCTCATGGCTTGGATGGGTGTACACTTTACTGGTTAAAAACCTGGCTGGATGGCTGGGCCCAAAGAGTTGTGGTAAATAGAGTTAAATCCTGCTGATGGCCAGTCACAAGTGGTGTTCCCCAATGGGTGGTTTCTTTAATATCTTTATCAATGATCTGGATGAGGACATCGAGTGCACCCTCAGTAAGTTTGCAGACACCACCATGCTGGGCAGGAGTGTTGATCTCTTTGAGGGTAGGAAGGGTCTACAGAGAGATCTGGACAGATTGGATCGATGGTCCGAGGCCAACTGTATGAGGTTCAACAAGGCCAAGTGCCGAGTCCTGCACTTCGGTCACGACAACCCCAGGCATCACCACACGTTTGGGGAAGAGTGGCTGGAAAGTTGCCTGGAGGAAAAGAACCTGGGGGTGTTGGTCAATGGCCAGGTGAATAAAAGGCAGCAGTTTGCCCAGGTGGCCAAGTAGGCCAACAACATCCTGGCTTGTATCAGGAATAGTGTGGCCAGCAGGACTAGGGAAGTGATTGTCCCCCTGTACTCAGCTCTGGTGAGGCTGCAGCTCAAGTACTATGTTCAGTTTTGGACCCCTCACTACAAGGACATCAAAGTGCCCCAAGAGAACAACAAAGCTGGTGAGAGGTTTGGAGCACAAGTTTTATGAGGAGCAGCTGAGGGAACTGGGGTTGTTTAGCCGGGAGAAAAGGAGGCTGAGGGGAGACCTCATTGCTCTTTACGACTACGTGAAAGGAGGTTGTGGTGAGGTGCGTTGGTCTCTTCCCCCAAGTAACAAGCAATAAGATGAGAGGAAATGGTCTCAAGTTGTGCCAGGGGAGATTTAGATTGGGTGTTAGAAAAAGTTTCTTCACTGAAAGAGTGGTCAGGCATTGGAACAGGCTGCCCAGGGAAGTGCTTGAGTCACCGTCCCTGGAAGTATTTAAAAGACGTGTAGGGACACGGTTTAGTGGTGAAGTTGGCAGTGCTAGTTTAACAGTTGGACTCGATGACCTTAAAGGTCTTTTCCAACCTAAATGATCCTATGGTTCTAAATTTTGCAGGAAGAAGCAGTATGTTTTCTTTTGGAGAACAGAACACCCTCCAGGCTGTAACAATTTTTCTTATATAGAAAAGATAGCTGCTTACAAATCATGCATTGGGGAGAGCCTGTGGAGACTTGTAGCACCAAGAAGCAATCTTTATATTAAAAAATCAGTTCTCACTCCTGCAGTAGCTTAATAGCATGTCACATAACATTGTCAGACCTCATGACTGGGAATACTGCCTTTGACTCCACCGAGCATGCCGAAAAGGTAATATATGCTTACAAAAAATCAAACGATGGGGAAAACCCCAGCACTTTCAAATCAGTCTCTGGGTAGTTTCAGAAGTCGTATGATTGACTGAATTATTTTGTGCCCGAATCCCTCCTCTTGAGTGTGCTAAAGCACACTGCCTTTTATTGCGTGGGAATGAACACTTCTCCCATTTCTGTTGGCCCTAACAAGGATAGCTGACACAAATAGAGAAAACCTCAGGGGTCTCTGACTCGCTCTGCTCCAAGCCAGATGGTAAGAGGCTGAAGTACAAACACATGTGCAGCCCCTTGGCACTGACAGGCAAAGGGAATCCCACGGCAATTGTATACATCTAAGATGGTTAGGGACCAAACCAGTCATATGTACATGGGATAATTGTGGTCCCACATCTGTGCGATCTTAAAAACATCAAACACTGTAAGATTAATATAGAAGAACATAAGAAACCACAGTCCTGAATTACTTTCTTTGAAGTCTGAATGCTAGAACTGCAGTAGGTAAGTACAAGCAGTCATGAAAGCCAGAATCCCCATGCTGGATTGTAAATTTGGCCTCCTGACATAAATTTGGATGATGTCTGCTCTAATCTGCTGGTGCAGCTTCACAGGCTGCTCTGACCTGCTGTGGTCAGCTGCAATGCATAAGCTTGTCCAACAAGGCCATGAGGTGGTCACTTAGTTATGCTTAAATAGTCCCCTTGGTTTCCTCCCAGAACCTATGAGCAAACTATTCTGCCAACTGCCCTCAGGCAGATGTACCACTTACAACCTTGTTGCAGAGGCTTGCAGGCCCCTGCAAGGCAGCAAGGGTCTGGCTGGAGAGAATCAGACCATATTATCCACAGTTGTTGCCATTTGGACTTCTAATTCAATGTCTGTCATTTTCCCAGGAGCATCCTCTCTGGGAGCCACGTAATAATAAGGTATTCTGCACTGCAGAGGCTGAGTGTAATGAGATTTGAGGGCACCTTCCCCAAGCAATAACATGAAGAAGTCTCCTTCCTCCATGTATTGGACACTAAGCATTTTGGCAATGATTGAGGGAAATTTGAGAATAACCTCCTATAGATCCTGATTTCTAAAGCAAAAATGGCACTGTCTCCAGCTCTGCATTACATTCCTCTCTGCATCAGGACATACTTGTGCAGCAGAAAATGAGACTGCTCTGTGCCATATCCTTTGGTAGCATTGTGTGGCAGACTGCTAAGGATTTTTGCAGGGCTCTGCTGACTTTGAGCCATCCAAGAATTTAACACCTTGGCCAAGGGAGCCCCTGGTGGGTCCCATGGGCTGTATGGCTGCTGCAAACTCCTTCCTGAAGTAGCTGGTTTACAGCCCAGCTCCCTGGCCATTTTCGCACAGAGGATCCTTCTCTTCTTCCTCCTCCCTGTCTCTCTGGAACTGCCTGGAGTCCCTATGCAAACAGGCAGGCAATGGTCCTTGCTTGGAGGAACATGCAGAGGCTGTCATGGTGGCTTTCTTTGCGAAGGTTGTAAAAAAGAAAGAGGAATGATCAGGACAGCCAAGTCACAGCTGGAGCTAATCTTGGCAAGGGAAGTGAAGAATAAGGGCTTCTCCAGGTACATTAGTCAGAAAAGGAAGGCAGAATTGTACCCCTTCTGATAAGTAAGACAGGGGATCTGGTAACAACTCACATGGAGAAGACTGAGGTTCCAAACAACTTTTTTACCTCTGCTTTCACTGGCAGATGCTCTTCCTACATCACTCAAATCCCTGAATCTCCAAAAAGAAAAAAAATAGAGTGCATATTCAACTTAAATGTAGCTCAAGCAATAGACAAGCCTTCTTGATCAGGATAATGCCTCCAAGTGGATCAGAGATTATTAAAGTCGGAAAGCAGAAGATCATAATATTAAAAGTATTTTAGTAGCACCTTCAGCAACTCCCTACAAAATGTTTTTCCTGCAGGCATCTGAATAGCAAGAGGCATTCCCAGAAGCATCTTGCATGTTAGCATGCATAAATCGTCAAAACATGCAATGAGAAGGAAAGAAGGAAAGTAAAAAGGAGAGGAGGGAGCAAGCAAGCAAAAAATTCTAAAACCAACTTCCCCCCAAACCCCAAGAACATAGAAAGACCTCAGGGCAAAGGAAGCCCAAGTGAGTCACAGGGAGCTGAAGGGCTATGTGGGAAACCTTCCAGCAAAAGCAGTTCTGCTCATTTCAGAAGGAGGCAGTTCTTCCTTCAGGGCATCAAGAACAAAAGCAAAAGCTTTTTGGAAATGGCAGATCATCATCTTTCTCTTCAGTTTCCAGATGTGGAAAGAGTTGTCATTTTCATCTTCCCAATGGGCAATACTCAAAGCTGCTAGGAGGAAGGAGGAAAGTTAGCTAATACAAATAACGGTTTTAAAACTTGAATCATGTCAATATCTCTTTGCTCCTGAAAATTCAAAACAATGGAAGCAAGAGAAGTCGTCTACAAACACACTCTGTCTATATAATTACACAGATGCAAACATGCAGCACAGCAGAATGGGCAAAGGCATAGTTCCTCAGCAGAGTTTGAGTAGGGAGACCCTTCCCTGGTGCATGGCCCTGGATCCCAGTGGCACCCCAAGTTTAGTGCTACTTCCCAAGTTGCTGAGGGGGCCATTCTGTCTCCTCCTTTATGTCATTGACAGAGATGTTAAACAGAGCAGTTACCAGGACAGATCTCTGTGTTATTCCCCTTGTTCTTGGCCTCCACATCGAGTACAGCCCATTAACCACTGCTCTCCAATGGCCAAAATAGGTTTTCACCCATCTGCTTGTCCACCCTTCCAGACCATAATGTCCTTACGTGGGTACAAGATCATTGTGGGAGATGGTGCTCTCCTTTCATCCAGACACTCAGTCACTTTATTATAGAAGGCCGTCATGTCAGATGGGTCCCATCTCCCCACTTATCCTATATCCTCGAAGAGGGCCTTGTGTTTTTAAAAGCCCCATCAGCAAATCAATCCCTATTGACAGTGCCAGCTGTGGCACTGCTGTGGACTTGCAGTCTACCACCTTTTCTCCAAGTCACTGGCAGGACCAAGGAGAAAATCATGTGGGACTCCATGGTCTTGACCATTGCCTCCAGAGCCATGCAGTCACTCCAGACTGTCGTGGTTCGGCCCCAGCCCCAGCCGAGCCCCACGCAGCCGCTCGCTCACCGCCCCGGCAGCAAAACACGGGGCAGAATGAGGCAACAAAAGGGCAAATGGCTTCGAGTTGAGATAACGGCCGTTTAATGGGCCGACAAAGGGAGAGGGGAAACGACAATAGGGCTGCAATAATTATCCCGGGATGTAAACAACCGCGATAACAAACGCAGTACTTTACCGACCGACGACCAGACGGACCAGAGGCGCAGCCCGCAGCGAGACCGTCCCGGAGCAGCCCCGGGCCCCTCCCGGGCCAGTCCCTTTATAGGGGCGTGACGTCACGTGGTGTGGAATAGCGGCCGGCCCGGCCCGGCTCACCTGGCCCGGGCCTGAGCATTAACCCCGGCCTGGCCACAGCCAGGACACAGACACACTCCAGCTCTTCCTGGACATATTGTTGGTGCACATTTGGAGGAGCAGTGGAGGATATAATCCACGGGCTGAATGAACCTCAGCAACCCTTCTCCTGGCCTGTACACCTTAGCTAAGCCCTTTTCCCCACCTCTAGCTGACATAGTTGTGGCCTCACCTCTCTTCCACAAGAACAATTACTGTAAAGAAGCTAATCTGTAGAATGACTCTTCTCCCCTAGGACTCATGTTTAGTCTGCACCTTTTTTTGTGTTGGCATTACCTGACAGTTCTCCAAAGATACTAAAAATACAGCATTTTTTCTTCTTTTTTCTCCCTGCTCCCGTAACATGAGTTTTCATTGTCTGAGTTACTGGATTTTAGCACAAAATAACAAGTCCATATGAGCTGGATGACTGATCACATGGCACATATTTCAAACTCGCAGCAGTACTTCACAGCTCCCGTGAATCCAGTACACTCATTGAATAAATAGAAATAAACAAACCTGAAAAAAGTTGAAGACACCATCTGCTCAGAAATTCAGCAAAGAAAAATCCATTCAGCAGAGAGAAAAACCATCTAAATTCAACAAAAGTAATCATAACAAATAATTCATACAACTCTGCAAGGGAGAGCCCCAGATCATTTGCTCTGCTCTCAGGTCTAATTCATGTTGGTCTGTCAGTCTGTCTTCTACAATGAACTGTGCTTCCTTGTTCCCATGTCTCCAGGAATTTGCTGTAGCAGAATTGCAATAAGATTATTAAGAGAAAAGCCTTTTTTATTCCTAAGAAAATACTTTCCATTTTTGATCAGCTGCAAAATTTTCCTCGAAAAGTTTCCTCTCTGCAGAAGGAGATTATTTCTTACCTCTGTCAGAAATGTACCCCTGTACCCTGAATATGCTTCTGAACTTGTGGCAGAGAAGGCAATTTTTTTTCTCTTAAATTACCTAAATACTGAAGGCTGCTTAACTTTTAGAATAGAATAGAAACATTAAGGTTGGAAGAGACCTCAAGGATCACCTAGTCCAACCGACCCCCTCCCCACCTATTAACCACTAAACCATGTGCTTCAGTGCTGCATCCATCCTTTCCTTAAACACCCGCAGGGACAGTGACTCCACCACCTCCCTGGACAACCTGTTCCAATGCCCGACCACCCTTTCAGAGAAGAAATTTCTCCTAATCTCCAATCTGAACCACCCCTGGTGCAACTTGCAGCCGTTCCCCCTAGTCCTGTCACTAGTTATCTGCAAGAAGAGGCCGACCCCCAGCTCACCACAACTTCCTTTCAGGTAGTTGTAGAGGGCAATAAGGTCTCCTCTGAGCCTCCTCTTCTCCAGACTAAACAAGCCCAGTTCCCTCAGCCGCTCCTAGTCAGACTTGTGCTCCAGCCCCTTCACCAGCTTTGTTGCCCTTCTCTGGACACGCTCCAGGGCTTCGATGTCTTTCTTGTGGTGAGGGGCCCAAAACTGGACACAGCACTCGAGGTGCGGCCTCAGCAGGGCTGAGTACAGGGGGACAATCACCTCCCTGCTCCTGCTAGCTACACTATTCCTGATACAGGCCAGGATGCCGTTGGCCTTCTTGGCCACCTGGGCACACTGCCGGCTCATGTCCAGGCGAGCATCAATCAGCACTCCCAGGTCCTTTTCCTCTACACAGCTTTCCAGCCACCCCGCTCCCAGCCTGTAGCGCTGCCTGGGGTTGTTGTGGCCAAAGTGCAGGACCCGGCACTTTGCCACATTGAACCTCCTCCCATTGGCCTCTGCCCAGCGATCCAACCTGTCCAGGTCCCTCTGCAGAGCCATCCTACCCTCCGGCAGATCGACACTTCCCCCCAACTTGGTGTCGTCTGCAAACTTACTGAGGGTGCACTCAATTCCCTCATCCAAATCATCAACAAAGATGTTGAAGAGGATGGGCCCCAGCACCGACCCCTGGGGAACACCACTCACAACCGGTCGCCAGTTGGATTTGACTCCATTCACCACCACTCTCTGGGCCCGGCCATCCAGCCAATTATGAACCCAGCGAAGAGTGTACCTGTCCAGGCCATGGGCCACCAGCTTCTCCAGGAGAATGCTGTGGGAGACCGTGTCAAAGGCTTTGCTGAAGTCTAGGTAGACTACATCAACAGTCTTTCCCTTATCCACCAGACGGGTCATCTGGTCATAGAAAGAGATGAGGTTGGTCAGGCAGGACTTGCCTTTCACAAACCCATGCTGGCTGTGCCTGATCCCCTGGTTGTCACGGATATGGCACGTGATTGTCCTCAAGATGACCTGCTCCATCACCTTCCCTGGCACCGAGGTCAGGCTCGCACCTTTTCTTTTTGGGAAAGCAATATAGGCACCCTTAAGGGACTGAGACCATACACCAGCTGTTCATTCACTTCTCTTAAGTTGGCCGAAACCCAATCAGAGCCTTCCATAAGGTGAACTTGTTCAGCTGAGGACCCAGTTTGTCCAGGTGGGACTGAGACAGGTGTTAGTCAGGGCATATGCCCTCATTCCTGAGTCTGTGGCTGTGGGGGCAGTTTTCTTTCTGGAACTTGTGTCAGTTGTAAGAGTTAACATCTTTCACACGTTCTTGAACTCCTTCTAAGCCACTGCAGGAGTGTGGACCTGCCAGGGCAGAATAATCTTCAGCAATTGCTGCCCCTACTCCTCTTCTTCTCAACACTGAATAGCCCCAAAAGGAGCAACTCATCTTTGAAGACTACAGAAGTGTTCCTGAACCTGGAGCAGATGTCCCTATACTGGATGGGAAAGGCAAATTCACTCCCCAAATCTCTTTGCAGAACTTAAAAGCTTTAATAGAGAACTGACTCTTTGACCTTATCGCTTGTTTCTGCCTTCATTAAAGCTAGTGGTCTCAAGGCAGCACAAGGTCATTGGAAATTTAGTATGTAAGTTGTAAATAATTGCAAGTGATCATTAAGTATGCTGAACAAAAAATGAATGTTTAAATGGAAGCCTTTCAGGCAGGACTGAACCCTGAAGAGAAATGCAAGCCCTTCTGCAGCCAGCTGGCCATGCTTGCCCGGGGGGAAGAAGACAGTATCTGGGAAGTATTCCTCAGGCAGGGTCCTCACTACAAATTTCTCTGTAAAGAGCTGTAAACTTCAGTGATCTCAGCCATCCTCTCTTCTAAAGATTTTTGTCTTTACTATGAAAGATTTATGGCAAGCAAAAACAGCAGCTCACCAATGCTAGTTGTTTTACACCAGCGCTAAGTCATTGGTTTCACAGTCTCATTCAGCAGAGTCCAATTAATCCTTGTCACAGGAGAGGGATGTTGCCTCAGGATACATACAGTCCTGCAAGAGGAACTAGTTGCAGACACATATTGCTGCTGGGAAAGCACCAGGCAGAGGTGGAGGGAAGACCCAAACACACCTTGGGAGTGTTCAGGTGTGCGGTCCTTCCTTGAAGGACTGGGATCATTAGGAGCGTCCAGTGCTTAGCTTCTTTTTCTGCAGATGTGCACAGCAGAATTTTTTGTCTGGATTTTACCTGAGTGTGTTCTGTTTGGCTGCGTAAGAAGAAAGGAAAGCTCAGGGATCAAGGAGTCACCTTGGCACCTGATGTACAGAGACAAGGTCTCTGACAAGGGAGACAGGGTCTCACTTCAGTTTTACTCCATTTGTAGTGTCCCTCTGTTTATAATTCCACTGGGGATATTACAGGATATTACAGAATGAAATCAGGAGGTGAATTGGATTACTCCTGATTTACACCAGAGGATGTCAGAGCAAGCTCACTAACTGCTTAACTGCAATGTTCTGCCTTTCATTGTGTATTTTTTAATAGTACTTAATACTCTGAAATCTTTATTTGCAGGGACTGACACAGGCCCAAGGTACAGGATGTTAACTACCTTCCGTCAGCAAAGTCCTTAACGAACTTCTGAAACCCCTCCTGCTTCCCCAGGGTGCTGAGCTTGTTTGGAGAAGAGTCCTTGTTTTATGTATGCATTGTTTTTATTTTTGGTTGGTGACTTTGGCAGTTTCAAGTCTTCTGTTACAGCATTAATATCTTTTTCAGTTATTGTCTCTGTGTTTCATCTGCCGAGGAAAAGGTGTCTGGAGTGAGGTTCTGCCCAGTACCAGTACTTTCAGCTGAAAACAAAAGATGATGGCATCTCTTCATCACCACCTGGGATGTGCTATATTCCTTTTGTCCTGCTGAATACCGTACTGGCTTCAGCTGGGCTCTCACTGCTCTTTGAACAACAAAGATTAAGACAACTTCTAGTAGTTCACTCTGAGCATATTAGTATTTTGATTACACTAAACTTGATCTGAAAATGAAGAAGAGATTATTCTGGTTTGTGTTGTTTTTTTCTTGCTACAGAAGGATTTCCATAACTTTGAGTCAGTATAATGAAGGCTCTTTTATAAGAGTTGGATGCTATTCAACACAACCAGCTAAAATAGAAGGGGTGGGTCATAGAAAGTCCTAAAAAGGGCTTGATAACAACACTTAAAATGGGGAATGTTTTCTCCTCAGAAGGGGAAAGTTTTACAATTTACCTCCTGCCTTTAAGTATCTTTGAACAGTACTATTATGCGTATTCTTTCATTCTTTACCCTTTATGCTTCAGACAGAGGGTTTTTTTGACAGAATACATCCCTTTTCCAGTGCAGTCTCTAAATTTTCAAAGTTCAATGGCACATTAACATTTACAGCAAATTTTTATCATTATTGTAAGAAAAGTTCAAATGCTAGAATCACTGTGGGATTAACTAATTAATACTTTGAAATCACTTTGAAGAATAAAAGTGCAAAAGGAAAATACATTTTTTTATTTTTGATGAAAATTAGAGCTCTGTTGTGCAGATTTTCAATTTCACAATGCCAAAAAAGTCCCAATACAGGACTCACCTTAGTCACGCTTTTGCTTTCAAATCTGTTCAGTAGAGTGCTCAAACACAGCAGGATGCTGTCCTGAATTAGGACTGTCATAGACAAAGAGAACAGCAAGCAGAAATTCTCGTCCTGGACCAGTAAAGCTAATGGCAACCGAACAAGAGATATTGAACTTTCATAATGGAATTTTTATAAATGCATTGTCTTCTGCTGTAGTACCCTGCTTCTGATTGCAGAATGGAACTAGGTCATCTCTGAGGCTTTCTCCACACAGTCCTACAGGACAGGACAATCAGGAAACACAGACTGAGTTTATCAGACAGCAGCACGATCTCTCTGGTGGGACCCCCCAGTGGAGCATGGCTCCAGAAGATATTACACTGAGTTTAGCCCTGATACTTAGATCAATAAAGAAATACAACTCTTTTTTTTATGTGTGTGTTTTTGGTGGTTCCCCCCCACCCCAGAAGATTTATTCATTAGCTTCTGAATTGGCTTCACATTTGATAATAAAAGTTTTTCAGTTTTCTTGCAGAAAGAGTCAGAAGCACGGAATTAAGTATTGCAATATTTAAGTGTGAGAGCCTGGAGAAAGGCTGTGTCCCATATAATCACTGGAGACATCTCTGAAAGCCTTCGGAGGGCAATTTAGACCACTTAACTAAACAGCTACCTGTCTCTGCTGACTGTGTGGGAAAGTCAGGCTTCTCACTGCTGCTGCAGAGCCAAGGAAGCCATCCAAAGCAAAGTCAGTGGCAAATGTCATTCCCAAACGAAGGTACTCACCCAAGATAAAGACGGTTCAAGATCTGAGATCTTGTTTTCTAGGATGAGCTCACGATGGGTGCAGTCACTCCTCTTCCTGTGTGCTGTGCTGCAGTAGAAGAGGGGCCCAGGGCATTAAACATTAGGTTATTATAAAAAATGAAGTAGTATGACAATGTTTTGGGTTGAAATCAGTGCAGTGATATGAAGTTAATGTGTCTAAATTCTCAGTCCTCCCCAGGAAGTCACGTGAAATTTATATAAGGGGGTTTTTGTCACCCTAGTTCTGGGTGCTTTTATGCAAATACATGCATTAAGTTCATGGGTAACTCAAACATCGGGATAAATCAGTGAGTTCCTCATGTTCCTGGAGAGCTAGCTGGTGCTATAAAGCAGGATTGCCTTTGAGGGCTGGGTGTGATTTAATCCTTTCATATGGCAACGCTTCTGGACTTTTCTAGAGAGGTACAAACTCACATGTGAATCTGGTGTTTGCATCCTGTGCAGTATGTCTGCATTGCTGTCCAGGGCAGTTACTGTTTCCTTCACCTCAGCCCCACTATAAATTTTGACTCATCCATGCCTTCCTTTTGGAACAACGGTAGTTCTTACTGTTCTGTTATGCTGCCCAAAATACTTCTCTCTGCCATAAAGCACATCCTTTTCTGATTCATTTCATACCAATGAGAAGGAAACAAAGAGAATGGGAATTGAAACAAGTGGGTAAAAGCTTTGGTAATGGGCATGCCAAATGGCAGAAACCCAGAGAATAATCAGTTCCATAATATCAAGTAGATAAATATTAATATAACTCAGAAGCAGTTCTATAGGCCAAATAGAGTTTACATATGTTTTAACTCCATGGAGGAGTTAAAGAAGTTTTCTGCATGAAATAAACTAACATAGAAGTACTGCGAAGAGCTAGTAATAATAGCAAACACCTGGAAGGAACCCCAGTCCCGTGTTTGCCTTGGCTAGTTTGGATGGGCTGATGAAGATTTCCTGTCAAAACCCTGATGATGACAGTGAGGGACTAGCTTGCACTATGGGAGGGGAGATAACCCTGAAACTGAGGATTAAGAGGACAGAAATGTATACTCTTTGCATTTAAAGCTTTTTTCTGAAATAGCAGTTCATTGTCTTAGGTGGCTGGTTAGCTAACCCTGTGAGAGCAGAGAACCAGCACCTGTACCAGACCTACTGCAGGGAATTCAGTAATGGACAGGAGCAACCATAAATGCCTGGGATGGGGAGAAGGACAGCAAGATCCATCCCAGAGGGGTCAGAGCTGGAAGAGCAACACTTGTGCTGGGTGGTCTCAGAAAGCTTTGGAAGGTGGAGGTCATAATTTCCATTTTTCTTCGGTTTATGACAAGAGCTCTTGAATCTAGTGGATGAAGCATGACAAGATCTGGTGACTAGAAACTGAAATTAGATAAATTCAGGCTCTAAATAAGGTGCTGTTTTCCAGAGGGAGGGTAGCTATCCCCCGGGCAGCTCTCCGACACTCATGGTGCAGTCTACACCACCGACGCAACGGTCTGTTGGGAAGCTGTGCTTCACAGTAGTGAGTTCAGAGCAGGTCTCTCTTCTACGGTGTTACACTAAACAATCTGTTCTTTTAGTAGCTAAAGCTTCAATTGCTGTTTTCCAACATCTCCACAAGACATTATTAGTAATGCCTCCCTCAGATATTCTCTTTACATTTTCCTTTGGTTTCTGATCATAGACCAACCAAGGAGCCACCTGGACAGTAAACTCTGTGGCAGAGGTTTTCAAATATCCTTTCATATAAATCCCAGTAATTTTTTAGAAAATTGACTGTACAAAATCCTTAGTGACCTTTGAATTTCTCAGTATTTATTTTTAAGTGCCATGCAGTTGTAATCTAGGGTAAGTCCATCTATTATTTGTTAGTTCTGTGGTGACTCTCTGAGCTGTGGCTAAAATGACTGGCTTGGAGGTTGTCCTGTGAATTTTGAAAGTCAAAGCAGAAACTCAACTCTGCAGAAAAATCTTTTGCATGGTAGGAAAAACACTGTGTCAGTTTAGAACCAAGCACAGCAGTAACATCCATCTTCTGAGAAAGTTTAGATTTACCTGTGGAAGGTACCTTATGAGAAAAATCAGAACAAGCAGAATGTATTGTATTACAGAATCCAAAGACTAATATTCAGGTACATGGTGGTCAAGGAGTAAAACTGGGTGACCTACACCTTCATCTCGCTTTCTGACTTCTCTCATTGGCTCAGACTGCAGTGGTCTTTTAATAACATTTGCAAGTTGCCAAGTGATGAGCATTCCTCAAGTTTTGACAAAATAAGAGAAGCTTGAGATGAATCTATCATCTGATACATGACAGGTATCACTACCCTTCTTCTGAGTCACGTCGGACATCTTTAGCTCTGCAAGAGGAAACTATGCAAGAAGGATACATAGGCCTAAAAGTATGAAGCAATTATTTATTGGTTAACAAATGCAAGTGATGGCTGTGATTTAAGGAGCACTTCACAAAGCACCCCAAAGCCTTTGCTGGTGGGGCAGGAAGGAAAGGGTTGGACCCTGCAGCTGGTCTCAGTCCTCAGTGGTGCTGCTTTGGCATCTCCTGTTGACCCAAAACAGGGATGACCAGGTGGTTCAGCCTGGTGATCCAGCTGGCAGAGTCCCTCGGTGGAGGGAGGCTGCAAAGGGGCTTACAGAGGGATGGGTTACCTATGGAGCATGGAGCAGCAGTGAGACAGCTACAGACCCACTGTCCTCAGTCCCTTTTCCTTTTCCCTAGGTAAGTCCACATGTAACGTTCCTCACAGAGGCAACACTGTGAACTTTACTAATAAATTATTAAAATTCATCTTTCCTGGTTATGACATAGCTGCAGCATTATTACAGGTATTAAATATTTATTTAAACATAATAATCCTTGCAGTATCTTTTTTCCCAAACCAGGTGGCAAACCTCCTCCCCTTGCTAGCACAGTTGCACTTCCGTGTTCTTCAGACATTTTTATGAAGAGATGGGGCGCTCACTTGCTCACTTGGGACTTGACTTTACAAAACACTTACAGCGCTTTGTAGCACTGTATTCCATTACCAGAGTTTTTCTCACTGTAGCTCCCTAAGACATCTTTTGATGGAAGGAGGGACACAGAATTAAGCTGCCAGAAATTAGTCTCAAAGCAAACAAGAGACTTTTCTTGTGGGTGGTGGTGTAGCAGAGAGGTAGAACTCTTCACCATGAGTTATAGACAGAACATGGCTTCAAGGAGAGGCTGGAAAAGTTCACAGAAGACAAATACACTGAGAGTTGCTGATTTCACAGAAACTACTCTCAGCTCAGGAAGTGCCTGAGCTGCAAATAGTAATGGGCTGGAAAAATCATTAGAAAAATGCCATATATGTTTGTCCTGCTACCGTACAGTGCCCCAGGCATTTTGACCACTACTGGAAAGCAGATGGTTTGACCCACTGTAGCCATTCTTACCTAAAATAAGCAAAACCATGCTTACTTGGTTAATAGCGAAGTACCAATCATATCATTGCGTGTACTCTACTTTTCTTTCCCCTGAACTTTTTAACAATGGTGAAATGAATTACACTGAAAAGGAAACATTTATACAAAGCATGGAATAGGCATTTATCTGGTTAAAGGTATAGACTATTAGGATATTTAACTTTTTGATCTCTGTGCCTATTACCAAGATTTGTAATGGCTTGCTTTACATCTTTTTACACTAGACCTTCACTGTGGTCTCCATTTGTGCTCTCATTAAGCTCAGCTTCTTGTTTAATCGTGGATAAAGACATTGCCCAACATGACTGAGTTCAAACAGCACACATAAAAGAAGTCAAGAGTCTCAGATTTAGGTCTGTCATACACAGGCAGCTCTGAAGGGTTTTTTTCTGTCTGCACCCCCTGCAGCCTGCAGAGGCAGAGGGAAATGGCATGCTGCTGCTCAGCTCTGGCAGCCTGGCTTCCAAAGTCTGACCCTGACAGGGATAGAAAAGGGAAACTAAAAATTACGCCAGTCACCTGACCCGGGATAACCTGAATCAAAAGACAAAGATGTGAGAGAATCCAATGCATACGGACCTGCCAGCAGAGCTCAAATCTAAAAAAAGGTAAGGGCCAAAAGTTGAAAAAACTATTAAACCAGCATTAAATTCTGAAACAGGTGCCTCTGCTGTCTGTGCAGCATTATGATGATGTGTATAAAAATCCTGTGAACTATCCTCAGGTTGTCTGTCAAAAAATGAATCTTTACAAGTTAAAAAAAGAAATTGCTTAAAAATAGATTTAAGTAAAAAAAAAAAAGAAATGTTTGGAAATTTATTTAATGAGGCAGTTTCTGAAGTACAGCACAAAACAAAGATTATATAATGGGTGTCAAGATAATAAATTGTACCAAAGTTCTTCTCACGCTTCTGAGTCATTTAGCCTGCTGTCCTTTTGAGCTGTCACTTGAACAAAAGCATCTGAAATGAACTAATTTGGTAACTTATCTCATTTGTCTGTCTTCAGGAAGCATTCCTTTTGTCCTGAAGTCTCTAACAACAGGCTAAAAGTAGAGACAAATATAAGTGAAATGCTAATAAGAAAGACAATTAGGTTTTTCCATGAGCTGGAGCTTTGAGATGTCTATTCCAGGTACAGCTGGTGCGTACACCCCATACCTTTGATATTCAGCTGAGAATTTGAAGAAAAGTCATGGAAATTATCACAGAATCACAGAATCACAAGGGTTGGAAGGGACCTCGAAAGATCATCTAGTCCAACCCCCCCTGCCAAGGCAGGGCCACCTAGAGCACATCACTCAGGAACACGTCCAGTCGGGTTTTGAATGTCTCCAGAGAAGGAGACTCCACAACCTCTCTGGGCAGCCTGTTCCAGTGCTCTGTCACCCTCACAGTGAAAAAATTTTTCCTTATGTTAACCCGGAACCTCCTATGCTCCAATTTGCACCCGTTGTCCCTTGTCCTATCGCTTAGTGAGGCCGAGAAGAGCCTGACTCCATCTTCCTGACACTCACCCTTAACATATTTATAAACATTGATGGGGTCACCCCTCAGCCTCCTCTTCTCCAAGCTAAAGAGACCCAGCTCCCTCAGCCTTTCCACTTAGGGGAGATGTTCCACTCCCTTGATCATCTTAGTGGCTCTGCGCTGGACTCTCTTTAGCAGTTCCCAATTATCTCTCTTGTTGGAGAGTCTCTGAGAATTCAACAGTACAACTACAACACAACTGCAACACAGCACAACTACAAGGTTATGAAAGAATACCCAAACTGGCTTGGCTATCAGAAGCCAGACAGGTGCCTTGGGGTGACTCCTTCCTGAAGCATCATACTCTGCTTACAGCATTTGTCCTTCCTCCAATATCCAGATTTAACTCTCTGAGGGCTAACACACACATATATATCCCTATGCAGGATTGAATAACCTGAAGTCAAAAAAGGTTAAAATTTGGGCTCATGACACAGTTTGAAAGAGTGACTGTCCTCCTGGCAGATCAGCACCTCCTAAGCAGTGACTCCAAGCTGGGCTCCACCGCAGATACCCTTGCCAAATTGCAGAGCAGCTGTTTCACCTTTGGGTGCGCCCGCTCCCTGCTCAGACCAGGATAAATGCAATTATTTGCTCTTCTCTGACCACTGAAGCTGGAAATCCGTTGAGGCCAGCAGCACTCTCCTGCTACATGCTCATGTTTACCACAACGGCACTGAAGTCTCAGCAGGAGGCTCCTAGTGCTATGTAGCACAAATGCATAATAATGACAACAACTAACGTCCCTAATGAGAGACCTCTTCAAAAGTGTAGGGAGGCTGCCAGGCTGATCCATCCCTGCGTGCCTGTCTGAACAGATGTGTGCCTATTAACCTACCTGTCAAGTTACTTTTTTCTTATGTTTGTAGAGAACTCATGATTGTTTCTCATTTTTCAAACAATTTTTTGTTATACTTGAGGATTTCTTTCCTTAGCAATCACCTAGATTAAGACAGACACTTAAAGGGAATTAGGTAAGGCTTCCTTCGTTACCCAGCCTGGATACATTTGTACTCCCAGCATGAAGTAGAAGGTTTAACAGATTGAGGCATGTATGAAAATTGCATGAAGGCCTGAACCTCAATGAGATTTTCAGAGGGGGTGTCAATGTGTCAAACTCACTAGCAGGCAGTAGACCGCGAGCTCAACACAGTAGCTTTACTTCAAGACAGAACTAAAACCCTGATTATTTGTGGGGAAAAATCTAGCAGCTAGACTAAGGTGCTCTGAAATGTAGTATGCCATAAACCAATCAAAATGAGCTTAGTGGAGATTTTAGGAACTCACAGAAATATGTAGAGAATTATTTGACAACATTATCATCTACAAAAAGAGCTAGGGAAAACTAAAAGTAACAATATTCTCAAACACTGTTGCTATCACTCAGTGTTTTAACATGAAACAAGAGATTTAAAGCTTTAGCTTTGAGAGTCATGCTTTTCTGTAGCATCCCTACTGCCTTCATCTATCCCTCTCTTTCTTTCTGGCATTTATGAATATTTCACATTTTCCATAAGGCTGTGAAGAAAAGTCATTGCAATTCTCAAAGATTTAAAAACCATGAGGCAAATAGATCCCAAACCATGTATTTATTAACCTCTTCAATTTCAACAGAAAGTGAGTCTGAGCCTCAATCATGATTTTTGAATACTTACAATACTTTCCTATTGATCTGACCTTTTTTTTTGTAATTCTGGCAGAAACTGTATCTACAGCCCTGGAGTACAGCTGAAGTGTACTAAACCACTCAAATCTACTTGCACACAAATAATTCAAAATCGTTGACAAACAAAAATGAAAGTCAAAGAAGAAAGCAAGGGGAGAGCCAGTATGAACATGGATAGATTAATATATGTGTTAATATTAGGATTACTTCTATTTTATTATTATCAACAATAATCTAAAAGCGTGGGTAAATAACATCTACTTGGATAGTAATAAACAGAACAATGATATAACAATAGGAAGGGCAGAGACCTAATGCAAAAGGACTTCAGAGACTTCTGTGGTTTAAAAAAAAAGAAAAGGAAGTTGATTTGATAAAACACTAGCTAATATAAAAAGGAAAAATGAGCTTTTAGGGTGGAATTAATCTTGCCTAATTTGAACCATTTAAACCATTTAAACCTTCAACCATTTAAACGTTAAGCATCTCATTTTCAAGATAATTGTCTAGTTTCCGGTGTAGTCAGTGGACAGAAATATATTATAGCCAAATTTAATTCATCTCACCTATTTTAACAATGCTTTAGAGTAGGCTCCTTTTGAGAAGCTCTGGTCTCTCTTTTCACTGTAAGGGAAGTAGGAACCTCTGCCTTATACTAGACACGTATGTTTTCGTAATTAAGATTGGTTGAGATGAATTTCACTCTCACAGGAGGGGGGTAAATTATGGAAAAAATAAAGCCAATACAGATTTAAGAATGATGAAAACCAGAAAAACAAGGTAATGAAATGAAATTACATAAAAAATTTTCCTACGGTTTTAAATGGTATTTGAGGACTTTTAGAAGGCTTGTGTTTTAGCACTGTAGTGATGTAGGCAGGCTCTTCCTCTGAAGGATTTCTAAAATGTCTGCTTTTCTCTCTTGCATGTAGTGAATTTAGGTATTTTTAAGAGAACTGATTTACTGGTCACCTAAAATTTGGAAGTCCAAGTCAAGTGTTTACATATGAAGGTTGGATTAGACCTTACAGCTTTAAAACAAATATTGAAGGAAAAATACTACAAAATAGAGTTAAATAGAAAAATGCAACGTGCTTTTGTCAAAATGAAGTTCTGCAAGCAATTCTGACTTTTCTTTGAAAAATAAAAGTATTTCTTAAATTAAATATAGCAGTTATTTTATATTAAGAAAATCATAGTGAAGCTGAAGAGCAAAAGAGCTAAATCTAACATGGGTAATGTGCAAGTGTAACTAAGGTAAGCTAGGTAGGGAACTGCTAAAATGAAAAGTCATGTGCTTAAGGCCTCATAAGAAGACTTTCTGAAGTAATATGNTAATAGGTGGTGGGGGGATGGTTGGACTAGATGATCCTTGAGGTCACTTCCAACCTTAATGATTCTATTCTATTCTATTCTATTCTATTCATCAGCTGGAGCTGAATGAGGCAGAGAAAGGCCGTTGTGTGAGCACAGGTATCTTCTGAGTTACGATGTAGAAGTAGGCATAAAAAAAAGTAAAGTTATTCCTAAGATATGTTGGGAGAAGTATTTCCAGCAGAGGCTACTAGTTTGTTTTACCTGCATGACAGACTGAAAGTCCATGTAGGTAAAGAAAAACTAATGGCTTTTGTGAGAAATATTAATGGATTTTGTAGCTTTTGTGAGACTTCCTCTGGTGTTCTGCACAACCCTGTGGTCACCCCTTGGCAGTGTTAAAGGAAGATATGGTACCCCACAGGGTGTCCTCCGGGGTAGGAAAACTTTACTGAGAGGAATTATGAGAGTCTTATCCATAAATATACTAACAGATAAACATATTTAATAAAGAGAGATTTAAATATCTCTTGACTGAGTTCAAGAACCACCTGGACAACCCTCTCAGTCATATGTTCTGATTGGGCTTGTCCTGTGTGGAGCCAGGAGTAGGACTCGATGATCCTTACGGGTCCCTTCCAACTTGGGATATTCTGTGATTCTATGATTCTACGAAATCGAAGCACAGTATTACAGGAAACAAACAAACAAACAAACCCCAACAAACCAACCCAAACCAAACCAAAGTTACAGATGGATATATACTGAGCAGGAATGCATTTGGATTCAAAATAATAAAAATAAAAAAGTTTTCTTATCATTATTACATGTGATTAATGAGACTTTGAATAGCAAACATCTAACTAGTTTCAAGATGGAGCCCATCAGTCTTTTGGAAAAGATAATACAGTGATGACAGAATGCAAGCAGGTGATTTAGGAGCTTCCTTCCAGTTCTCTGTTGCAAACACATCCGCTACTGATAGAAAATAGTGCAGAACAACCTGTTTGGGAGAAACAGGCTCTTTTCTAGAACATTTTGTTAGAAGACTTTTAAAGATTCTATAAGGAAAAGAAGACTGCCTTTGTTTTCATTTGTGGAGAAATAAACTGAGGTGCGTGCCAGTAAAATGGCTTTCCTTAGTTACCCACCAGGTTTGTAGAAGATAGAATAAGCTTCGTTAATCCCTGTACAGTGGGCTGTCTGCTGCACTACAGTGACTTCCCACAGCTGGAAATGACAATAAAAGGAGTTAATTTTTTTTTCTGTTAAAAATAGCTATTTATAAGCAACAAGCTTATAAATTCAAAAGAGATACATACCATGGCAATGATCCTGCTGGAGATTGCTATAAAAGAGTAGGACAGTTTCCTAGGGAATTATGAATTTTTGCCTCTCAGATATGCCTACAGGTGTGAAACGGGGTGTGTTTTGTAGAGCAATAAATTAATAGAGCCCGAAGTTCATCAGTTCACATGACTGGTGGCTAGCTTGCTTTCAAGCTTGACTTAAGCCTTAGTGTGGTTCTGACCCTGAGCAAACCAAGTAACTGTGTCTTGCCCTGAGCTGACTCACATCTGGTACCTGGGTGTCTGCCCTGTGCAGCCCCAAACGTGTAGGTCTAGAGACAGTAGGGATAAAGTCGTGTAAACACAGCCTCAAAAGCATCCAAGACCATGGTGCCACTTCCTCTGTCAACCTGACTTTGGCTTTTTTTTGGCAGGATGAATTTGGATTATTCAAACAATCTGTTCCAACACCAATTTTTCAAAAGTTTGCCTTAGCATGCTAGATTGACAGTGGAAAAGAAAACATTAGTCACAAGTTGAACGGCAGTTATTTACTCTGAATTTGTTGTGTAGATGTGCTGTCTATTCAGATTAGCTATATTGTAATTACCTCTAATTTGGTGTTTCATCTATGTTTGCAAAATGATGTTCATTCCAATAGACTATTTCATCGGTTTCAGTGACAGACTTCTTGGAATTACAGAATCACAGAATCATTTACACAAAAATATTTCTCTTCACCCAAACAAATGGAACTTCACAATATATTACTTTATTACTTTGTCAACAAGAAGACACCAAGTATAAAGGAGATTATCCTGTAGGTTATATATATTTATTAGATATTGCTGGATGGCTCTCACTCTTGACAAATTTGCAGATTTAGAAATTAATGTGTTTTATTGAATATAAGCAAAATGTTTACAAACAAAACAAAGCATCAATCTGTAGCCTGAAGTGTTTAAATTAGCTTTACAACTCTGAGACATAAAATATAAAGTATCTATATTGTTGTCACAGGAAGTTTGGATCGGATTACCAAAAATCCTGTGGTTTTAACTGTATTAATTATTTAATATGAATAAAACAAGCAAGTGGATAATAAAGTCCTTTCAATGTTGTTGACTTATCCTCCAACATTCCTATCCGAACAATTGCTGAATTTTCAGTTACATTAATTATCCACCGCTTTGCCTTCAAGCCCTTCTTAGTCCCTGAGGAATGTCACATAGTTTGCAAAGGAATAAAGACAAAACTTCACAAAAATAACATCTAACATCACTGGGGGATATAAGATATCCCAGAATCCATTAGTCACCTGGCTGTAACTTCAGCCTAAGTAAATTTCCAGAATCAAGACAATGCGGCCCTGCCATGAAAGGTCCTGGAAAACCTAGTAAAGAAATAAATCCAGTTCTCCTTCCTATCTACAGGAGAAGTTTACTGTTCTGGTTGCAAGCTTTGCTGAGGGTTAGGGCTGAAGAATGCAGCAGTCTTGACAGGTAGTTGTCTACTGGATATTAATCATCCCCTGTGCATAGAAAGAGGGGGTTTTGCATTATATTTTCTTCTACAATGGGGGATGATGCTCTAGGTTTCTGGAAAATATGTGTTAGGACTAGCACTATGGTTATGGCTGGACAGTCTCATGCTATGGGAAGCTAGAGGACTGAGGATGTTAGATGGCTTCTAGAGAAAAGAAGGGATTGGTACGGATATTTACATGGCACTCTGTGGTCTTTCACAACACTGCGATACTCATACCAGGAATTTAATCATTCTCATTCAGGGTGAAGGAAGGTCCAGGCAGGTAGCAGATTGTGGGGCACAAACTGACTCACTGACAGGAGATGGCCTGAGTTGTTCTTGCTCTTTCAATGTTATATCTCCTTTTACAATGACAGTGGTCCTCTAGGCTTCAGAGCACATAGGAGTAGTGCCAGGCAGTTACCACTGAGAAATCTCGTCTAGGGAGCTACATTGCCTTTCCCATCCCTGATTGACTGGAAAGAACTAAGACTGTTGTAAAAGACCATGGAATGCCAGTTAAAAAGAACAACTACACCGAATAATGTCTTTAATCCACTGTCTTCTTAGCCCATTACACCCCATTGTCTTAAATGTACCTCACTTTTGTGACATACCATTCAGATTTTGTGTCAGATTTTTTGGTTGTTTTATTTTTAATGTTAGCCTAAATATTTCTTTACATTTAATCTGCATCATATCTATTATTAATACACAGCACAAAGTCAATAATTTTGTTTTCAAAATCTGATCAGAAATAGAAAATTGCATAGGGAGTAATTTGTAGCAGAAATGTTTGGCCAAGATTAAAATACATTTGAATGTAGAAAAGAGACACTCAATTATGCACTTAGGGAAAACACAGATATCTTGGATTTTTGTATGCAAATGTTGCCACTACTCTGAGCCCTTCTTATGAATATACAATGGTAATTGTGACTGTGAACATCTTGCATTTCACTCATATTCCCAAATGGAAAATCTCAGCACTCAGGAAAACTATTATGAATTTATAACTCTACCTATAAAACTTCAAGTCCATGAACAAAAAAAATGGAGGTTGTGTTAAGAATCTCATAATTTTGCCAAAGGACTTTTCCTGAAATGTAGATTTTTATACATTATTCACTAGTAGCTTCAAGTAGACAATGAACCTTCTTAATTCTTTGACTCTAAAAATCCATAGCCTTTTACTTGGCTTCACAGTCCCACCAAAAATAACAAATAACCTTTATGTAACTATGTATTCTTCAAGTAATTGATGTACGTGGTAGTGATTTACATCCAACAGAAGGCAACCAGTCTAAGATAAACTAAGACATTTTGATCATGTGGATGTCCTGGGCTCAGGGGCTGTTTAGATTAGCAGAGAGAAAAGACTGTCTCCCATCTTCAGGACATTGCCTGCATTCAGGGTGCTTATCTCTCTCCCCTCTCCTCCCAAGACGGGGTGGCTTCATCCCACAGTCAGTAGGGAGCAGTCCCTGACCAGTGGTACTCCTGTATCTGTCCCAGGATGTAAGCTAGGAGGGCTCTAGTGCCAAGGGGCATCCTAAAATTAACTGGTATGGGTGATAGCACACCAGCCTGAGACAGTAGCCAGCAGAGTTAGTAAATTACTAACTAGTTCATATTTATAGAAAGAGCTAATAGTCCAAGGCCAAGCCTACTCAAACCCAATAGGAAGGAGAGCAGAATCTTTTCACTCCTAAGTGCTATATTGATTCATAAATATATTGGAAAGATCTCTAACTGGCATATTGGATTTTTGTGTCTCATTTTGGCTAGACTGTTTGAAATCCAGAGTTACAACCATATAGTCCTCCTCTGTTTGAGACAGCTCTTGGACCACTTTTGCATGAGGATAAAAAGTGTTTTAGGCTCCTTACTTGCCTGAATGATCCTGGGCTTTATCAAGCTATCTCGGTAAAGACAGCTCTTCTGTAAGCAGTAAGAAAAGAGTGCTTTCCCCAGCACACTGGTCTGGTGTTCAACGGCGACAATGAAACCCTTTCTGTGCTGCAGTAGGATCACATGGAAATGCCTGCTTCCCCTTCCCACCTCTGCCCCCCCAGTGGGGAGGACTCCTTCGCTGCTGAGATGTGGGTTTGCCCTCAGTTCTTCAAGAAAGTTTGTTGAAGTCTGGCCAGCAGGTCTGGCTACGCTGGGCACTGGTGAGTGCTATGCATCTGCTGTTGTGCCAGGTAATTTACATATCATCATGCGATTGCACAGGCCTGGTTGGTTCCTTTGCTGAAAAAAAACCAAACAAACCAAAACAAAAAACCAAACCAAAACTGGGTTATATCTCCATAAAACTAGCATAACAGTGTAGCTAAGCAGGCTAGTCAACTGCCAAAGATATTGTGTGCATAAACAACTCTTTACAAATAATTTTTCCAGATAAAATAACTTCATAGCGTAATGACAACAGCAAATGAAGGTATCCAAAAGAAGCAATGGTACCAAGTGTTGCTTGCTCCACAAGATTAAATTAGCTGCATGACCTCCATCAGGAAACACTTCCAGGTGAGTGTGAGCAGCACTGATGCCAGGCAGGGTGTGAGCAAGGAGTAACCAGCTTAGAAAGATGTGCCAGTCAAACCAGGTCACATCTCTAAGGCATGGATCCAGGTATCTGACATGAGACATTCAGTTTTGACGTTTTGGTCATAGAATTGGTTAATATAAGTGAACATGATCTGAAACCTTTGAAGAAAGCAGAAGAAAGAGGTAATAAATGAGAGCTTGTGGGGGGAGAGGTTGTGCCTGTTCTGAGGGCAGAAGTCACAACGTGGCACCTCTTGGCAGAGAGTAGAGCAAGAGAGTAGGACTCTGGGACAGGACCATAACACAGACACTAGCGAAGGGGTGCGACACTGGGTAAGGATCAGGTCAAGTGCATTCTGCCAACCCCAGTGCTGAAATATTGTGTTTGTAGCCTATAAAAGACATTATTCTCTCTCACTATTCACCTCACAAAGTGAGGTGGAAAAGAGCAATAGGAGCCGTCTATTGATTTTCCTGTCTCTGAAGATTGCCTCTGGTAGAGCATTTTCTAGTGCTTTGCTTAGATATCTAAAGGTGATCTGACTGAAATTAAGGGTTGAAATAGTTTTTGGTAACTGGATAAATAAAAAGTATAAATACAAAATCTCATTTGTGTGCATCAAAATGAATATTACATGTTTTGAGGTTTCTTCAATCTGGAACTTGTATTTTTTAAGACTTAATTTAAAAAAAAAAATTTTTTTTCATTTTTAGATTTTCCAAGAAAGTTATATTTCATTCAGATGTTCACCTAAACCTAATTGATGGAAAAAGTAAACTTTTCCTCAAAATAATGGGATTTTTTTTTTTGAGAAAACAGAATTTTTGTTGTTGTTTTCAACAGACTTGCAATTAGACTTGTTCCTCTTCCATTCATATAACTACAAAATTGTCTGTTATTTGTTCAACTACAACATAAAACTAAGACTCCCAGAGGTTTTTCTGAGACTATCCTGCAGCCAAGTATTGTTCACTGAAAGTTAGTCTGCACTTTAATTCCACCCATTCCTTCTATTATATCTAGATACATTTCAATGTACTCTCCTAAGCAACTTCATCAAACAATTTTTCCCATACTTTTTAATCCCAATATATGTAACCAGCCTTTGATTTCTCAACAGCCTCCTGCAAATTTGTCTTATTCTTCTGCAGTCTTTGGTTTCTTCTACACAGATATATTGCAATTATTTTTCCAATGCAACCTATCAACCCTTAATTCTTTTTTTTTTTAAATTCCCCCTACCCAGTTCTTCCTCTGTGGACATTGTTATTGGTTCTGAGGAGGCAAGATGCAGGGTGGACAGAAAACTTTTGGATCAGAGTTTGCTCACAATCTGCCACCTCAGAGCACTGGCAGTACTAATACACATATGTCTACCAAGAGCAAATAAACATCCCCTCAACTATGTTTTCTTGCTTGCACTTTAACTGAAACTGTTTCATACTGCATAAATGATTAAATAGTAGTTAGGCCAGAAGCTGACTATCGTCTCAGTTCCTATGGCACAACTTTTGGCAGAGCAATTGCTATTAGAGGCCGCATTCATAGAGAATGTGTTGCTGTTGTTTTGGGTAACCTCGTTGCAGAGGTGGTTGGACTAGATAACTTTTAAAGGTCCTTTCCAACTCAAACTATTCCATAATTCTATGATAACATTGATTCATCTGAAATATATACTGTTCTGGGCAGAACAGTACATGACACACTACACAGTTATAAATTTCTGCTAGTCAAGATTTAAACAAAGATGTTACCTCCAAATGATTCTAGTATTCCTAAGGACAGGCCAATGATTTTGGCTTTACTTCTGGGCATTTTTCAGAAGAATATTTCTTTAGGTGTTCTCACCACCAGGAATGCTTCTGAATGTGCTCATCAAGGAAAGGAACACAAGGCCCCAGATACTTCTTAGGACAGTATTTGAGAGCGTAATGTGTCACTGCAAAACGGCCTGCTCTCAATAACAGAAACAGGAGCGCAGAGAAAGGCAGATGGTGCATGTTTAAAACACTGTGGTCAAATACTCCTGACAAAGTAATTTCAACATGTGCTCAGACGTGGAACATTTTTAACACCATTGACGCATCTAGATGTATTTTATCTCGGCCTTGAAGGTCCTTTTCCCTACACTCTTGAGCAACTAGAATGCTTTGAGAGCCCCAAAGCTCAGCAAATAGTGCAATTATCCAAGGTTTTTTTACTTCTCTGCCTTCCCAGACATTTCAGGCTGGGCATGTGCCCATGTGTGGGAGGTTACCCATGCCAAGGTGTGCATGAGGGCGATGGGGCTGAGGTGAGTGGCACAGGCACTGGCTGATGCTCTCTGCTGTGAAACAAGCTGCAGAACAGTGGAAATACTCAGTCGTGGCTCCTCAAACACCACCCTACGTCTTCTGTTCCTGTGAGGTGAGCACAGAGAAATGAATGATGTGTGCTAGTTCTCTAAGAATAAAAGTGAGGAACACCCTTATGAACTTCACTGAACACCTCAGTAGCTGTGAAAGACAAACAACTTTTCCAAGGAAATTATTAACTTTAACAACACACGTGTCTGAGGAAGATCAATGGAGAAATAAATGGACCTTTTACGTTTTGAAATTATTGGTTTGACTCTTAAGAAGAGATTAAGTCCTTTTGGGCACTCAAACAGCAGCAAATTTGTTAGAAAAAAAACAAACCATTTTTTTAAATCTTTCTAGTCAATGCTTCATGATATAATTTATATTGCTTTCTAGTCTTATTTGTATTTATACTATCCTCTTTTATCTTTAAATTAATTTTTGGACTTTTTTATTAAGCCCATTTTCATTACAAATATTATTTCATCTTTATAGGCAAGGTTTTATGGTAGCTTGACTCTTAATGGTGTGTAAATAGCACAGTATATCACAGTTGAACGAATTATTTGTACTTCATATTGAATTAACAAAAGAACATTTGCAGCACAAACAACAAGTGACCGGTCTGGGTAAGAATGCCACCAGAAAAGTGATGTTTGGTCACCATTAAAGCCTGAAGTATTTTCCGTAAAGCTGGGTTATACAAACAGAAGGCAATGAAATGGGGTTTGTCATTCATCAGAGGTAAAAGAGTTTCCCCCTAAAAAAAGGTATTGTCAGAATCATAATAAAACCAGGATCACTTCATGAGGCACCCCTCAATGGGAGAAAAAAACTCATAAAACATGCTTAAAAAGGTTAAATGTGGAGCTATTCTCTCACAGACCACTGCTTTGGAAACACCAAAAAGGGTTTCCTTGTACAAATTTTTCATGGATTTCAATAACAGTGTGCAGGGGTACTCTGGTAGCAAAAGACTTGCTCCTGTAACTGCTGAAATAGCCACTAATAGTGATTAGTGAGAGGTGACACTTTTGGGATCCTGTAATCTGGGCTGAAAACTGCATCAGTTACACCATAAAGCAGCTTTGAACGGAACTTTGACATTTGACCTAATAATCACAGTTGATGGAAGTTGCTGGTTTGTGAAAGTCATTGGTGAATGTAAAGTTAAAGGTACTTTTCAGCAGTGTCATCATAACACTGTCCATCATAAAATCTGTCCTGTTTTAAGATGTACAACCACGATGACATTTTTATTTTATGTGAATTCCAGTTTACTCCTAAACTACAAATTGTATTTAATCTTTTCCCTTTTATAGTTTCATCTTTATCTGAGTTTCAATCGCTTCAAAGCTCCCAAATTCTTAGTAGAAAAGAATAATTTTATTTATCTTAGTCACAAGAGTGAAAGAATTTTTTTAAAAATCATCACCACATTAGTTAAAAAACCAGCAGACGTTTTCTCAGCATTTGTTGAAGATGAGCTCATACTACATCTTACCTCACTCGGCCATGTGCTTTCATAGATTTTCACGAAAATTAGTGCAGCAGTCTGGACCAGTAGCATTCCCTGCAGACTCAACAACTTGCTTAGATGACATTACCACTGATCTTGTTGTTGCTACCACAGATTTTCAAAGCAGGCAGTGGACGGAATTGTTCACTGGGGGCCATAAGATGAAGAAAAGAAGTACTTTCTCACAGAAAGCCTAATTAAGCTGTGGGACTAATTTTCACGAAATAATGTGAACACCACAAGTTTAGTTTGGGAAATGTCATAATCCAGGGTTATTAAAAACAAAACCAAGACCTCTAGTTTAGGAAGTCCGAAAGCTTCATATTGCTCAAATCTGGATGCCAACGCTAGCTCTGCTTTTGCATTCTGCTCTATTCTGCTGCTGCTAGCTGTTATTGGAGCAGGAGACTTGCTTAGACCGATCTTTGGATTTACTCAACACAAAAGCCCTAATGTCTGTATGTATTTTCTTCTTCTGTTTCTTCTTCTTCCTAGAATGAGCATGATAGGAGGTCCAGGGACCTATTCAAAGAATAAAAATAAAGTTCTGTTTTCCAAGCCTTTGCATCCAAGACAAGAGACAGATGGAAAGAGGCAGATGGAGAGTGCAAGGAATCAGTGACACAACATCAATCAACATGAGTGGCAGTAAAATCATTGCTGCAGCTGTTTTACCATTATAAGGTTTGTTCCTGGCATTAGGGCAGGAAAGGTTTTAAGAAGCGACATGGAGGAGGATAGTGAGGCATTTTTACTGGTGTTTACAAAAAACCTCCTCCGCAGTGTGAGAAAAGATGAAAATGCTCATTTGCTCTAAATTAGGAGTTAGGGATTTCACTTTAGATTCCCATATTTTAAATTCCTGACCAAAATTCCTGTTACTTACCATTTCCCAGTGTTCTGTTACTCAAAATAATAAAAATTCAAAGTAAATCCCTTTTCCTCTGTATTATCAGTGTGTATACCTAGAGGCCTGAAGGAGAAATCTTTCAAAGCCTTGCATATTCTATGGTATCCAAAATAACTTGGTGTGATAGCTGCCAGCCTAGGAATTAGGGAGAAAGATGTCTCTCTGATAAAGAATGAGACTTGTATGCGCTGTAATCCACTATAAATACATGCTTGAGAGAGTTTTAAACTAAGAAAACCAAGGCAACAGAAGAGGAAGCAGATGATGTATCAGTCAAAACCACAGGAGGTGAGGAGAAAGGGCTGTTGTGGCAAAACCTTCATTGGACTAAGGGATTGCTCCTGCACAGTGCTTGCGGTGTACAAAGATAGGAGAGGAGGAAAAATACCCAAAAATGAAGGTCCTAATCTGACAACATGGAGAAAGAGTAGGACATCAGAAAGCATCACAAAGAATTGAGAGATAGGACAAGAACCTGGACACGCTTGCAGCAACATAAAAGAGCTGATTCTGGTCAGTCACAGCTCTCCTTGTCTGCAGCACATGCTCTTGTGTGATGCGGTCAACTCAGGAGTGATCTTTCGCACACTTGCCATGAAGGAATTACTGTCTGCAAGAGTGCCTTTGTCCACTTTCTTTCCCAGAATGGCTTGTAAGGAGACTTACACATCCCCTCCAATGAACCCTCAGGACACATCTGAGTGCCGTGTGGGCATTGGCCCCTCATTCAGCAACCTCGCCTAGAGAGCTGCAGTGACACACCGCCAAGAAATATAGCCCTGTTTTTACTCTTAATAGTGATATCTCCCATGCTGGAGGATAACAGAGAACATGAGCAGCAGAAAACTACTGGGACCATCTCACTGGAGATAGTAGGCTTTGTACATAGTATGTGGGCAAACAGGACTCCTCCATTATCTTTCTGGACTCAGAAAAGCTGAAATATGTGTGGGAGAGCAGTTCAGAAGTACCCTCACCTTCAATACTTGAGTATCCCACTCCCACAAGCACAGATGAAACTCTGCAGGGAGTTACCATACCTGCCATCTGCATGGTCCACAAGTAGCTTTGAAACCTCTGCCACTTCCTCCTCAAGTTCACAGTAGGTTTGCTAGACTTAACTCTGTGTACAAAGTGTACTTCTATTTCTGGTTCGTCTTCCAGATGCCCTCATTAGCAGTATAAGAATCATCTCATCCTAACTTGCTCTTTGCTTTGCTAAATCGAAATGCTACTTTAGCCAGCTTTTATTCATACTGAAATCAAGTTTATGCCATTTTAAAAGGAAAAATAAATCAGTTCTAGCCACCTACTGAGCTGCCATATTTCATGCCTAGAGGATTCATCAAGCACCTGATGATTTTTCAGAAAGAGAATGAAATCCACTTTTGTTTGCATCAGTTTTGAAATAATCCCACCCTAAACTGTTGAACATCTGAGTCCCAAGAAAGAAAAAACAAAACATAAAAAACATGAGATAGTTTTAAAGATCCATTTTTTTTTTAAGATTCTGCATTTAGACTCTTAACTGATTTGCTGAGAAAAATTCATAGAATCCTAGAATGTTTTGGGTTGGAAGGGACCTCAAAGATCATCTAGTTCCAAGCCCCCCTAGACACACTCCACTAAACAAGATTGCCCAAAGTCCCATCCAACCTGGCCTTGCACTCTGCCAGGGAGGGGGCGTCTACAGCTTCTCTGGGCAACCTGTGCCAGTGCCTCACTACCCGCACAGTAAGGAATTTCTTCCTTATACCTAATCTAAATCTGCCCTCTTTCAGTTTAAAGACATTACCCCCTATCCTATCACTACACTCCCTGATAAACGGTCCCTCTCCAGTTTTCCTGTAGGTCGCTTTAGGTACTGGAAGTCTGCTCTAAGGTCTCACCAGAGCCTTCTCTTCTCCAGGTTGAACAAGCCCAACTCCTTCAGCCTGTCCTCACAGGAGAGGTGCTCCAGCACTGTGATCATCTTCGTGGCTTCCTCTGCACTCACCCCAGCAGCTCCATGTCTTTCTTGTACTGGGGATCCCAGAGCTGGACAGGTGGGGTCTCATGAGAGTGGAGTAGAGGGGCAGAATCACCTCCCTCGACCTGCTGGCCACACTATTTTTGATGCAGCCCAGGACATGGTTGGCTTTCTGGGCTGCCAGCACACACTGCTGGATCATGTTGAGTTTTTCATCAACCAGCACCCCCAAGTCCTTCTCCTCAGGGCTGCTCTCAATCCATTCTCTGCCCAGCCTGTAGTTGTGCTTGGGATTGCGCTGACCCATGTGCAGGATCTTGCACTTGGCCTTGCTGAACTTCATGGCCATTCCAAATATTTCTCCTCACTCTAAAGGCAAGAAATCCCAATCCATTACAACTCCTTACTAAATTCACATCCTTTGTTTCTGTTGTTAATGTTACTACTTTACAATATTAGTGTGAACTTCCAGGAAGCAGGTTTATACTTCTTCACTTAGCGAGAGGAAAGAAACCGAATAAAACCCATTTTCCTCTAACTCATTCCTCCAGGTTTACAGCCAGGATGTTATGCAGCTTTGTGGTCTCCAGGCTGCAGTGAAATTCAGAGCTAAAAACCACCCGCTATACCCAAAGAGGCTTTTGGGAGTGACTTCAACCCTTGCAGGAGCTGCTTTGTGCCATTAAACAGGATGCTTCAGCAGAATTTCTCTTCCTGCCCAAAAGCTGTCCAAACCTTCATGCTTCAGTAGCTCCATGTTCCTGAGGCTGTCAATCACTGCGTGCAATGGATTCAGTGGGGAGCCACACAGGGCAAGCTACATGGATAAAGCCACTTGATATTTCTTCTTGGTCCCATGAACCTTTCTCACTGGATTTGTAGACTCTGTTTTCATTTGGTGTCTCATGATGAACAGCAGATCTAGACTGCGATCTGTGATTCCTTAATGATGGTAGAAATCTCTAAGTCCCATATCTTTCCAGCAGATTTTTAAAATCTGAATTTAGACTACTCACCTGTTAAAGGCGGTGTTTTTTCTGCATATAAATATACTTTATGGTAATATATTCATGAATATTGTTCATTTTTGCTTTGTGATTTCCCAAAAGTTAAGGAGCAGATAAGCTCCACCTTATTAATTACTAACTCATGAGAAAATTGATGTGTAGTTGCTGCTGGGTAGGATTTATCAGTCATCTTTTTCCCCTGACTTATGGATTTGATGGTCAGAAAGGAGTATTGTGATTTTGACACCTTTTTATAAAGCAGTTCTTATTTGTGGTGGTAATTCATGAAAAAGACAGTTACCCCTTTTTTTAATGACTTCAAGTAATTAATATCCACTACATAATCCACTGCATCTATAGGTAATGGTTCCAGTTGTTAATTATCTTCCCTAATAAAGATGTGTATGTCATTTCACTCAAAAGCATTACCTACAGCACCCAGCCATTTAATCTCATTACGGTTGTATGGACGGGACTGAAACCCTCACAACCCTCTGTCCCCTCTAGCCCATTACGGTGTTTTGCGTTAGGGCTTAGTCATTTTCCTTTTTCCTGCTTGGTAACTAAGGTTCTTCAGTTGCTCTCTGTGCTGCAGATCAATGTCAAAAAGTCAAGATAGCAGAAATCACTCTAATCTGCAGAGAGTCGTTTTCCTCTCAGGTCAAGAAAGAGGACAGGTCCATCCCAAGTTGTCTAGTAGCTGTGCACGTCTATTATTACACAGCGAAGATCACTGCTGCAGTGCTGCCCTCAGTTCTGGAGTTCCCTACCCAAAAAGGACAGGATAGACCACAAAGTGGCAAGGGCTTGGGATTCTAAAGCTACAGCTGCAGTGTTAAGGTTTCCACATATTATGCCAGTTAATGACAAGAAGGGTAAGAAACTATTTTATTCTGGTACAGAAGTACCAGTATTAAGGAAACGGTGCTCTTAGCTTTTGTCTTTTCCTTTTTTTTTGTCTTTTCACTGGTGTGCAAAGGAATAACAAGATCCAGAATCTTAAAGCTGGAGTGATACACATTCAACCTTGAAATCAGATGTAATTTTCTAGCAATAAAGTTAATTTCCTATTGGAGAGATTACATAGTGAAGAGACACGTTTACCATTGCATTGGAGTCTTTAAAATGAGATTAGGTATCTTGAAAAGAATACACAATTCTTTAATTTGGCTTCTGGGAAAAATATACATACATGGATTACAAATAAGAGAAACCAGATAAGGTTAAGAACAACCACTTCTGGTCTCAGAGCTGAGGAGTAAAAATAAACAGTTCCATTCCATTTACAATACAATAGGCCCAGTTTGACTTATTTTTTAAGAGGAGAGCAGGAGCTCAGCAAAAGGTGTGGTACTGGAAGCAGTGAAAGACTGCCAAACATGTGTGGAGGAAGTAGTGCTTGCACCTATTAAGCTTTCTTTAATTTATTCTTAATTCAGACTTCAGTGCCATTGGAAATAGTTGTATATCCAAGTTTTGTTTCAGACTTTAGTGCTCGTGATACCTAATTAGACTAAACTACTTCTTAAAACAGATACTATAATTCGTTACAATTTAATTTCCTTGCTATAACTTTAGATGATATATTTAAATTCCTTTAGTTGCTCAGTTACGAATATTATGAACTTTAATATGTTAATTTCTTCATTACAGATAACTATTGTTTTAGGAAAATTAGTATTTTCTTGATAGTTGTCGTTTACCTGAAGTTACTTGTACATACTCACAATTCAGTAAGGATTTTTCTTTCTGGATTTGTTTCTTTGTCTCAGTCACATCTTATTGTAGAGATTCACTAAGAGGAAGTTGTGAAAATTTCTGTAACAGTTCTAGCACTTTTACTTTCAAACAAACTATACAGAGAATAAAGTGGGCAGTAGTGCAGTCCTCTGTGTTTAGAACTGATCTAGGAAAGCAGCGCAGTTATATTTTAATTGCTATTTATAAAGAAAAATTATCTGTTGCCCTGTTTCAGGAGTCTAGTTCTAGGGCCTTATTAGTAGTCAGTTTGCTTGCCCAAGTGCTGCTGAAGTGTAATTTCTTTTTTACAACTCCATTTTTCTCCTGAGTAGCTTCAGAGACATGGAAGTCCCCAGTGCTTCTTGTTTCTCAGTCACCCCTAAATAGCAATGTACTGTGTAAGAAAAAACAATTTTATATCTCAGTTCCCTAAGTTTCATGGCAAGGTGTCTGAAAGCTTTTTAATTTCTTCTTTTTTCACTCTTTACTCAAAAGTGTGCTCTGGTAATAGGCTCTATCTCCATTCTTCCAGTTAGTGTTTCACTCCAAGATTTCTTTTGCCCCTGGAAAACCAGATATGCTGTGTTTGGCAGAATCATCTGTCTCCAAAGTGCACCATTTATAATAAGCCTTCAATTTCCAAAATGCTGTACAGCCTTTTACCCCTGTAAGGCTGTACAGTCTTTTAGCCATATCATATCCATTAAAATCAGCTCCTGAATCAAAAACACATCCTCTTATTGTCAGGAAAACTCTCTTACTGAGCAGTTGTTCTGGTTACACCAACCTGCCACACTGGCTCTGCCATCTGATGTGTTAGAATCACCTGTAAATGACAATGCACTCACAGAATATGTTCTTTACCCTCTCCTTTCTGTTAACACAAAGCGTTTCTTATTCAGCTTCACCTACGTCTTTTAAGACTGCTGCTGTTTAATATTTTATAGTAGTATTTATTATCTATTATAAATTTGTTTATTGTAAATATGTGTATTTAAAATACATGTTTATAAAAATTACACACACATGTTTATGTAAAAATGTGACTTGATTTAAGAGGGAAAGACTATAGCTACTTTCCCATGACTCCTTAAGGCCTTTGAGTGCTCAGAGTGATAGGAGATGTCTGGGGAAACCTTGGTGGTTAGTGCCTTCCTCCAGTGTTAGCTATTCCTTTTGAAAGCCTTCTGCAAAAAATTTGCGGTAATCAGCTACTCCACATACAAAAAAAAAAATAAAAAATTGTCAAGCTTTAAAAATAGTGCAACTGCTACAGAAACTGCATCATAGTAATAAATGGCAAGTTTAGTGTCTTCCTTGTTTTCCTTACGATGTCAAATAGTAGGTCTTATGTTTCCCAGGCTTTTCTTGCATCATGAAGATGAGGAATTTGCTTCCCTGAGATTGTCATGTAGACAGGGTATAAGCTCTGGATGCCTCACTGTCCCCAGGACGTGTTGACTCTGAGTCCCCTGTGGGCCACTTCACCTCGCTCCCTCAAGACAAACCTGCCATAGAAGAAGACAGAGCCTTGGGGTTGGTCCCTCACCCTCTTTGGTTTGGCAGTCAGTCGTGGTGCAAAGGCAAATCACACACCCCTTCACCTTGCTCATATTCTGCTCCTCCACGGAGTGGGAGTCAGAACCCAGCTCCTAATAACTGGACTTGAGAACCATTTACAACTTCATATGGGTGTGCAGAAAAGGAAAGGCAGCTTTACATGGTTGGACCAGACCCAGCTGGGATCCTGCGGTCTGTAACACTTCCTCTGTCTGTACACCCACAGGTAGAAAATAAAAAAGGATGCAATAGCAGATTAAAAGTTGTAATGAAGGCCAAGAGCATTAAGTCTTATTTTAGGACATGGCCTATGACTGAGAAATGCCATTTAAACATAGCTATCCTAGACACTGACAATCGGAATGCAGGAAATCTAGAGTTAAAGTAATATTTAAATTAAATTCACATATATTCCCAGATGTAAATCTGAAACCAAAGTATACAAATACCCTGAGTTTTCTGTTTACTGACAGATGCAGAGAAAGAAATATAATTAATTTTTCCAAAAAGAAACAAGTATTTAACATTAAAGGCAAGGACAAAGAGTTGTTCCTTAGCTATGATGAAGGTTTCAAATGGTAAGCTTGTTCCAGGAGAAAAAATGTCCTTTTGTGAAAGAATGGAAAGGTTTTGTACTCTGACTTCTGGTGATGCTCAGACAGGCAGATATCTCAGCAGAAACAGGTGTTAGAGGCTGACTTACTGTGAAAAACAAAACAACCCTCTGCCTTGAAGTTGTATTATGTATGGTCAGCCTTTTATTACTGTTTATTAAAAAAAATTAAGCATCTTGAAGCAGTCCCCCCCCTACCTGCCAAATCATGATGCTATTTAAAAGGAAATTCTATTACATGAGACCTGCTGTCTTAGTGTATATTAGCTATACCTCCTCCTCCCTGCCCCGTGATGTGCTGTGCATGGTCTGCCACAGTTTCCCCACACCCACCCTGCATCGGCATTTCTTATTGTTCTTCCAAAGGCAGCATGGAGAAGCCTGTAAATCATTTCATCTCCATCCCTCTCCTCCTCCCCATATATCTTCCCTTATAGGCACACTGGGGTACAGGTGAAGGTACACCCATTGTTTGCGAGGTGGGAACTGACAGCCTGGCTGTGAGAAGGCCCCCTTCACCCACATCCACCCAGATATTAAGTGCCCAAATCCTGAAAATAAGCAAGCATTGGCAGTGCAAATGCTGGAAGGAACAAATTTGCTTTGTTTTTGCCAGGCATAGGTACAAAGCGAAATGAATGTACACATCTAAAAAAAAATCACTAAAATCAACAGTAAGACTCCAAGTGACTTCGGTGAGCCTTCAGTAATGCCCTTTCCGCTTAAGGCTCTGCTATGAAAATAAGATCTCTACAAATGCATACAAATAAGATACTTGCACTGTATTGACTTAAAACTGTCTCAGAAATATTTCTTTTGGAATCTCAATGCTGGTTATAATTATACTATACTTTCACACTGCATTTATTTCTGGTATAGCAGCATTGCCATGGCAACCACAAATTATGCCAATATATATGCATGTTTGACCTAATTCTTTATTAAAGAATAATAAATAAAAAATGAAAAACAGAGTCAAGAACAGGGCTAGAGAGCAGTGCCTGTGTCATACACACAGTAGGATGTTTGTACAAACATGGGAGCGTTTTTTCCCTAAGGTTGCAATAAAAGATACAAAATTTTATTTATTTTTCTATTCCATCTTTCCCGTGTGGTTTAGCTGCAGTCCTGGAAGGCAGCTTATCTGAAGTCAGCTGTATTACAACGGGGCTGGATTTGACTCTTCAGGAACATATCTTTTCCTTTACACTGAGCAATCAAATTTGCCAAGCTTGTCTCTTGCAGCCAGGCAGAAGTCTGCAGTCCCTTGGTCAGAAGGAGGTACAGGGAGAGGAAAGATCTAAAGTCAGTATTGACAGCTGTGCAGAGACCCAGGGGCTGTCACAAGGGGATGAGAAATAATCCTCTTTCACCATTTTGTTCAGGTCTCACTTGTCACCACCACCAAGCAGATACTTCTGTTCTCAGAGATGTCCTTACTTCTCCACTGCAAACATCAAGACACCTACTCATAGACCTTCCCTATTTCTTTGACCTGACTGGATGTGATACTACGAACCATCACTGTTATTAAGAGCCTTCTGGAAATGGAGTAATATCGCCAATTAATTGCAGGATCAGGTGTGAGAAGGGCTTTGTGCAAAGCTGGATAAAGCAATGGTTTTAGCCTTGGTTTAGGTTGCTGGGTGCTATGCAAGAGTCTTGCTGACATTTCACAGAGTCACAAAATCACAGAATTGCACAATGGTAGGTGTTGGAAGGGATCTCTGGAGATCGTCTAGTCCAACCGCCCTGCTAGAACAGGATCACCTAGAGCAGGTTGCATGGGATTGCATCCAGGTGGATTTTGAATATCTCCAGAGAAAGAGACTCCACACCCTCTCTGGGCAGCCTGTCCCAGTGCTCCATCACCCTCAAAATGAAGAATTTGTTGAGACAGAACTTCCTGTGTTCCAGCTTGTGCCCATTGCCCCTTGTCCTGTCACTGGGCATCACTGAGAAGAATCTGGCTCCATCCTCTTGACACCTGCCCTTTAGATATTTATAAGTGTTGATCAGATCCCCTCTCAGTCTTCTCATCTCCAGACTAGACAGACCCAGCTCTCTCGGCCTTCCTTGTACAAGAGATGCTCCAGACCCCTAACTGTCCTTGTAGCCTTCGGCTGGACTCTCTCCAGTAGTTCCCTGTATTTCTTGAACTGGGGAGCCCAGAGCCCAGACGTGGCCTCAGCAGGGCAGAGCAGAGGGGGAGAATAACATCCCTCAACCTGCTGGTCATGCTTTTCTTGATGCACCCCAGGATACCATCAGCTTTTTTGGCCATGAGAGCACACTGCTGGCTCATGGAGAACTTGTCATCCACCAGGACTCCCAGGCCCTCTGCAGTGCTGCTTCCCAGTAGGTCAGCCCCTAAACTGTACTAGAACTTGATGTTATTCCTCCCTAGGTGTAGGACCCTACACTTACCCTTGTTGAACTTCATTATGTTCCTCTTCACCCAATTCTCCGGCCTGTCCAGGTCTCACTGAATGGTTGTGCAGCCTTCTGGTGTGCTGGCCACTCCTCTCAGTTTTGTATCATCATCAGATGATACAAACTGATTCAGACTCTTCACAGAATAGAGGAAATAATCTAGACTTCATTTTTATTATTGCTATTAATAATAATAATGATACAGTCAAAATATTTAAAAGGTTGCTTTTATTGCTCTGTGGAAAGTGAAAACATTGACCTTTTGTAAAAGCCTGATTTTGTAAAAGCCGTCTTTATTTGACTCAATAATATGATTAAACAGCAAGTAGAGGACTGTAGCTGTACAGTAAAGTGGGAGGAAAAATCAAATGTCAGACAAGAATTACCTGAGCAAAAGAATGAAAGACCATCTTTTAAGTCATGGAAACAGTCAAAGTTAAGGTTACCATGGAAACATTAATTCTGCTTTTCCTGTGGGGTTGTTGGGTTTTTGGTTTGGGTTTTTGTTGTTTTTTGGTGGGGTTTTTTTTAATTATGAACATAGCCTCCTCATTCTGTCAAAATCAATGGGAATTTTGAATCCTATCAATTAGTCTGTGGGTTTTGTCGTCTTTGTTTCTGTTCATTTGACATATAGAATCACTATGATATAATAGAATCTGAGCCTACTTTCATGAACATCATTTATGCCATGTGCGGGAAAAAAAATTATAAGGTAATTTAAGAAAAGAGAAGCTCATAAGAAATGGAAGCATGGTGGCCTTTCTGTATGGCTTTGAATAACACCCTTGCCAAGATAAAACCATATTGATTGGACTGATTCTAGATAGCTGTCCTTGGAGCACCATCTGCATGCTGTGGCAGTCTATGATCCTAATTATCTAGAATTGCCATTCAGGCTGATAAATTGTATGAAGGATTCTGTTTTCCATCAAGTCATTCTTCGTTCAGCAGCGATAGCATGATAATTAAGTAGCAGTCACTGTCTCTGAGTGTGGATAATTCATGGGAATTATTTCTAATAAACAAACAACCTAGAATGTATTAAAAAAAAAAAAAAAGTGGTCCATAAAATAGAATCTCTTGCTGTGTGTGCTGCATCCTCTCCCTCTGACACACCCTAATCAGAAAAAAAGCAGAGAAGGTATTTGCATGTTTCAGCTTTCCTCTTCTGTTAGCTTTGTTACGGAGTGTTAAACATATTGAGCTAAGATGCCTGCTCCTTCTTAACAAAGAAATTACATATTCTAGGAACACATGGACTGAAGGTAACCAGTAGTGGGAGTAGTGGGAGTCACAGATCAGTTGAGGTCATACCCTAGCAGTATATATACAGTAACCAATTTATCATGAACTGCATCATATACTGAAAATTAGCATTAACTTTGTGTAATTAAAGTATTTACTACACAAAGTAGTAGGATTATTCAATACTAGATACACAAGGGACCATTAGCTCCATTCAGTTTCAAGGGCACAACACAATAAATAACTAGGAAGTCCAGAACTGGCCAACTGCCATCTCCTAGTCATGAGGGATGTAGGCACAATTAGTTTCAAAGTATAAAATACGTTCTACATGCATTTTGTCATAATTTCACACAACTTTCAAGGGGCATTTAGCGATCCTCCATTATGAGATAAATACTGGTGTTTTGTGCAAACCTCAATGGACTGACACTATGAGATGGTGGGAAAGAGTCCTTCTTGGTCTATGGCATCTATGAGCTCTTGAAATGGATGTTAAAATTTTTCTGGAAGGGGCTTGTTTAAATAAAAGTGCAATTTAAAAGCATTATGTGCAAGATTTTCTTCTGAGAAATGTACAGAGTTGATGGATTTACTGATTTATTCAATCTTGAATACTTTCTGGCTTCAAAATCCAGCTACTCACTAAAGAAAAGACAATATGCCTGTGAAGCTTGTATAACCTTGGCTTCTGTAGCCTTTTAGCTTAAACAAATTTAGTGCTTCTAAATTTTGCTCTGAACTGTGACTATTCAGGTCAGTAGCACATACACATAGGCTGTTTCTGTCCTTGATCGAATCTAGAAGGCAGTTTAGGGCAGTGAGTTGCATCCATATTTGTCATACTTACATTTATTCAGTTAATTCCACTGGAGAAAATGTTGACTGTATTTAGCTCTACTATTTAAATTTGATCTAGCTGAATAATACTGGATATTATGTTGTTATATGGTTTCATACTGTAAGGCTATTAAATATAATTTATTAGATTACTAAACATCTACAGCAAACTGGAAGCTTACCATTGTACATTGTGTACAATGTTTTTTACAGTTTATTAAATGAGAACAGCTCCTTTCTTTATGTGTGAATCCTATTTTTCTGCTACTTTTGGACCGGGTGGTTATCTTCTCCCCTCCTCAGGTTTTTTGTTTGTTTGTTGTTTGTGTTTTTTTTTTAAAGTGTTAGAGAAAAATAGAAAATATATTTAACTTATTTGTATCTTTTCCTCCAAGTAGGTATTTTGGGACTTTAAACCAGAGACCGTGTCATCTGGTAACCTTCATATTATTGAGTAGATTATCAAAGGATTGCTTTTTTCTGCAGAACACATCTTGTTTTCCATTGTCATTAGCAAACTGCTAAATATTTTACCTTGTCACAAGACCGGAATGTATAAACAGATGCACCTTCCTTTCTTCCTCCTTCCATCTTTTCAAAACATGTTCTGATAATCTTCAAGGAAGCCATGGATGGATTTAATCAGCTAATTACTGACAATTGTCAGAGAAGTAAGATGCAGAGGAAGAAGAATAGGAAAAGGATTTTTTTAAAGGAAGACATTATATGAGTGAAAATGTTGATAGTTCACCATGGGTGTAGTAGTGTCAGGGATCTGCAGACGTTTCTCCCAAGTATCATGCAGAAGGTTCCTCTTCCCACCCCGTGGGCTGTTGAATGTGTTAGCTTGCACTGTGCCACCTTTCCTTGCAATAGTAACATCTGATAAGTTTCAGTACTCCAGGTAAACAGAAGAGTTACTACACTTATAGAATCATAGAATCACAGGCTAGTTTGGGTTGGAAGGGACCTTAAAGATCATCTAGTTTCAACCCGCTGCCGTGGGCAGGGACACCCTACACTAGACCAGTTTACCTCATCCAACCTGGCCTTAAACACTGAGATAATGAATTAAAAGTCCAGCTCATTTTCTATTTTAAAGTTAAGGGCAGCAGATCTGGAAAATAAAGATAGTGCTCATGCCTTTTTTTATACTTTTTATACCCTAGGTTTCTTATAGCCATATGTCCTTCAAATGCACATCACTCACATTATATATGTCCAACCACACACTGCCCTGCTTTTGCAATTAGTGTCTGTTGCCCTCCATAGGTGATATTCCTGACACTTAGAACTGAGAGAAACAAGGCTCCCTCTTTATGTGTCTCTTCATGCTTAACTAGAAGGTTTCTTAAGCTTCTCCTGGGCATCTGCAAAACTGAGGAGGTTTCTACCCTTGCAACCTAGGCACCTATAGTGTGGAAGCAGCTTGCCCTGACAAAGGGAAGGTTTTGGACATTATTACTCCATAGGGGCTGGAAGGCATCACTGTCCCAAGCACAAACATAGTTAAACACAGAAGATAGGGAGAATGAGCCATGTGAAGTAAATGTTTCTTTTCATTCCTTTATTAAGCAATCTCTTGGGAAATTCTTTTTGATTGCTTGAGGCTAGCACTTGATTCAAGAAAGCCCACTGAGCCTTTTATTATCAGGTTCATTTTAACTAGCATTTTGCTTCAACAGTACTCCAAATGCTTTATTATCTATTTTTATTACGCATTACAATGAGAAGGCAACACTGATTACGCCTCTCCCATGCACTGCAGATTGGCTTGGCCTCGTGCATTGTAATGTGCTCATTCTGCCGGCGCTCCTGTGGTGGCTGCGGCTTCGCGAACGAGGGCACCCAGGGTTAGTAACTTCTTCTTGTATTTGCAGATTGATCTGCATTGTTACCGAAAGCTGGAGTGATGGTTGTTATAAAAAGGAGAGAGGCACCGAGGAGATTGATATCTAAGTGGAAGTAAAGTTTATTAAGTTTTATATTACCATCCTAACAACATTCTCAGCAGGAGGTTCAAAACATTACAGCCTGAGAATTAAAAAACCTGCTTTGTAGGCTCTCCACTGATCGTAATCGCACCTGTGGCCTCTGTGATAAAACACCCTTTTACTGCAGGGAGAATCTGCCCTACAGTCACATCACATGTCCCCTCATTCCGACAGTCCCAAAGCAAGAAAAAAAAAAAGGAAAAATAATTTCAATTAATGTTGAAATAGTTGAAATAGTTTTCTGAAGAGTAAGTTTTGACAAGTTTTATTTTCTGAATGCTGAATCTTTTTTTGCTTCCGATTGATGATCTGCAGATCTTGAAGAGATTTGGGGATTTCCTCGCTACAGCCTGGTCAGAGTCAGCCAGGAGCTGGGCTTAGACTGCAGGGAAAGGGGTCACAGGTCTGTCTGCAGAGGCTGTACCCATGTGCCTGCACTACGGCCTATAATGCACTTCAGAGGAGGGGAAATTTTCTAAAATCCTTGTGAACAGAAAAATACCTATTCTGTGAACATGAAAAGAAAGCATGCAAGTATGACGCAGGCTGCACTGCTTGCTGTATTAGCGGTAGGTGTCAAACTTTCTTCATCTCATTTTTGTGGAAATACAAACACTGCTTCATGACTACAAGACTGTCATTTCTCAAAGCAGTCACAAGAGGGTTATTTGCTTTTGCTTCTGTGTTTTCTGTAGTTGTTAATGCAGTTCCTTTTTCTCAGGTAAACTCTCATATATGCTTGGTAAAGTCAGAAAAACAACTTCACAAGCCTTTTGGTCAGAATCAAGTGAATAAGGTGACATCTTGCCACCATATTGCTCAATGTTCTTCAGAGCGCGCGGTTGGACCCACTTTTTGCAATAAATCATAGTCTCAGTTTATCAGGTCCAGGCTTCATTTGCATGTATTGTCTGAAACATTGCCTCTTGAAAGATTTAAAGGCAAAACTCTTTTGGAAGTCTGCAGCAGATACACAGCTTTCAGGCCAGAATTTGTTTTTAACAGAATCTTCACATTTTACACATATGGTATACCTGATAGGCCTTCATGTTAAACTTGCGCCTTCGAATGCAAAGCCTTCATATCAGTAAGAGTCTATCTGCTTCGTCTCTATCCTTTTCCTTAGCATATAACATTCGCATCATCTGCTGAGCAATGTCAGTGTTTCAGTGCGGTACACTCAGTTCAGTATTTATTGTATCCAGTTTGGCATGCCTTCTTTGCATATAATACGATTGCAGCCATTTTATCATGGCATCTCATTTCGTTTCGTGTGTTCAATTTATCACATGTCACTTGCTTTCAATCACATTTTGCACTCCATTCTAATACATTCTGGGCTTGTTTGGCCACTCTTTGAAGGCTAATTTTAAACACATTTTGTTTCAAAACACTGTATGCTATACAATGTCTTGCATGTAGTACTTTCATCTTCAAAAAATTCAACATAAGGCAATGTATTTTAAAGTCAGGGTCTTAGCTTCCCTTCAGCTGAGCTACTTTTACCTGGTCTCAGGGTCGGCACCTACTGAATTTGAGTAAGCCATATGATGTAAAAGGCTAAAAAAGTGTTTCATATTCTAACACCGGACATATTCCTAGTGTACTTTAGGAAGGAACACAGTAGGTGCCTGTGAGTCTGACTCTGAAAGGCCCTCAACTTTGTTGGGGAGGGATAGTACCACCGGGAGCTTAATGAGACCTAATGACCAGGACTAAAAGAAGAGTTATGGCTCCTATTGGCTTCTGCTCATACCACTGTGGACAGTGTCTTCTCACCTGTGAGCAGTACAGGAAAGAAAAAAGGAATTTTCAGGTGCAACACAGTTTGTTGCTGCCACATGAGCTAAACTTTTCTTCTCATTGTTTCTTCTCTAATGAGGGTTGGGGTTCAGCTGCCCACAAGAGGTTTATGGTTATTCTTGAGTCATCTTTGTCTTTCCTATGACAGAAATCAGGAATAAAGATGCAGTTGTTCAGATACCTGGAGCCATCACCTGAAGCCACCCAGCACTCCCTTTGCTCCATCAGAGACCACTGGATGGGCAGTCCTTGCTGCTATGGGAGCCGTACCTTAAAGGGCACTCAATGTATGGCAGCTTACACTTCTTCAAATAAGTCTAGAACTGGAAAGCCCCAGATAAGTTATATCCAAGCCACAAAAGGCATAGTCTCTCATTTATTTACTCAGATAACGCTTGCTGATATATACTGAAGTGCTTTCCCTGGAAACTTCGGACATCTGGTATTCCTGGTGTAAACACCTTGACTAGGACATCTGCTGCCCAGAATCTGCTGGCCTTTGGACACAAACTGAAGCTGATCTGTTTATTAATTTTTTTCTGAAGTTGGTTTTATGGGGAAAACATGTTGTACTAAAGATAAATTTCCATAACATTTTCAGGTCAAAAACTGAACAAAAATTTTCTTGAATTACGGTGAAGTCTCACCTGAGACACAACAAAGCAGTAGAATCGAGAAGAGGAAAAGTGAGTCTGAATAACAGGAAAATATGATCTATCAAACTATGGAATAATCTGTGAGGAAAATATTAGTTCTGGTACCTCCATTATGGAAATCAGATTTGACAAGTAATCATTAGAACTGTACCGTGTAGATCAATCTTTCTCTGGCCTTGGGGGATGTGGTAAACCTCAGACCATGAGTACTGCTAGAGCTCTCCAAGCAAGCCCTATCCAGTCCTGTTTTACTGCCTTCCTGAGTTTCTAAATTAACATGATGGCTGTGAGGAGAGCTGAATATTGGTGGCGTTTGGTATTTTTATCTGCCTCTTTCATTTTGCGGGCGTTTTATATTGAAGTGGGAAAAAATACTATCATTTTATGTTAACATAGTGCTTCTAAACCAAAGCGTGTTACAAGCTCTACACAGGCATGCATCACAGTTCCCCCCCACTGAGATGCAGCAGCCTCTAGCCCTGATGTGAGAAGCCACATACAAAGCTTCTACTCTAATATGCTGCAGACTGGGACAATAGGACAGTTCACAGCTATTGTCATAGTCATGTGTTCGGATGCCATCACCTCAGAGTTTAAAGGGACACTTACGTGTGAATATCTTCAGTCCATAATGTACATTCCTCACTGTGGTACATGCTAATCTATTTCTCTGATCTGTAACTCAAAAAAAATCTGTACTTTGTCAACTTATATATAGTTTAGATTTTTTTTACAAACATACGTTTTTGAAGGACCAATAGAGTCAATACATGATAACAACAACGTTGCAGGAAGCCCAGATCATTGCTCTGCAATATTGGAGTTGTTAAATGGAAAGAGAAGCAACTGAACGAAAAAATGTCTTTTCCCACAGAGGTCAAAAAGCATTATGATAAACAGTGTATAGGTTTGGATTTTCTAAATACTTGTTCATATGGAAACATATAGCTAGGGTAAGATTTTAGTGAAGGGGCTCCATTAGGACCTCACCCAGCTGTGGAGTAGGGTGGTCATGGGGAAGGAAAGAAGGAATCTCAAAAGCTAAAGGAAGCTGGAGGGACTTTCGTTATGGCAAAAATAGGTTAGGATAGATGCCCCCTCTAGTGGATTTAGCATTTTACTATACAGGAGAGGAAATCAGTCTTCTAAGGGCACAATGCAGAGACAACGGGAATGCTTCGTGCATTATGAGGGCAAAAAGATGTCTGTGCAAGATGGATGAGGTTCTAGGACATACCCGAGTAATACAGAAAGACAGAGCATGTTGTGGCCGAGTTGTCTTCTCCTTGATTACAACAGAAAGAAAAATAAACCCCAAGCCCCTAAACTATATCTCTTCTGTAACTCATATGTTGTCCTGAAATGTTTAATAGCATATGGACGAAATAATCTGGAAACTTCTTCCCTTCCTCCGAGGCTGAAAGCATAACTGCGTTAAATAGCCTACAGCTGCTTCTGTAGAAATCCTGTATATGCCAAATTCTTTCTGGGTAACCTTATATTAAAACAAAAGGCATTTCTGGGAGATAGGAACTATCGCTCCCTATTCATGGAGACAAACTTTTTAGCGGGGCTTGTTGTGACAGGACAAGGGGCAATGGTTTTAGGCTGAAAGAGGGGAGATTTAGATTACACATAGGAATAATTATTTTTTTTGTGATGAGGGTGGTGAAACATTGGTACAGGTTGCCCAGAGACGTGGTAGATGTATCATCCCTGGAAACATTCAAGGTCAGGTTGGACAGGGCTCTGAGCAACCTGATCTAGTTGAAGATGTCCCTGCTCATTGTAGGGGGGGTTGGACTTGATGACCTTTAAAGGTCCCTTCCAACCCAAACCATTCTGTGATTCTATGACTCTATGATTCTATGATTCTATGATCCTGCTTTTCCTTCCTCTTGTGTGTTTGTGGAGATGCTGGGGGAGTTAGGAACGTTGTCACACACCAGCAAAGGCTACTGGGCACTGGACGAGTCAGTCTGTAGAGACCTAGCAGTCATAAACTTTTCCTACAGCTTTCCCAAAAGATGAGGAAGCAGCTGAAAACAAAATTCCTCAGGCTTTAAACCATCCCCAAGTAATTGTATCATCTAGCTTCATCCTTGTCAGTCTCCATTTGGACCTCCTCTCCCTTCCCCAGCTATTTCTGGCTTTCAGTCCCAACTTTTCAATCAATTCCTCCTTCCAGTGGCCTGGTTTGCCAGTGCCTTTGTCCATCCACCTTTACTATCCTCTTGTTAGCTCTTAAGTTTCTAAACCAAAATCCAGGTACAAGCTTTTCTCGTTTTGTTAGTCTATCCCACTCCTTCCTCCATTTCCCAGGTGCTCATTTCTTTGCTCAGGCATTCTCCGTGTAAGTCTCCCTAATACAACAAAACCATGACCAGTTTTCTTCCCTAACACTACCTCCCCTATAGATATTGCTGCATATACTCCATTTATACAAAATTTCTGAAGATTTTTGAAACCAACTCTAGGTAGCATCAACCAAGCAGATATGTACTGCAGGATTTGAAAGCTGAAAAGTGTGATCAAATGTGGGTAGACATATTTTTGGTGATTTTAGACAAGATTCAATTCCACGCAGAATATTCTTTCAAAATCTCAATTCCAGTAACTGAAGAGTTGAAAACTCACTGCACTGGAAAATGTAGTGAGAAGGCAATATCAAGATTTACAGGCATCAAAGTAGCATCCCTGAACAGTAACTGGTATTCCAGGCTGGTTAATCTTAACAGGACGGGAAAAAGTGAACAGCCCTTTTCGCCCTGCTGACTATCAGGCAAGCCACTTCCACTCCAACCAGTTTGGCAAATCTGTTTAGTGTGTTTATTCCTAAAATCTGAGCTGTGAGGCTGTGAGACCAGGGGCTGGTCCATGGAACTGTAGAGTCTTTACTATGCTAAAAACCAACCCCAGCACACCCATTCCACCCCAAAAAACAACAACCCAGCCAAAAAAACCCAATAAACAAAGCAAAACACAAAAACCTTGATGATAAATAGAACTTTATAAGAAATAAGGAAGGTTGACAGCTCTTCATGATCTGAAAAAAGCTTACCAATCTGCTGGTTTACTGCCCAGCTACTGTTCTTGCATTTTGGTAAATGCATTTTGTTTTGCACTGCGTTTTTCTGATATTTTTGCTGTATTCGACCTGTCACTTGCACTTACCACTAACTGCAGACACTAGATGCAATTTCATGTTGAGTGTAGTTTTGACTGATCCCAGATGATTAATCATTTGTGGGATGGTTAATGTTCTTTTTTATTTTATTTAGGGATGAATTTGTTACTCTAACACAGATAAAACAGTTCAGGACAGAGAGGTAAAAAGTGAGTTTGAAAACTGGACTGTTTTAAAGGCCGTCATTCCCCATCATCCCTGTTTCCCAGGGAAGGTGGGCAGAAAGCTGCTCAAGGGATCGGCACGTGCACGTGGAGACAGCTGGAGAGGGCAGTGCTGGAGATCCTGTGGCACCAAGTATCTTCTCAAAACTCTCCCCTTGGCCACCTCGGCTCAGTAGGGCCCCATCTTCTGGTTCCAGATCAGTGACTTTGGCTGATCTCACTGCTCTTCTCCTTCCCCAGTCACATGTGAATTTGCCAGCTATGCTAATCAATGACCATTTTCCACGGGTACTACACCAAAATCCACATCCGAAGATTTAAGGACCATTGTTTTCGAAAACTGTGGATCAGATCTTTCAGCCCACCTGTTAACCTTTCAAACTATGAGACAAATGTAGAAAGGTTCTTCAGCTTTGTAGGGCTCCACTTTAACTGTCTACCACCAAGGCTGAACACTGTTGGCTCCTGAGTACTTTGTCTCCCTGTGCAGAGGATAGAAAGGATCAGAAATCCAAGACCACGCTCTCAGAAGCTGCCAGGCAGGAAGGATCTGTAAGGTATTGAGCAGAAATGCCAAGGGCAGCAGATCTGCAGTGATTATCTTAACGACAGACTCTCTTATCCAATTATCCTTCAGCTCAAAAGGGAATTAATTCCTCAAATTTCTAAGGTTTCTCTCACAGGCGGAACAAAACATGAATTATATCTGTCTGGTCTCCCACACAATGAGCCACATTGCCCCAGACTCATGACAAAACACCATTAAGTTGCTAATTAGATGAAACAAATGAAAATATTTTTATGTGGTTACTCTGACCCTCCTCAGACAGGATATCAGATGCAGCTGACTAACCCTGTAATAATCGTGAGTCCCAGAGAGCAAATCCAAGACCAACATCCCACATCAGCATGTCCTCCCTCGGCAGGGGTCTAACAAGACCCAAGCCCTGCTCGGCTGCTGTCCCCAGACTGGCTTCTCTCACAGGTTCAGACACAGGGCTCTGCTTGCACTTCCCCAACTGCCTTCACCAGTGCCCTGCTAACCTGCTAACCTGCTAGCCTTTATGTCATCCTGATGCTTAATGCAGTGCCCAGGAAGGCAGAGCTGAGTGAATCCAACTCTTTCTAATTCTTTTACAGCCATGTTAAGTGTGATTTAGAATCATAGAATCATTAAGGTTGGAAGAGACCTCAAGGATCATCCAGTCCAACCGTCCCCCCCCACCTATTAACCACTAAACCATGTTCTTCAGTACCACGTCTAACCTTTCCTTAAACACCCGCAGGGATGGTGACCACCACCTCCCTGGGCAACCTGTTCCAATGCCCGACCACCCTTTCAGAGAAGAAATTTACTGATTCTTCTGCTGTTGTCTTCCCACGCCAGCTGGGAGAAAACATTTTAACTAGGTATTCTGCATCCATTACTGAACTTCAGCAAACTGAGTCCCAGATAAAAGGGAAGGAGAGTAGGAAAATGGAGATGTGGGGTTTTTTTTGATTGAATGAAGCTTTTGCAGAAGGACTAGAGTGAGCAAGTTTTGAGGAAAAAAAAGGAAATGTCCCTAGAGCTCACTTCATTGACAAACCTTCCTTTTACAAAAACAAGTTTTGTCTCTCTTGGGCAATACTCAAGTTTTTGTGCAAGCAATGGCCTCCAAACACACATTCTGATGGATCAGAATAAACTCTTTTCGTGGCTGCAGCAGAGTTATTCTTTAATGGAGTCTCTTTAGAGAATCGGGAGAGCAGGCAGCTGCTGCATGCTAAAAGCAGCTTACAGATGCTGGAGATGAACAGAGAAGTACAAGTCCCAGGGAAGACACTCAAATAGAAACCTGTCAGACACATGGGTATTGTTGTCACTGTGTCTTACCATTTTCAGGTGGAAGGTATTTCTTCCCTTGGTAATGGAAGGCCCCAAAACAGAAGTGGTCATACTGGTGATACTCTGCTACATGTAGCCGTAAATACTATTTACAGTTTTTATGTCAAATGAATCTGAAGTGGCAAGTAAGAATTTCAGATGTTGGCAGGCAAAGACTGTAAACATCTTGTCTTATAGCTCACAGCAGAAATGCTGCTCTCCAGAGGGGCAACCACGGCCCCACGAAGGGATCTTGCCTCGTGCAATCTTTTGAAGATACCTTTTTCTTTCTGGAAATTTTTCTCATTAAGAATTCAATTCTGAGTCAAAGGAAGGTTTCCTTGATTCTCCACACAGCATCAGGAAATGTTTGCTGTCTCTCACCAGCATGGTATAAGTGGTTTTACCCCTATTTATTCCATATTACTCTCTGTTGCATGGGAGAGGTAAAGAGGTGCACTGATTTCTGCAGAGTTCTTGAAATACTTCCCAAAACTCCACAAAAACTACTGAACAGGAATGTCATCCTATTATTGCTCTGTATATTGAAACATCACACAGTTTAGAGATGGATGAAGATATATACCCATATATATACATACCCACACACATATAAAGGACATTTCAATTTCTTCTCCCAAATCCATCATTCTTGCTCACCCTAGTTAATGGTAATGAGCTTCTATTCAGGATTGCTGGAGCAGGAAGCTTGGAAAATTCAGGATCTATTTTCATTGTGTACAGGCTCTCTGGAAAAAAAAACCAAAAACAACACAACCAAAAACCAACAACACAAAACTCCCAAAAAACCTTAAGCTTAAGGATGTTTTAAATTTTTTCATCTTTTTTTTCCTCAAAAAATATTGTGTAACTATAAAACTGAGCTGATGTCTTCTGCTGCTTTTCTGATTATCTGCCTAACCACGGAGTTGCTCTACCATTGCTCTGCCCAGATGAAAATATTCTCTGCAGCCACCTGTTTGTGCTTTGTTACGTGCACTATGTCTAAGGAAGAACCACAGTAGCCAGAGTTAGAGAATTCAGGACACAGTTACCTCCCTCTCCTCTATGGTCAGTTTTCTTCCCTTTTTCCAGGTGGAAAACTCCAGCCTCATGATTTGGTCAATTGGACCTCAGTCACTTTAAATAGCTCAGTCTCTAATGACTGAATCATGGGTTATTGGCACTACCCACCAGTGTGTTTAGTGAGGAGTACCAAAATCAGGAGAGAAGAGTCTTTTCCTTAAGACACAAAAACGAACCCCAAATGTGAATGGGTTTCTCTTAACTCTCACAAGCTGTCCCATCAGCAGCAGCAAAAGAGGAAGGTCTTCACACAGGCCTGTCTCACTTTTCTCCAGGCACTCTTGGTTTGTGCAGCAAAGCCACATCAGCTCTTTGCCATGGAAGACTTGGGTGAAGTTTCTGCCAAAGGCCCAATGTTCATGGGCAAGGTGTTGAGAGCCTTCAGCTCCATTAGGCTTCAATACTCTGCACAACCTGCCTTTAAGATGTGTTAAGTTTCAGTAGTATGAGTGAGGATGGTACTGTATGTCCATGGTCTGCTCTTTGGAGAAACAAACCTCCACTTCCTCGAAGGATTTAGTAGGATTTCCTGTTGCTAATAATGCCCCCTCTTACGTATGCTTGTGCTCTGGTTTAAACACCAGAGTGTATCTATGCCATTTACAATTTTTATTAAAGAGAATAGATAATATCATCTTTCTTCCCATTGCTTATGTTTCTATAAGCTTTTAATGAGAAATTTAGACAAAACTCTTTCCTGTCAAAAAAATCTTGCTGCCTAAATCAGCAGCAGAAACATCATGGGAATAAAGTAACTTCTCCAATTTCACCCCCAGACTGTCATGTTACCTAGTCTCCATAATAGGAGGCTAAATAAGGAGAACTCTGCAGCAGCTTGGGGGTGTTGGCATGAATAAATGAATGTAGGGGTTCATATATTGCTCATCCTGGCTAATCCCTAAGCATTTTCATATTTGAAGCCCTCCCAGACTTGCAAAGTCTTTTAATGAGCAAAACTCAGTCTTCCCTTAGATCTTAGTCACATTTTCATAGATTCTTGAACTGGGGTAATCAATGCTCAAGGGAGTGCTCCAGGAAACAGATTTTCTTCCAAGATGCTCTAGGAAAGAGGAGAGCATGTCCTTTGCTAATCTTCTTTATGAAACAGCACAAAGTCACCTCTCTGTGACACTTGAGCTCTTCAGGCTGGTGTGAGGGAGATCTGAAGGGTTTTTTCCAACAGAGCATGGGAAGAGGTCAAGTCTGTGAGCTCCTTAATCATCAGACTGGTCCCTATAAGTTTAATGTATGTCTATGTATATGATCTACTTTCCTTTTTTATACGTTTTCCGTCTTTTCAACCTTTTGTCCATCCACACTGTGCATGACAAGATAACGCTAGCTTTCAGCTACGTTATAATGTGTAATGTTCAGCCATGGAAGAGTTCATTAATGGGAAACAAAATCCAGTATAGGGCAACAGCTACAGCATGTTTTCTCCTCTTTGTTTCTCTGCAGTTCAGAGCAGACTAACATGATGGTCTTAGGACAAGAGGAGAAAATGCATAGCAGAATTGCCCTAAAATGCTTGGTCAATTTTGCTCCCTCCCCTCCTGTAACAAATGTTGTTATAGCTTCTTCCCTGCCCTTAGAAGCCCATGACAGGCAGAGGTGGGACCCAGAGCTGTGCTTGCCTCCTCGTTAGCCTTGGTTCAGCATCCCAAGCATGCATAAACATATGAAAAGCAACCAGAGTTTCTTGATGGGACAGAAAATCTAGTAAACTTTTGAGCCCGTGGAGGCTTTACAGATACGGTCTGACAGGACACCAAAAATGGCATGATTTGTCAAAGCTGGCAGCTCTTAAGGACTCCCTGAATACATGGACTGTATTTTTGTCAGGCCTTATAAACACTGCCCAAGAAGATGACAGAGCTTTCTGGCCTGAGTTCTTATCTGAAAGCCAGCTATAAAATGAACTGTGAAGTTTTTTGGGGTTTATTTTGGTTTCAAAACTACTTCCATTTTTACGCAAATAGCAGCTGTTGCTATCCTCATGCTATGTGACAGTTTCAGGTCCCTTCCCTTCCCTTCCCTTCCCTTCCCNTCCCTTCCCTTCCCTTCCCTTCCCTTCCCTTCCCTTCCCTTCCCTGGTAAAAAGCAAGCTTTAGCCTTTCAAGGTAACAGACAAAAGTTTAAAATTAATGTAGCCAGAAGGTGAATAAAATATCGGACTATTTACTCTTTGGGCTTGTCAAACTGGAAGCTTGCACATTGAGCTTCATCTTTTCTTTAAGATTTTCCTTCAATCTCTGAACATTTCTGTGCCAGCTTCTCTGTGCTGAAGCTGTGAATGCTGTATCGATATTTATATCACCTTTGAAAATAATTTTATGCGAATATTTCATCCTTGTACAGGTTCTGTTCCAGGTTTTAGTAGAAATACTGGCTTTGAAACAGAGAGGAGAAATAGCTACCTCTCTGGAAACAGCTTTGTTTTACCCCAGAGAATAGTGCTAAGAGAAAGGAGAAACTTATAAGGATATTTAAGCTACCAAAGAGTCTTCTTACCCTTTCAAATTATGCAGACAGAAGAGGGTTTTTTGACATCGTAATTCCTTTGGAGAAAAAAAGAACACACAGAAAATGCAGAGTAAACATCCAGCTCCTCTATACCGGAGATAAAAATGAACTCTTCAATCCTTCCATCAAAGAGCTCTGACTCCGCATTTCAAAGGAATCAGCCTTGCTCCCTGGCAATTACCCTGAAAGCAACACAGTGACGTTTTTCTTCAAGCATTTACAATCATCCCTTACCACGTAAGACTTCTAGTATGGGGCTAGTTTTGCACATTATCAAGCACTACAACTCTCACTATGGCATCTGCCATGCTAACACATTTGTCTGTGCTTTCAGACATTCAGATACTATCTTTTCTCATGAGGTCCTCCTCATGGACTAAATATGGAAATGTTCTTTCATGGGTACTGTCCAAATGCTCAAAGTCAGGCATGAATATATGCATTTCTTGGACCAAATATCAGTTTTCAGACATCTTGTGCCCTATAAAAATCCATAGCAGTCATTCATGGGATCTGCAGTGTAAGGTTAATAAAGCTTAGATTAAGCTTAAAATAAACAACTGTGTTTCACATTAGTTTCTTTCTCTTGTATCAGGTATTAATGCTCTTAGTTCTGCCAAACTCTGTCATCATTTAAAAATGGGAATGCAGCAAGCATTGCACCGGAGAATTGCCTACCATTTGGTGCAAAACCCAAATGACATCTAATTTTGAATGAAAGATAAGGATTAAGAGTTTCCACCTCCAATTCTACTTTCAAGTAAAATTGCAGCTAAAAATCTCATGAGATTTAATAATAGTGGAAACTGTGGCAGCAGCTGTTCTCACAGTTTGATTTTATAGAACTACTCACTAAATTGTGGTGCTGTTCACAAGCCCAAACTTCAGCAGTATTGTTCTAGAAGTTCCCTCATCTTTCATGAAACAGTAATACCAGTAAGGTCTCTAACCATTTCCCCACTTCTTGTACTGGTTTCTTTCCCTTCCCAGTCCCATTGCCTTTCTTTTCTGTAGGAGTTCAGAGTGTGTTTTGTTGCTCAACCCTACAGACTTTTGTTCAGCTTTTCTTGGCAAGAGGGACCTCAGTGTTTTTTTGTTTCCGTACTAGCACCATGTGGTGCAGCGAGTGCTGCAGGACATTGTGTTGCAGGACAGTGCTGTGTGAACATCTCGGTGCAAGATGTGCACTACAGCCCTCCACACCCTACTGCGTGCTGCCATCAATTTTCAGGGCAAAATCTTGCCACTTCTAAGCCTCTGAAAAAAATGTGTTGAACCACAGAAATTACTCTTTTTTTTTTTTTGCATGAACTAATTATAACCAAAATTAAGGCATATTTCATGCCCTTTATTCTAAACCAGGCACTATGTCACCTATTTTAAAAGACAGTTCTGACAACTTAGGGAGATATGTACACTTTCTTGGTGTCACTGATCATGGCTGCCTTGAGGCCAGATGTGCCCTGGTGTTTCTGGTTATTGTTATGTATGCCAGATCAGTTCTCTTCCCAGACAGGCAGTGGGATCCCAGCTCTTCCTTTCAGCAGGAAAAAAAGAGGAAGACATTAGAGAGGACAGAACTATTTGCAACTGTTCTCCTAGCCTATATTTCCTTTGAGACCTCAATATGCTAAAAGACAGCTCAGCTCCTGGTGGTGAGTGACCATCTCAGTGTTAATAGCTGATTTAGGACTTCTCTTTACAGGACATATTCTTCTTCAGGATCTAGCATAGCCTCAAAGGCTTGGACTCATCTCATCTAACTTCAGTCACCTAAAACACAGCCATCTGGGCCAACATGTTTTTCTGAGATTCACAGAAACACAAAGCAGTTGAGGTGGGAAAGGATCTCCGGAGATCATTTAGTTCAACCCTCTCCTCAAGCACGGTCACCTACTGCAGGTTGCTCAGGTCTGTGCTCTGTCAGGTTTTAAATATATCCAAGAAGTGAGTCTATGATACACTCTGTAATTTGTAGTAAGTGACAGGAATTTCCATAGGGAGATTCCCCTAAGTGGGAGATGAATCCCACTGAAAGACTAGAAAAAGGAAATTCTGCATCTTGACATGACACCCTCAGAAAGCTGAGGAGCCAAAATACTGGTTCTTCCCCTTCTGACCCTGACTAACTTTTTGAAAGTTTTTACACTGAACTTGCTATGTAACAGGGCAAAGCAAAACTAATAACACACATAGTGACCAACTGTTTCTTGTCTGGTGGAAGAGTCTACTGGTTCTTGTGCCTGAGAAGCTCTTGAGTTAGCCTATTGAACAAGAATAACGGATTTTGTTTATTTCTCAAGGTGAAAAGCCCATAGCTTCATATCGGGTAGAAAGGCAGAGAGGAAAACGAAAGAATAACTGTTGATAGTGTTTTGAAAGAAAATAACATCAGCACTTTCAGAGTTAACCAGTGAGGGAGAAATATCTTTCCAACTCTTTATCGCAACTTGCAAGAGCCTCTCATTCCTGCACCCTACTCTGCTGCGCACTCTCTCTCTGAGATGACTTCTATCACATCTCCTCCCTCTCACTCTTCCAATCTCATTTAAAAGCTATTTAGCCATGCTTCTGCCTAGTTACTCCAGTCTGTTTCCATTATCTGTAACTACTCTCCTTCTGCTGCCCTGCGAGCTGCTTGCCTGAAAGGCAGGCTGAAGAAATGGGTAGCTTTGTTAGGGTCACCAAACACTTCTCATCATAATTAGTCAATTTATTAAGCGAATGTTGATGAATCCATCTATACACTGAACAGCCCACAGAAGGCTTTGTAGGGAAAGTACCTTCTCTCAACACAGTAATAGTAAATGGTATTTATATCAGGCATGCTTTAGAATCACATTTGCCCAGGCTACTCCATGTGTCATAGTGAAAGTGGTATTCATTTAAGGGTTTTTTCACATTGTTCCTCCTTTCAGCCTATTGTAAAAAAAACCCCATCACATTCCCTGTTCTTTTCATTTGTATGTTGATTGCTATTCTATTATTTGACATTGTTTACTATGCACTTAATGGTACTATGTGTCTGCTATTACAGGCTGAAAGCAGCTTCCCCTTGTATTTTTCTTTGTGGAGCTGACAGAGGTCCTCATGCTTATCTAAAATTTTACTCTCAATCTGGAGCAATGAAAATCCTTAAACCAAGATATACTTTGCTCCTGAATTTGATCACAATTGTTTGTTGGCCTTATGAAAATGATTTGGAAATTTTTCAGTCTGCTGATTTTACTAGTTTTATCTTGACTTGGCATATGAGTTAGGAGGTGAAATAATTTAGCCGTGAAGACAGTCTCCTGATCTTAGTGTCTGTCCTAGTTGGTGTGCAGGGATAGAATAAGTAATAGAAGTCCTGTATGTGGTTTAACCCTAGGGGTAACTGAGCAGCAGGCAGCTGCTCACTCACCTCTCCCCCCCACAATGGGATGAGGAGAAGAATGGAAAAAAGACCCTCATGTGTTGAGATAAAGACAGTTTAATAGGATAACAAAGAAAGAGAATAATAATAATAGTAATAATAATAATACAAGGGATGCACAGATGCACAAATAACAATAATACAAGTGGTGCTCACCACATGCGACAGGAAAATAAAAGTCTGACACCCAGTCTGTTTCTTAGCAGTGATCCCACCTCCCAGCTAGCCCCCCCCCAGTTCTATACAGAGCATGACGCTACATGGTGGGGAATACCCCTGTGGCCAGGCTGGGCCAGCTGCCCTGCCTGTGCTCTCCCAGCTTCTTGTCCACCTGGCAGGGTGTGAGAAGCTGAAAAGTCCTTGACTTCGTGTAGGCACAACAACCACACAGCAACAATTAAAAACATCAGTGTGTTATCAGTGTTATTCTCATACTAAAACCAAGACACAGCACTATACTGGCTACTACAAAGAAAATTAATTCTATCTCAGGTGAAACCAGGACAGTAACATAGTATGCGTTCACCTGTTTTTCCAGACAGAAGGCTCCCGCTCATCACAATGTTTTCAGGTCTGGAGAAAGAATGAACAAAAGACCATGCAGAAATAAAAAGAGCAATGTTCATTGAAGAATGTCCTGAGGGCTAACCGCAGCTGTGCTACTGACTGGCCTCAATCGCAAGTGATGAGCTGCAGCATGTTTAGAAAGAAAGCTAACACACCCTGTGGTAACTGGAAGAACTGAAGCTCACTGAAAATTGTTTTTAACAATGCCTTTTACATATTACATCCCTCATTTAAAACTATTTACAATTATCTATGGTATAGCTCCCTCTGCATTTGCTTGCCTAGTACCACTGACAGTTGTGCTCAAATTGGGCAGCTGGAAGGTGAGACTGGTTTTCATTTGCTCCAACTTCAACACCGAAGTCAGCCAACTCAGTCAGAAAAAAAGGCGACTCTAGGAGAAAGATCAGTGACTACAAGACGATGGCTGAGCGAGTTAATACGTATATGATTAATTGCTCTCTTTAATGGTTTGTTTCTTTCCATGAACTGTGATGGTAGTGTTGGAGCTGCATCAACAGCAATAAACTGAATAGGAATAGAATGTGAGCTTGAGCACTGGCCTCTTATCATCCGCACAGCTCAATCATTATTACACTACCTGAAATGTCCTTTTTATGTCGAGGAAAAGGAGAGAGAGTAATGACTGGTAGGAAGTGGAAAGGGATAGGGAGAAAAAAACCATGAGATATGACAATAAGGTAATGGATAATTTTATCAAATGTGTGAGGAGATAGCTACACAGTTTTCTTTTCTCTAAAGGTCTCAATCATTTCTACAGAATAAATAGAAGTATAATGACATAATTTTGAAAGATGCATTAGAAACATTACCAATCTTCCAGTATCTGCAGATATTTACACTGAATAGTCCGGAGATTTTATTTGCAGGTTTATTGACAGCTTTTCCTGGCTGATGGAAAAGGTAATCTATGATTTCAGTGAATGTGGCTTAAAGATTAGATGACATCTATGAGTCTGTTAAATTTGAACTCTCTTCCTAGCTCTTATTGCCCTGAAATGGTCATTAGTACAGTTCTGAAAGTCTTACCTTGATTAGACTGGAAGCAACTAGGACTTCTTCAGATACAAAGGAAATGCATTGGAGTTTTGTCCCTAGAAAATAATCTTAAAATAAAAGTTGCATTTTTCATCTTTTGTCTTTTAAATAGCAGAAATCTCTTTTATCTTCTTGAGCTCTTGTTTGTGGTTTAGTGCCCTGCCTGCCACATCTCTGCAATTCTGCAAAAATAATTTCAAATGAAAGTTGGATCCAAGCTCTGATTATAGATGCCTCCTTCAGAGGAGATATCTCACTCTCTTCTAAGCTGCTGATATGCATTGCCCAGTTGCCAGTATCACCTGCCAGAGAACCACTGAGCATGGTCAGGGAAAGATAGAGCTCAATTTATCTCTTCTTTAAGTCGATATCTGAAAACAGGGAGGAGATAGCCCATGTCCTAGCAGTGCAAGTTCCTCGCCATGAACCGTGCAAAAAGCTTATAGTGTTGCCACACGTGCCAGCATCTCCATTGCAGACACTGAAAGTTAAAAGAGCTGAATCCCAGGCTGATTTGGGGTTCTGCTATCGCTAGCTGTGAACAGATCTCCAGATAGTTTTCCCTGAACTGCTTTCCTTCTTACGCCAAGGACAGGATATTTACTACATTCTGCCAATCCTCTAAATTAATTTTACTTCTGGTAAAGTTGTGCTTACGAAGTTAACACAGCAGCTCAGTGTTTGTTGTCAGCTGTCTCCAAGCTACACTGATTTAATTTTTTGCCTCTGTTTGGAGGTGCCTGTGAAGTCTGGAGCTGTCTAGATTTGACAGTAATTCTAGCACCTCAGACATTCCTGCCTGTGAAGACAAATTAGATGGTCTTTATAATTTGTCACTATCTTCCTAAACATTCTCATAAATATTTACTGGTAGTCCTGGAAGTCATCAGGTATACACAACTAGAATAAAAGGAGAGGAGAAATCAGGCTTGCAGCACCTAGCATTACTATCTTAATAAAAGAGCTATCAAAAGGGATGGATCAGTTTCCAAGTACTTCTGAGCAAGAACTGTGCTCTTTTTCCATTACTATGAGATTGAATCATTGTCATGAAAGATACGGTCCGTTTATTGTGGTAGGGAGGATCACGTGGGGTATCAAGGGCTGTCTGTGCTTGACACTGTACAAGTATGTACAAAACTGATCCACAAAGACTAGGCTGTCACTTAACACACTTTAGATGTAATTGTGTTGAAATATGAGAGAGCATCATAGCGTTTTAAATATGATTAATTCAATAGGTTGCCTCATGACATTTGTAGGGTGTGTTTGGGAAGGTGTTATCCCCCATTTGGTTAGCTGGCCAGCCAGGCTTGCTGCACCTGAATGCTGCTTCATACCGTGACCTTTGAAAAACTGCAATCAGTGCTGCAATTGGAGATGATCAGCTGGCAGAGAACAAGAGAAGTGCCGATGAAGTTTAAGGTCAAAGAGAGTAACCAGTTTCTTCAAAAAAATAAAAAGAAAGGAAATAAAAGAATCTATTGGCTAATAAATGAAGAAATTAATTGATAGATACAGAGAGAAAAGAGCCTGAATACTTGGTATTAGCCATTCAGAAGTACCACAAAAAACTGGTATCATTTTTGTTCAGTTGACAACCCTACTTGATAATGGGAACAGTGACAATTTCCATTACATGTGAAAGGCCAGTAACAGGTACCATGGGCCAAATTCCACAGTGCTCTGTCACTACATTTGCCATTACCCTTTTTGTTCCTGCACTATGGGTAAATTTTGCATAAAATTCTTTCGTCATTCTAGACTTCATTAGGATGAAACACGGTTTTGGTAAGAATAATACAGTGGGACATTTACAATTAATTGTGACTTTTTAGAGTTGTTGCTTTAACAAACTGTTAAGTGTCCATTTGAAGCTGACAGCGAGTAAAGGCCATTTGGCTACTCAGTCCTGCAACGTGACACATAAAGAAATTTTTATATTGGGGTTGGTGGATTGAGTTACAGAGAAGCCTTGCAGGGGGTTCCCCGGGAGACATTCATCAGTGCTTACAGCTGTCTGAAACAACCAGGAAAGAAAAAAAAGAAGAAAAAAAAGAAAGAAAAATGTGTTCGTTGATCACAATACTGAAAGAAATGGAAAACATTTTAAGAGAGATTAAATTAGGGGGTCAAATACGTTAGAAAACTGTGACCTAGTCTTACTTTCTCCAGGAATCTAACAGGCTAAGGGCAATACTGAGGATAAATATACTGAAATTGTCTCTTTCCCAGCTGTCAAGTTGCTGTCATACAACTGTGGCCAAAAGACCTAATTTAATGACCTCTTGGAAAAAACTAACCCTTATCTTAATTTTTGATTTAGACATTCTCCCACCTCCCCCCATTCATATCTGGATGGAATTCAAGTTTCTGACTCACTTTGTTATCTGTGGCTCAGTAACTATCATGAGAATGTCTTTTCGGGGGTTGATATCATCAGGAATGTTGATGTGACATTTGTTTTTTTCCAGCCCATCCTATCTAATGTGATAAACAGCCTTGCAATTGCCTTTTACTTCTTTAGATTTTTTTCAGTTTGCTTGTTGTTTCTTTTACATGGGAAATATTCATTCAACAGATATAATAACAGCTTCAGATAAATAAATGCACCAGCCTGGCCTGGTGCCTGGTGTTATTCCTCCCCGGGTACAGTTCTCGGCATTTCCCTCCGCTGAACTTCGTGAGGACTCACCTCTTCAGGAGCATGGTTTAGGAACAGAGTCAGCAGCTTATACAGAATAGGGTGCAGAAGTGTCCAAAAAACTGCCCAGGGAGAGCAAGTGACTGCTGAACAACAGTGAACCATGGGGCCAGAGGGCATGGTCCACATCACAAAGTAAAGTAGCTGTCTCTGGGGATCTGGGGCATCATCTGAGCAGCAGCTCCAGAGGAAGGATATGGCCACCGAAGACTGAGGCTACAGGAAGTGCCTGGTGCTCCTGGGGCTGGGACTAATGGTGTCCTACCTACTGGAAGTGTGCTCTGGTTGAGCACCTGACTTGCCATCAGAAGGAGCTGCCAGAGGAGGTGAGCAGGATTAGCCACATACAGGAGAATTAATGGGATCTGCACAGTGACCCATCAGAGGCAAGAGACTGACCCTGCATCCAAAGGAGGGACAGCCAGAAGCTGTATCAGACTGAGGAGTGGATGGCAGAGATGGAGGGGGCTGGAGACACGAGACAGCAGAGAAAGGCTCCTATTCCGTGTGTGGACTGGCAGGAACAGGTTTAGTTCCCCGGAAGACGACAGGGGAATAAGCTCCACCAGGAAAGGCTTCAAATTTGATCAAACTTGAAACAAACATCTGCACTAAGAAGCAAGAAGGTGGCAGTGGTTGGAAATTCCCTTTTGTGCAGGACAGAAACATTCACCTACCATTCAGATATGCTATCACAGAATGCTTGTTTCTTGTTGGATGTCCACATCTGCAATGTTGTGAAGTGACTGACAATTTATCAAGCCCTCAGCCTATTACTACTTGGTGGTCATGCATATGGGCATCCATGGTACTTCCAGAGGAGACCCTGAGAATATCAAGAGCATTTAGAGGTTGCTGAACCAAGAGTGCAGATGAAAGGCTTGGGGGCCAGGGTGGTGTCCCCTTCATCCTTCTGGTGACAGGAAAGGCTGGGTAGGAACCGGCACATCCAACAAGATATGAATTCACTGTTTGCTTGGTGTCATAGGAATCACTATGGCTCTTATGACCACAAGACCTTCTTTGAAAAACTCCACCCTAAAGAATGAGGCAAAAAACATCTTTGCTAACAGTCTAGCCAAACTAGTGAGGAGGGCTTTCTACTGTGTCTGCTGGGGAATGACGATGACAGCCTGCAGTTAAGTAGGGGAAGGGAGATCAGATTTAGTGAACACATGGGGAAGAATGATATGAGCAGAAAAGTCCTGAGGAGGGTAAAGCAGGTCAAAAAGAGGGCCTCCTCACATGCTCAGGCACACACACAGACAGGGAAATGAAAAGGAGGAACTAAAGTCTGAAGAGTGGACATAAAACTGCCCCAATGCTGAAATAACTGAGCTGTGGTGGGTTACGGTGTTGTGCCTAGATACTTAGGTATTTCTAGGTACCTAGAAAGTCACAGCACTGAAAATAGATACAACCTCAGCATTGCTCCCTCCCAGCGGCAGGGCATTATGGCTTCATCAGTGAAGCCATAGGCTTCTGCAGGCTCTGCAATTCTTAAATTTGTGGAAAAATAAGGTCAGTGTTGTTGGTTAAATAGTGTGTTAAGTATGATGTAAGTATAGAAGATAGGGATCCTCAAGAGACATGGATGAGGGGTGTTTAGTTTGTGAATTCCAGACTGGCTAAGGAGAAAATAAATGGGTGATTGGCAACAGCCAACATGGCTTTGCCAAGGGCAAATCATGCCTGACAAATTTGGTGGCCTTCTGTGATGGGGTTACAGCTTTGGTGGTCAAGGAAAGAGTGACAGATGTCACCTACCTGGACCTGTGCAAAGCACTGGACACTGTCCTACATGACATCCTTGTCTCTAAATTAGAGAGGCATGGATTTGATGGATGAACCACTCGGTGGATAAGGAACTGGTTGGATGGTTACACTCAGAGAGTTGTGGTCAGCAGCTCAATGTCCAAGTGGACATCAGTGACGAGTGGCATTCCTCAGGGGTCGGTACTAGGACGGGCACTGTTTAACATCTCTGTCAGTGACTTGGACAGTGGGATCGAGTGCACTCTCAGCAAGTTTGTTGATGACACCAAGCTGTGTGGTGCCGTCAACGTGCTGGAAGGAAGGGATGCCATCCAGAGGGACCTTGACAGGTTTGAGAGGTGGGCCTGTGTGAACCACATGAAGTTCAACAAGGCCAAATGCAAGGTCCTGCACATGGGTTGAAACAATCCCAAGCACAGCTACAGGCTGGGTGGAGAATGGATTGAGAGCAGCCCTGAGGAGAAGGACTTGGGGGTGCTGGCTGATGAAAAGCTCAACATGAGCCGGCAACGTGTGCTAGCAGCCCAGAAAGCCAACCGTGTCCTGGGCTGCATCAAAACCAGTGTGGCCAGCAGGTTGAGGGAGGTAATTCTGGCCCTCTACTCTGCTCTTGTGAGACCCCACCTGGAGTACTGCCTCCAGCTCTGGAGTCCCCAGTACAGGAAAGACATGGAGCTATTAGAAAGAGTCCAGAGGAGGGCCATGAAGATGATCAGAGGGCTGGAGTAGCTCCCCTGTGAGGACAGGCTGAGGGAGTTGGGCTTGTTCAGCCTGGAGAAGAGAAGGCTCTGGGGAGACCTAATTGCGGCCTTCCAATACCCAAAGGGGCCTACAGGAAACCTGGAGAGGGACTGTTTATCAGGGGGTGTAGTGATAGGATGAGAGGTAATGGATTTAAACTGAAAGAGGGGAGATTTAGATTAAATATTAGAAATTCTTCCCTGTGAGGGTGGTGAGGCACTGGAACAGGTTGCCCAGAGAAACCGTGAAGGCCCCATCCCTGGCAGTGTTCAAGGTCAAGTTGGATGGGGCTTTGGACAGCCTGGTCTAGTGTAGGGTGTCTCTGCCCATGGCAGGGGGGTTGGAACTAGGTAATCTTTGAGGTCTCTTACAACCCAAAACATTGCAGGATTCTGTGAAAAATAAGGACCTGTTTTTTTCAGATCAACCCAATGCAGCAAAGTCTCTGAGCAGACAGGGAAACAGGACTTGAAGTGGAAGAATTTTAGAGAAAACAGGCAGCAGTGATGTCTTAGGCATCTAAGCAGGCTAGGGGCTGTGTTGATAGACTGTCTTGTTAGAATAAGGTATCTATATGTCACTAAGGTGAGTTTTATGCACTTAATATATATTTTTAGACCCAGTAGCACTGGTCACAGCATGCTATCATTCAGATATCTCTTTCCTATGTGTGGCCAAAGAAAGCTGGTTATGCTGGTCTTGGTTGTTCAAGACATGCTTCCTGAAAGAAGCCGTGTATTTCTTGAACATACAAATAAAAAGATGTTCTCATAAGCAGGCGGCTATATGTTAAAAGACGTATCGTGTCCTCTCCCTTGGCACTCCAATGCAAACCCAGACAAATCTCATGAAAAATCACGATGTATTTCTTGGGGTTTTAGGGTTGAGGAATGTGACTTTGCTATCAGTGCAGTTACAAGCAGAATGTATACAAGCCCTGGGAACATCTCAGAGAACAAAATTTATCAAGGGAACATAAGAGTCAGAACAACTCCCACAGGAGCACCAGCCAACATTAAAGTGTTTGTGTTGTGACTGGCTAGTGCTGATGATGGAGTTTAAGCTTTTGCTTTTCCATCCAAAGTGCATAGTCCTTTTAAACTAAATCAGTCTCCATATATGCCACAGGAAGATCATTTCTGTGGTGATACTGATGCGTGTTTCAGAGAACCTTGAATTACCATGAAATTAGATACTGTCCTAGATTCTTTGGTGCAGAAAACAACTTTCATTCCTTTAATTTTCTTTTTTAACTTACCATTCTTTCCTGGAATGCTGTCCATTGTAAACTCATAGTTTCTCTGTATCTATCTAAGCTCTGTTTACTCGAAATTGATATGGAAAATTACTCAGATGATTTATCCCTTCCTGCAATATAGTTTTCGCCAGATAACACTAAGTAGAAAAAAACTGAGTCCTTTCTAGATCCTGTTCAACTTTCTCTGAAGTGACTGGAAAGATTCTCATCACCTTTCAGGGCACTTTGACTGTTACAAGAGCTGTGAGGGAGGTGGGCCACTCTCAGACTTGTTCTGCTGTTGCATAGCAAATTCAAAGCCAGATTTCTGGGAATGCTGCACATACTGTGCAGAGTCTTTGAGTCCATTGCTATTTATAATAGCTGATTATTATACTTCATTTTTCACCCTGATGGTCTCAAAGGACATTGCAAACATCTGACTGAACCTAGATCAGTGACTGTTGCAATCTAGCTGCTACCAAACTAAGACATGATAACTGCTTAGCACTCAGAGGGCAGGGAAAAACTATGGCATCTTAAATCCTCAGACCACTATTACTACTGATGTCACCAGTACGTTTTCCAGGATTTCAGGCATCAGACAACTCAGCTGGAAGGGTAGTTCTGAAAAACAAAATGTCCACAACTCACAGAAGAATGACTGCTGTGCAACAACCTGAAATAAGGCACCTACCTGTGGGCAGGCATTTCATCACTGGTTGTCTGTTCACCTGGGATACTCTAGACAGAAAGAAGAGATTCTTGAAATATGCACCCAGGAAGACCTGCCCCTCCTTTTTGGGGTGGTATTATGTCCACCAATGGATATTCTGTGTGACTCAGAATTTTATCCATTAACTCCTGTATTCAGTTTAGAGTCCTTGCTTGAGTCCTTGCTTTTAGAAAGTTGGCCTGTCTGGCTTTCAAGTCTTCTAGTAAGAAAAAACACTCCACGATGGCTGATGCATCATCCCAATAATTTATTACACTGCCTTTTAAAAGGTAAGACTCATTCTTGCACTAAATTCTTTTAGCATCTTCTTTCCACCATGAGTACACTGAATACACAGGTTTCAGACACCAAGTTTATGTTCATAATTCTGTTCCAGTTATAAACTTCTGATATCTGGTTTGCTTTATCTAGGGAAGAGATTATAAATCTGGTAAGTCTTTTTGTTCTGGGAGTCTTGGTGTTAAATGAATTTAACACTTTGAAAAAGAGGATCTTTCCTAGCTACGGTGATTTTCTAGATTAACTTATGTCCATGTCTAAATTTCCTCTCTCTACTGACATATTTGAACAGATTTACGGCATCTTTGGCTACGTTTATATAAGTGAAGAGACTTCAGCCTTGGGCTTAAGCACTTTACATGACCATATGCACTGCTACATCTCTAGCACCCTCCCTTACATTGGTTTGGCCTGAGAAAACTGATTTCCTTTTACAATAGAGTGGAGGATACTGATATTTCAAAAATCTGAAGTGTGAGGGGAAGCCCAGGTGTATATTTGTTTTGAAAGTCCCTCAGATGCGGTTGCTGAGGCCACCCTAGCTGAATGCAGTGTTAGCTGCAGAGGTGTAAGCCACACTTCAGGCAGGGGGCTGGCAATGCCTTGTTATTTTATTCACATAGTATAAATACAGCTTTTATGCAAGCCTAGGTAGTCATCACGGCACGGTACCACAGGGGTGTAGTAATAAAACACTGCTAGGCTTGTTCAGAAGGAAGTGAAGGCCCTTGGCACCTTCCCCAGGGTGCGTGAGTATCCGCAGCCCATCCAGACCGCTGGGGAGCACCTGGCTGGTGCTGTTGGATGTCTGGTAGATAGGCATGGATGCACAGATTATACTTCTGCTGAATGAGCAGCTGTTGTATGCCTCCAGGGCAGATCAGGCCCCCTGGCTGTGCGCTCAGAGTGCTCTACACTTCTGTGTCGCCGGGAAATCCCAGCCGCCTGTGCAGTAGCCATAGGGATACAGGCAATTGTTACCGTCTGCGATGTGTGGTGACAGGATCAGTCAAAACATCCATTACGTTTCAGTGCTATGTTTTATATAAAACACCCTACTCATCTGTGTGCAGGAGACATATCCACAGAGGTATGTAGGTGCTTCACCATTTTTAGAAGCCGAACTCCCCCAGTTTCACAGGGAGTAGGTACCTAAATGCCTTTGTAGTGCAAGTAAAGAGTCCTTGAGGGAGAGTGGCTATTTTAAAAAAAACAAACCTCTTTCTACTATCTCTTTGTCCTTTCTTTCCTAATTTCTATTGCAATCTTCTTACACACAGCAACATTTTTTTTCTGAATTTGAACGAGTATATATATTATGTCACTGTTGTACAATATTATTGCTATAGAGATTAATTTAGCAAGTAAAATTGCCCCCTGCATACCATAATGAAAATATAGCACATTTTAGAATTCATCTGAGTCAGATTTAATTTCTTGACAACTTGTATATTTTTAAAAAAGTTATTTCATAAAAATTAAACATAGTGCTTATTCAATCATCTGTTGCAACCATCTGTTGCTGATATATTATTTTGATTTATCATCCATAGCCTGACAGGGCCTGATTCTGAACCCAAGTAAGTCAACTGGCATTTTATTATTCCCTTCACTCATAGCAGGATAGAAACTTCATTCAACTTACTGTTCAAGGTGAATTATAATGTCATCCTCTTCCACTACTCTGCAGTTAAGAATTTAAAGTTTCTGCACCAACAGTGTTGTGATACTGTAATTTTTCCAAGTTCTATTTAAGCATAACATCCATGTCATGAACACTTTTACGGTCTCCTGTAGGTGAATGATATTTTAAAATGCACAAGAAAAAGTAGCACTTAAGTACAGAAGTATTTTGAAGAGTACTGAGCTATAGGCAATGACCTCTTTCAGGTGTCACTTATTTGCTACATCAGCCACCAGGTTCATTAATTTTTTCTTCTCAGTTGAATGTTTTTCTCAAAACAGTGTAGTTGAATTACATTCATACAGTTCCTCTCAAGTATGTTACCTTTTGTATTGCTGTATTATATCAGCCAACTACGTATTGCACACTATTTGGAGTTTATAGTTGCTACCTTAAAAATGTATCTGCAATGTCTACTTAGATTGCAATATTTTCCTTAAATCTTGTTATGGCTGGCTGCACTCTATAATTAGAAATGAAAACCTTGTGTTTGCAAGCGCATCCTGTCCAGATATTTCAGATGAGATGCTCCGAGTTTAGCTGCTGATTTTTCTCATATAACAGCAGCAGGATATTTTCTATTTTAATATTTTAAAAATACTTATACATATGCACGTACCCTCTTTCTATATAAAGGAGGATTCTTTTTTAGAAAATGCAGTACTGCTTCAGTTATCAGTTTATATGTATGAAAACCAGCCATATTACAGACATACACACACAGCTGCCTGAACAGATGTTATCATTAAATACCTATATAAATATTTTTATTTTGACGGCAATACATCAGATTTTTCCATGAAGTACAAATATGAGATGCCTCCTGCCTTCAGAGACAGTTTTTTGGGATCTAACTTGAAAGAGGGCATGTTTAATCACAAATAAAGCCTCAGCCATGAATACTGAACAGCTAGAGGGGCCTGACCATTCCCAGAAATGTTTACGGGAGGGACCAGGGTCAGCAGGGAAGCAGCAATACTGTTAAGTCCCGTGGCAATTTCAAAGCACTAGGCCTAGATTAAATCAAAGCTGTGTCTGAAAAAAGAACACAGTGAAGCACTCATCCGCCCCTTATGATATTAAAAATGACTCAGTCTTCAGTATGTCACACCTTCCTACAGTGGGAAAAATGAAGTTGACAGCTGTGTATAAATTAATGATTATCCAAGTAGTTATCACCATGGGCATGCAGAAATTGGCTGCAGTGTATGTATGAAGCAGTTTAAGGTTATCTGACTTAAGCTGCTGTTGTTTCAAGTGAAATTCTGCATGTTAGCCCTAGTCCAAATTTTACTAAAAACTGTGTATTAAGTGGTTATGTCTAAATTATGGATCTCATCTTGAGGCAGGAGCTGAACACAGCAGGGTTTCATTTAGTATTTGTAAAGTTCTTGGAAAGGAGGTATCCCACAACAAAGAAGATGCGTCTGAGTTATCATAAGAAAAGACATTATCTAACAGTGTGATTCAGGGATCTCATGGAACCTGCTCAGTAACTGCATTTATTGTTCTTAGCTAGACATTCAGTCTGCACTTCCAACTCCCTGACCTCTCCCCGGGCAAACTGTACATATAAGTGAAATAATTATAACAAAGTACTTCTACTCTGAAGAAAAACTAAATGGAAATGAAAATTATTATGATTCCTGAGTATGTTGATAAATCCAGACAAGGGTCACTGGGCAGGGGAAGGAACTGTTTTCTCATTCTGTACAAGTCCTTGAGCCCATGCTCTCTCAATCTCAAAAAAAAAAGTTATTTTTATTTACTTTTCCAAGCAAGCAGTTTGAAATAAATGAGTCTGTTGGGGGAAGAAAAAGAAAACAACAAAACCTACCTGTTCCTCCTACTTAGGAACGTACTTCTTTCCACTGAATATAAAGAGAAGACTGATGATCAGGAGAAGTCTCTCCCAAAGATGAGGCACTTATATCTTCACACAGCATGAAACTAATGTGTGACATTCACTGTCATAGGTTGCTGGAGATGGTACATATTTGGTTAGGTTAGGAAAAGTTACTAAAGGCACTACTGGGAGAAAACATGCTTTACATCTCATTAATACAAAGATAGGAATTTTGATTCAATCCTGAAGTGTGCTGGAAAAGGGGAACACATACAAGGGTAGGTATGACTTCTTGCATTCCCCAGCTCTGCATTTTTCCCTCAGCAAAAATTTCTGTCCACTTGGAGCACATTTCTGAGAAGAGAGAAGAGAGGAAGGTGACTGGGAACAGTCAACATGGGTTTACCAGGATAAAACATGTCTGACCAACCTGATTGTCTTCTACAATAACATGGCTGGATTTGTGACCAAGGAGAGAGCAGAGGATTCAATTCACCTCGACTTTGGCAAGATTTTTGGTGCTGTATCTCACAATGTTCTAGCATCCATGTTTGAACACCACAGTCAGGCTGAGTGGGTAACTGGATGGGTAAGAAACTGGATAGGCAAGCTGACCAAAAGAAAAACACATACTGCAACAAAAACTCTTCTTTTTATTTACCTACTGGGACACCAAGATGGCACGGGCCCTCTGAGGAAAGACTGGGGGAGCTGGACTTCCATAGCTTGAAGCAGAGATGGATTTGAGGGGAATGTAAGAGCAGCCATCAGTGCCTATGTGGAGGTCATCAAGGGTATGTAACTGGACTCATCGCAGCCATGCAAGGTGGGAGGACAAGGGACAATGAGCATTAACTGATGCAGGAGAGGTTCACCCTTGGTATACAGAGAAACTTTTTCCCCAAGAGGACAGTCAGACAGAGGCACAGGTTTTGCATTCTTCATCTTTGGAGGTTTTCAGGCCCCAACTGGATGAAGCCCTGAGCAGCCTGGTCTGACCTCAGAGCTGACCCTGCTGTGAGCAGGAGGTTGGACCAGAGACTTCCTGAAGACCCTTCCAGCCTGAATAATTCTGTGATCCTGTGGTCCTGTCATCCTATGACTCTCCACTGTTCAAGGTGAAGAGCAAGGCCAAAAGGAACTTGTATCTGACCTGACACCATCATTCCAATATTCTTCACTAATAGACGGTGAAGTAATGAACCATTAAGCATGAAGACAGTTTTTTGAAAGTAATTTCTTCTCCTTGTTGGTTTCCCAATCCATGTATTTTATTCCACAGCATTCTACCAAAATGCAGGAAAATATAATGAGGAAATGTATTTTGTGTCAATCACTTAGCAAGGAAGTCTCCAAAAAAAAGTGAAATGGCATGTTTTTCCCACACATTCTGCACGGTGCTTGCTATTTACCCTAAGAAAGGTTGTGAGTAAGAATACTTACAGAATACTAAGAATTTTTTTTAATTTCTTTCAAGAAAATAATTATATGCATCTCTTCGAAACTGTTTGAGTAACAACAGGTACCTAGAACCATAGAATCATTAAGGTTGGAAGAGACCTCAAGGATCATCCAGTCCGAACCCTCCCCCTACCACCTATTACCCACTAAACCACGTCCCTAAGTACCACATCCAACCTTTCCTTAAACACCCCCAGGGACGGTGACTCCACCACCTCCCTGGGCAACCCGTTCCAATGCCCGACCACCCTTTCCGAGAAGAAATTTCTCCTCATCTCCAAACTGAACCTCCCCTGGCGCAACTTGCAGCCGTTCCCTCTTGTCCTGTCACTAGTTATCTGTGAGAAGAGGCCAACACCCAGCTCATCACAACTCCCTTTCAGGTAGTTGTAGAGGGCAATGAGGTCTCCCCTGAGCCTCCTCTTCTCCAGACTAAACAAGCCCAGTTCCTTCAGCTGCTCCTCATAAGACCTGTGCTCCAGACCCTTCACCAGTTTCGTTGCCCTTCTCTGGACACGCTCCAGGGCCTCGATGTCTTTCTTGTGGTGAGGGGCCCAAAACTGGACACAGTACTCGAGGTGCGGCCTCACCAGGGCTGAGTACAGGGGGACGATCACCTCCCTGCTCCTGCTGGCCACACTATTCCTGATACAGGCCAGGATGCCGTTGGCCTTCTTGGCCACCTGGGCACACTGCCGGCTCATGTCCAGGCGAGCATCAATCAGCACTCCCAGGTCCTTTTCCTCTACACAGCTTTCCAGCCACCCCGCTCCCAGCCTGTAGCGCTGCCTGGGGTTGTTGTGGCCAAAGTGCAGGACCCGGCACTTTGCCACATTAAACCTCATCCCGTTGGCCTCTGCCCAGCGATCCAACCTGTCCAGGTCCCTCTGCAGAGCCATCCTACCCTCCGGCAGATCGACACTTCCCCCCAACTTGGTGTCGTCTGCAAACTTACTGAGGGTGCACTCAATTCCCTCATCCAAATCATCAACAAAGATGTTGAAGAGGATGGGCCCCAGCACCGACCCCTGGGGAACACCACTCACAACCGGTCGCCAGTTGGATTTCACTCCATTCACCACCACTCTCTGGGCCCGGCCATCCAGTCAGTTTTGAACCCAGCGAAGAGTGTACCTGTCCAGGCCATGGGCCGCCAGCTTCTCCAGGAGAAGAACAGAAGAACAGAAAAGATCTATCTGAATAAAATGTCTGATGATTATAGTACCAATAACAGGCTGAGATGTAGATTTAATCAACACACTCTTCTATCTTTAATCAGAAATTTTAAGCTTTTTTGACATCTTTTTATTCCCTCCCTGGGAAAAAAAAAAAAAAAAAAAAAAAGGAAAAAATCCTTCAGGCTTAATGGAGTCACTGGCCTGCTGCTTGAATAAAAAATGTAATTACAATTTAACAATTATGAATGAAGAAGGACAGAAAGAATTGAAGCCTCAAATTGCTATTTCAAATGTCAGGAAAGGCTGAGTGGATCTGAACTTTGGACACATTAGGTATGTGAGACCTGGGGGCTGCTTCATCTAGACAGTGGGAGCTATAATCAGTTCTCCTGTAAGAGGATGCAACTTCATTTCCATAAATGAAGCCAGAACTGTACTTAGCTCTGTATCCCAATCACTCTCTATATTATAGGCTATGTTAATGTGTTGCTTTTTATTTCCTGTTTTATTTGGCAAGTATTTCACCTTTATAGGTGGCATTCATTTCACCTCATTTTGGCTTTTAAATGTTAGACATAATCATGGAATTGTTTTGGCTGGAAAACTTTTATGATCATGAAGTCCAACAGTTAACCTAGCTCTGCCAAGTCCCACTAAACCATGTCCCTAAGCACCACATCTACATGTCTTCTAAATACCTCCAGGGATGGTGACTCAACCACTTCCCTGGGCAGCCTGTGCCAATGATTGACAACTCTTTCAGTGAAGAAATTTATCCTAATATCCAATCTAATCCTCCTCTGGTTTAGATTAGATTTTCCTCTGAAAGACATCTATCATAAAATGCACTCATTGTATAGACAACAGAGATTTATAATTTGAGCAATTGCTTTTTTCCTCCTGCAGTAGCACATAACTCACCCACTGGGATTGTTAATCCTTGGGGAGCAGTAAGGACACGGGCAAGGCACCATGGACTCTTTGGTCTGACATCCTTTCACCAAACACTCACACTAGAGGTTCCTAGGTGACCTGCCAGCCATTGCCCACACTAATGTTCCAGTTCTCAGTGAGAATGCTGGTAGCACTGACAAATCAGTTTCCAGCATCTTCTGTCTCTCAGCCCCCAGGAGATCTTTTAACAGCTTTCCCACTGGTTTTACAGATGGATTCTCCTGCCCTTATTGCTCATCCTCCAGCTTTTGCTTTCCAAAAGTGTTATCTTACTCCAGACACTTTTAGGAACAGTTTGGCTTACACTTCAAAACACTATCACAGCCAGGACCTTTCTCCACTTTATCGGAATCATAGAATCATGGAGTCATGGAACGGTTTGGGTTGGAAGGATATTTAAAGGTCATCCAGTCCAAACCCCCTTCAATGAGCAGGGATATCTTCAACTAGGCAAGAAATTCCAATTAGGTACAAGGGAAAAAAAAAAATTGCAATAGGGGTGGTCAAACACTGTCACAGGTTTCCCAGGGAGGCTATGGAGTTCCCATCCTTGGAGACATTTAGAACTTGATATAATAAAATACAATATACTTTGAGTATAATCTAGAAGCTAAATAAGTGTGCGCTAGACAGACTTGGGTGGGTTGAAAATCACCAGGACTACTGAGTTGAATAATAATAAGTCTGGTAGTAGTCAATGGCACAATATCCAGATGATAACTAGGACCCTACAGAAATGCAGTAACACCATTGAAATCTGGGTTGGAAGGGGCACAGAGGTGGTTCTTACAAGCCACTTCAAAGTAGAAGCCACTTCACTAAGATTTGTCCGTGAGCGGGGTACTCCAAGGCAGTCATTGCACTGGAAATCACTGCATCTTTGCATTAGCAAGACATTTAACCAGGCTAAGAGGCGTCGGCCTTTCTCTGAGGTAGTACAGCATTTTTCTCCTTGCAGTGTGATGCAATCATAAAGACATACAGTTATTAATGTCACAAACCTTTTTCTGAGCCAGAGCCTTTTTCTTCATGTTTGTACAATAGCGAGCAATGTCAGCTATCAGCCTGTTTGCATCTATGGGACATCACAGGTGTGTGCTGCACACATGTACCATACCATGATTACAATGTCAAACAGTTCTTCCTCCAAAGTTTTTTTATTTCTGTTGCAAACACTTCTTTTCCTTTCATGTTGGTTTAGTTATTCATGGATTTATATCTATGCAAAATCAGATATATAAAATGACTTTTTTAATATCCATTTTCCAGTAAAGAATACTTTAAAATATAAAAAATTCAATGTATCATTAGGCTATTACCCCTTGTGCATTATAATTTGTTCTTTTTAAGTGTACTTTTACACTGATTGAAGTTAATGATTGAATCTTCTGCTTTAATTACATGTGCCAGAAGTAATTTATCAACAGAGAAGTAATTAATCTGTGCTTTAATAAGCAATATCTCATATGATCTGTAAAAGATTTTTTAATCTGCTTTTCTGGCCCTTGGAAATCCCGAGGATATTTTAAATGAGATTAACTGAGAACTATATTTTCTTAAGTTATTCACTACAAGTTGTTTTTAGCTGTAGCTTATTAAAAGAAATGTGGGAGAAAATCAAGAATTTTTGATGTAACTCAAATTCCTCAGAACACCAGAAAAAGAGTTTTATACCTCTGAATACCTCTACGAATAGCTGAGTTTTCATGGAGTTTTCAGCAGAGCAATTTTACACAAACACAAACAGCACTGGTGCTATAGTCATCTTTGTTCATAGAAGTGAAATAAGAAAGACACCTCTTAAAATTTGAGAAGACTATTGCAAGCTATAGATTGTTCTGATTCATTAATAAGGTTAATGATAACATTGCATTGAAGATGTCACTCACAAGACATTCAGTGAAAGCCAATAAAATGACAAAGTTTAGCGTGATCACAGCTTTGTTAGCCAACAACAAATAGGCTTTTACATTGTAAAAGACCAATGAATCAGGGGTTGCTGTAACACACATATGCCTTTAAAATAGAACGGCATCCTGCTAGGAAATTCAGTAGAGTTGGCTAATAACTATCTGCTATGAATAAATCAGGGATAATGAGTAACACTCATTCTGTTGCACAGCTCTAAAACCCAGAAAATATATTTCTTAGAAGAACGACCTGCTTGTTTATTTAAATATTTCAGTGTTACCTTAAAATAAAACCTTAGATTTGACTGAAGCAGTATTTTGACAGAGCATTTCTAACACAAAGCAAAACTATAGAACATTATTTTATACTATTTGCTTGCCAGAAAGCACTTGCAAAACATGCCTTCCTTGCATTTTTCTGGCAAAATGTGACATTGAAATTTAAAGGGCACCTTTGACTTGATGTATATGAAAGAAAGAAAGATGGTGATAGAAAACTTCAGTTTGGAAATGCAGATTCCAATTTTCTGGTTTTGGAGCTGATCAGACAATGCAAACACCATTGTTCTAATAGTCTCTTAATTGAACTGAGTTCTGGGAATAGCTTTTTATGGTGTGATTATTTTTTTCTGACTGGTCAGATGACCACTGATTTATTTATAAATGCTTACATGACTACTAAACATTTCATGAAGCTTAGCATGGACAATTATTTACACTGAGGGAGGACTGGAAACTAATTCACTATTTTTCATGCATTAGTTTCATCTTTAAAATATGCCCGCCACCAATCATAAGCAGAAATTCTATGCAATTCAGAGAGCAAATCACAATCAGCAGGTAGCAACTAGACACAGTGAAGCACTCAGAAGAGAAGAAAAAAGCCAGCCACAGGCTGAATTTTGTGAACCATATGCCATTGGGGGGTGGGGTGGGGGAAGTGCTAGCTTGAGTTGGCTTGGGTCTTTTCAGTGAATTATTCTATCAGCAGTATCTAAAATACATGGAGTACTCTGGCCCTGCCATTTAAATTAATCCAATCTTTATGATCCTCCTGCATTTTGAAAGGGTAATTCTAAGCTGAAGAAAGTGTATGTGTCAGATACATAGAAAAATGGATGGATATGGATGTGGATATGGGTATTGATGGAGTCACCGTCTCTGGAGGCATTCAAAAAGAATGTAGATGTGTCACCTGGGGACATGGTTTAGTAGACATGGTGGTGTTGGGTTGGTCGTTGGACTTCCTGACCCTAGAGGTCTTTTCCAACCTTGAAGATTCTATGATTCTATGATTCTCTAATACTTGTTTCATTTAATCTTTTTTAGCCAACCTGAATTCTTTGTGCAGAGACTGCAGGTTCACTGGCATAGCAGCACCCGGTTATGGCTTTCCTTTATTACTGTGAAAGAGGGGGTCCCTCAGTTCTACCCAGGCACATAGCTCTCTCCCTGCTGCCTTCACTCATGTCCTCTGGAAAAGTTCAACATGAGAATTAATCCTTGAATAGTTCTCACTCTCCATTTTATCTTCCATGTCTTATGCATATTAAGTTTTCAGACACCTGCTATGTTATATTTGATTATTTACTTGCCTATACTTGTCCAGTTCTTCTAGTGCTATTTATATCTTGCATTTAAATTTGTGTCTGCTCTACATCAGCAAATTACTCTGGCATCATTCAGCATTATTACTATTATCTCATTCAATTACATTGTTTAGTGCAGTTAGCTTTGCAACTGCTACCAACTTCTACTTCCTGTCCTCAGTACCAAAAACTACTACAACAAAATAAACCCCAAACTGTTCTAGTAAACATCTAACTTTTTTTTTTCCTTTTGCTTTTAGTGCATTTTGAGCTGATGAGATGCAACTAAGGTGAATAAACAAATGTGGTACAACAAATACCTTGGTATTTTCCAATTGCTGTACTTTAATTAATGTATTTTAAGTTAATTTATGGAGGATTTTTTTGTTTGCTGGAACTAACTTATTTGAAAGAATGGTGCCTCCTTTTTAATGGTGGATGAGTGGGTGAATGTACAAACTTGTAAGATCTGAAGTGGATCCAGAAAGGATCAGCTTGAAGAAATAACCCTTTCTCTATGGGCATAATTGAATTTAATTAGATCCAGATTATCTGAAGACAGGAATTATAGAAGAGAAAAAAGCAAAAAATTAAAGGAAACAAGTATGTGAATAGAATCATAGAATCATAGAATCATTAAGGTTGGAAGAGACCTCAAGGATCATCTAGTTCAATCGTCCCCCGATGAAACATTAAAGAATGGCCTGATCCTCCCTCAGAGAAAACTATCCTGAGTGAGGAGGTGGTAAAATCAGATTCCAGTGCAGAGAGTGCTGGTGTGCAAACCCAGCCACAACAGGGTGGTGAGCTCTCCTGGGAGATCAGGGCTGACTGCTGTAGGCCTTGTCCCACACATTCCAGCATATCCTCATATCATGGCACATCATACCACATCAGATGATGCCTAGGTCAGTTCTGTTTCTTTGGGTCTCTGAAAATAACACCTGAGGTTTATAGCAATTGCTGTTGTGTCTAAAGAGCCTTGTGATTTCACATAGCCCTGCTGTGTTGTGCATGCATGGACCAGGCTGTCTCCTCACTGCAGATCCATGGGCTCCCAGAGACATGGAAACCTCATTCACAGCATGTGGTGTTTTTTGTGGGGATTCAGAGATCCAGAGGATGCTCAGCACTGGCTTCCAGAGAAGATGCTTCTTGGGCAAGAACAGAGGACAAACTATTTCCCTCTGAGGAGTCTGACATCAGAGCTCTTCCTCTCCTCTGCTTTTTGCAGCCAAGCTGTGACATGTGCAGGTTGCCAAACTTTGGATTAAACAAATTGGTTCTCATTTACTATATCTTCCATGGTAAGGGAGTGAAACTGAGCACAGACACAGCAATCATTCCTGTTCCTTAAACATCGAGTCTAGCACCTTCAAGACAATGATACGGATGTCCAGAGGAAGGACAGTCAGTTAGGAACTGCAGTTGTTTGCTTCATCATGTATCAGTCTTTTGATCCCCCTGACTCTCTTTCTAGCATGTCCTAACTCTACATCTGTACATGCCCTCAAACAGATAAGAAGGCAGCCTTTGGCTCTGGGCTTCTCCCAGTGTGTAGACACTGAGGCTGCATCTCTTGATTCCTACCCACCATCCCCATTTACTACAGGATGTTCCACCGCACCACTGAAGTCAATGACAGTAACAGCCATCCCTCTCTACTTGAAGCATTCAGCTAATAGTACCCTGTCAAAACCCTGCAGAAAACTCCAAGAATTTCAATATCTTTATAAGGCTGTCCTCAACAAACTTATCTAATTCTGGTTGGACCAGACAACAGTCAGAGGTCTCTTCCAACCTAGATTCTTCCAGGATCCTATTAAAAGGATTTTTCCTAGCAGTCCTCAACTTTGTTATCATGTTTATTGCTCTGTTATTTCAGTCTCTTTTCCTCCCAGAACTTTCACGAGACTTCTCAAAAACATATGTAATATATTGGCCTTCATTACTTTTTATTGTACCTGGATGGTGTAGAAGGGGAAAGTTCAGAAGTCACCTATCATTTAAAAATGCAAACCCAGAGATAATGGCAGAAGAATGTGGAAGGCACTGAAACTGAGAATATTTTCTGTTCAAGTTTGCACTTTATAATATTTAATGCTGTTGTTCTTTAGTTTAGCTGGAGATATGTGCTCACTGCCCAGAGTGGGGAATTATTTAGATGCATGAAAAGTGCTAGTGTTCAGCATGGTGCCAGATGACAAAAGTGCCAATCACGTCCAAACCAAGAGTCATTATTCTGATTTTATATGTTCTCATGTGAGAGTAGCAGCATTTGGGGGCTGATCTCCCTACTGAATAGATAAAGAGGGTTTCTTTTCAAAGTGCTCCAGTAAAGAGTATGCACAACAAGTAAAGCCATGGAGTGGATTGTTCAAGGGGGTTGTGCAATCTCCATGCTTGGAGGTTTTCAAGCCCTAGCTGCATGAGGCTCTGAGCAGCCTGGCTCAACCTGAAACTGACCTTGCTGTGAGCAGAAGTTTGGACCAGAGAGGCCCTCTGAGGTCCTTTCCGGTCTAATTATTCTGTGATCTTAGCCCCACTTATTTGCTAATAAATCCTCTATGCTGAGCCACACCTGCTTCTGCTTTTGATAGCTGCCCCTCACTGGAGATCATATGTGTTTGACAAAGAGAAACATCTTCTGTGCCCCAACCCTGTGGCATGTGTGAGTACCAGGTGATACAGATGGAGAACTCAATGAGATCTGTTCCTCACCTTTACAGTTTATCACTTTACCAAAACGCTGCCCCAGGGCCAGATTCAAACCCCCTTGCAGTCAGTGAAGAAGTCAAGACTTTTGGGCTGGTATCTTGTTTTCTTCTGCTCTGGAGTATATCAGAAGACAGACTATAGTCCTGGTAATGCTTCAGCACTGTGAGGAGGAATGGTTGAGTAGGGCTTGTCTGATGTGTTACCTGAAATAGTGCTGTACCCACACTCACCATCCAAATAAAGGGAGGTGTTTTTAGAGGAAAGGCTGCTTTCTTAAGGCACCCAGGAGACCTTGGTTCACTAGCTCTTGTTCTGCCCTCTTCTTCTGCTCCATCCAAGCAGCACTGGCTGCTGGAGCTTCCTGCTGTTGCCATCACATCACCACTCCATGCTGCTCTAGCCTTATGTCATTAATGTAGCTCATTTATGTAATGAATTTAGCATAATGCCCTAGCGTTATGTCATGAATTTGCTTCTTTTTTTTCATACTTATGCTCTGACAAGGAAAGAACATGTACCATGAAGAAAAATATAAAGCTTCATACATATTTAAGAAAAAGCACACAGTCCTTAGATAAACATTTCTCCCATTTACTGCATAAATGGGAGACACAAGACTGTAAATTGTAGCTTTAGGCAAAGATAACCGTTCATCCTTGCCAGACTTAGACATGGTTTATTGATGTCAGACTTTTTCATATCCTTAAGTTAAAAACTTTGCTCTATTTTATCACAGAATTGTAGAATCTTTAAGGTTGGAAAAGACCACTAGGGTCAGGAAGTCCAACCGCCAACCCAACACCACCATGTCTACTAAACCATGTCCCCTAGTGACATGTCTGCACGCTTTTTGAACACTTCCAGGGATGGTGACTCCACCACTTCACTGGGGAGCCTGTTCCAATGCCTGACCACCCTTTCAGTGAAGAAATTTTTCCTAATATCCAATCTAAATCTTCCCTGGAGCAATTTGAAGCCATTTCCTCTTGTCCTATCACTTGTTGCCTGGGAGACTAATACTCACCTCACTGCGTCCTCCTTTCAGGTAGTTGTAGAGAGTGATAAGGTCTCCCCTCAGCTTCCTTTTTTTCAGACTAGACAACCCCAGTTCCCTCAGCCGCTGCTCATTAAGACTTATGCTCCAGCCCCTTCACCAGCTTTGTTGCCCCTTTATGATACATTTCAAGATAAATACAAATCAGAATTGAAATACGTGCAAACTGAACATCTTTTCAGCATGCTTGTTGGTTTGTATCCTTTAGCTCTACTTCTCTCCACCAGATTTTAATGGACTACACATCTTCAGGTTCCCCTTCCTACTGAAACTCTCTGGGAAGATTTTAGGAGAAGGATGTCTCTTCTTTTTAGGCCAGAGGCTAGCACAACGAATAAAAGCTAGGCCGGGAATAAGAAAAAGAGTAGATTGTCACATGGAAACTAGAAAGAATGGAAAGGGAGAGAGAAGCAGAGGACAAAGGGGCTAGAATCATGAAAGGAAAGAGATTAGGAAGAAATGGAGGTAAAAAATTAGTTGGAAAATGGATTTTAATTGTCAGCTCAGACCCAAAGATGCTGTGGGGCAAGGGCAGCTCAGGTGAATGAGTAAAGTGGGAAAAGGGGAAAAAGTGAATCTTTCAGCTGTGGGAAGAAGCGAAGGGAAAGGACTAGAGGAAACGTTTAACGTTGGAGGGGAGGAGTCATTCAAAGCTGGCTGAGCGAAGGAATGGGACAAGAATCCAGGATTTGAATAAGAACCCTAAGATGGTGGGAGGACCAGAAAACAGGTGGGGCAGGGGAGAAAGGGCAGTGGTGCATTGATGGAGGGACTGTACAGCAAAAGCGATGAGCTGGGAAGAGGCACGGAGCTGAAAAGAGCAGTATTCACACAGTGTGAGCCAGGAGAGGGGTGATAGCGACAAGTTGACAAGGCAGTCATAGACGTATGTTTAATTAATGCAAATTGCAGTTGTAGTCCTTCCACAGAGTGTATGTTTGGATATTCTGGACCCTGCTTTTGGTTGTGCCAACAGTCTCTTTTGTCTTCTTTTTTTTATGCTAGCTAAAATGAAGCTAAAATTACACATAATGAATGAGAGAAAATAGCTCCACATTTTGGAAGAGACATTGTTTTATAAAAATAGAAAGAATATAAATAAAGACTATCTGTCTTACCTAGACAACGTTCCACAGTTCAGAACTGGTTGCTCTGGTAACTTTAAAAGATACTTTTTTCCTTATGAACTGAGAAACGAGCTGTCTTGTTAAGCCACACAGCCAAGTAGTTGAAGCAGATGGTGAGTGACCTCAGCAAACAGGAAAAGAAAAGTGAATGTATTAACAAAATTGTGTCAATATTAGGGCTATGGCATCAGTCTTGCAAGCGACGCTTGTTTTATACCATTCACTTAACACTTTTCCTACTAAGTCTGTGTTGTGGTTTTACCCCAGCCAGCAGCTCAGCACCACTCAGACGCTCGCTCACTCCCCCCATCAGGATAGGGGAGAGAATAGAAAGAGTGAAAGTGGGAAAACTCGTGGGTTCAGATACAAGAATTTAATAAGTGAAGCAAAAGCTGCGTGCACAAGCAAAGCAAACCCAGGAATTCATTCCCCACTCCCCACGGCAGGCAGGGGTTCAGCCATCCCCAGGATAGCAGGGCTCCGTCACGCGTAATGGTGACTGGGGAAGACAAAACGCCATCACTCCGAACGCCGCTGCCCCCCCTTCCTCTTCTCCAAGCTTATAAACTGAGCATGACATCATATAGTATGGAATATCCCTTTGGTCACTTAGGGTCAGCTATTCCAGCTGTGTCCCTTTCCAGCTTCCCATCCACCCCCAGCCATCTCACTGGCAGGGCAGTGCAAGAAGCAGAAAAGGCCTCGATTCTGTGTAAGCACTGCTCAACAACAACAACAAAAACACCTCTATACAACAAAACCATGTCTCTGTTATCANACAACAAAACCATGTCTCCGTTATCAACACTGTTTTCATCACAAATCCAAAACACAGAACCATACTAGCTACTATGAAGAAAATTAACTCGCTCACAGCTGAAATCAGGACAGCCTGTTATTTAGGTCAGAGAAAAATGGTCCTTCAACATCTTGATAGGGTCTTATCCTAAATATCTGACACAATCACACTGAGATTTCCATGAACAGTACAGACCATAGTTGTTTGAATAAAACAGAGAGTTAGTTTTGTGCTGAGATTTGTGAAATAGAGAAGAGAAGAGAAGAGAAGAGAAGAGAAGAGAAGAGAAGAGAAGAGAAGAGAAGAGAAGAGAAGAGAAGAGAAGAGAAGAGAAGTGAAGAGAAGAGAAGAGANAGAGAAGAGAAGAGAAGAGAAGAGAAGAGAAGAGAAGAGAAGAGAAGTGTTGTGGTATTTCTAAGAAGACAGAAGACAAAACGATTTTTCATGTAGCTCCAGCATGTTCATGAGAGTTATGTCAAAGAAGACAGATAATATCCAGTGCATTTTGTTTTCATGTTAGTGGACATTAAAATCCTATGAAGGCAAAGCCAAATTCATTAAGTTCTGTATTTACAGTTAGTGGAAATGAAGAACTGTGAAAAAAATATTACACACTTTTTCTATATTTATTTAATAAATCTTCAGAAAAGATAGACAAATATCTATGTTCAGCTTTGAATGACTGCCATAATTATAGATGGGTCTGGGACTTCTCCCCACTAGAAGGATGTAGAACTTTATTGGAATAAGAAAAAGAAAGAAGATGATAACACCATTCAGAATTATGACTGATCTTTGAGTAGGGCAAGAGCATCATGAAAACTACAGAGTACTATGATGGATAGGAAGTTAAAATATAGAAGTGTGTGTATACATGTATGTATATATAACTATATACATATTTATAAATACAATTAGTTAGTTCACTCACAATCAATCATATAATGTGCATGAATGTTTCAGTTTACACAGTCTAATGATGGGTCCTTCGCCAAGGCTGAATTTTGTTTGCTACCAAGCTGTCAGACACCAATCTTGGCAATTAGACACCAATCTCTATTTTTTCTGTGTCTGTAGATAGAGCAGAATTTGTGACTGCACTCTACTATCCCATGACTATTTCATTTCCTTAACAGAGTCATTCAGGGCACTTGATCTTTCTCTTTTCTGTGTTCAAATAAAGTGTGAGTTTTAACAGCCTTCAGTGGTCTACTCCAGACTTTTGGCAGAATAAATTGGCAGAATAGTCTCTCGGACTAACTTATCTTCTAGAAGTCACTCAGACTTGTCTTCATTCCAAAAAGATCTAAGAGTTTTCCACCTTGTCTTTAAGTGGCTATCAAAAAGGCTAAAGAATCTTTCTTTGGATATGAAAAAAAGGTCTATGTGTGGGTTATGATTTTGTATTCTTATTGCATTCTTAAAGAGAAAGACAGAAATTTACTTTGTCTGTGGAAGCATCCTATAGAGTATTATGATGATATTGATATATATTTATTGCTCCCAGCACTTACAGCGAGTAGGAACTTTCCCTGCACCCAGCCGGTGGAGGATGTCAATAGTAAAATGCAACTCTGTAAGTAATGATGATAGAGTCAGGACAGCAATGGTACATTTTGTCAGTCCAGCAATTGGTTTCATATCTTGTTGGAGGAATTCAGAGACCTCACACCTTGTCAGGTTCCAGACATCCAATGGAATGTTCCAGTCCTCAAAAAAGCCATGATTAAGGCTTGTCTTTCTGCTTCATAAAAGCATCTGTTCTGCTTTCTGTTTGGTGGCCTGGTGAAGGGCTGAGTTTCTGCAAACAATGTCATCTGTCCCTGTGCAGTGACATACAGAAAAATAAATCTCTCAAACAGAAGGACATGTACTTTTCAGAAAGATTTGAAGACATCTCCATCCTTTTAGCAACTCTCAGATTGTCAGGGACTAGCTCCTATTTTCAACAGGAATATTGTCATCCAGTACAGGAGCGTTTCTATGTTTTCTTATGTCTTAGCAGTGGAGAAATTATTTTCTAAAGTTTTTCATATATAATAGAATTTAATCATCAAGAGGCAAATCATATCTCAAGCAGAGAAAGCCTTTTTTCTGTGCAATACTTGGTAAATTGTTTTAAAACTTATTTAAAAATAATCAGGAATGTAATTTAAGCTTCAGAAGCAGTGTGCATCAAATTTTGTTCCTTTACAGCAAAATTTAGAAATGGCTTGCTGAAACTAACAAGAGCATCATGTCATATCTGGAGTTGGCTTAATCACTAAAAATTTTATTTTAGAAATTTCAAGAGAATTCTTAATAAGACAAAAGTTACTTAAGTCCCTTTAAAAAAATTCTTAAGATTTACAGATCAGACATATCTACAGGTCTTTTTGTTCATTTTTCTGCAAAACTGTAGGTAGTTTTTGTTGTCTCCCAACTTCTTGAAGAGAAACTGCTCTTCATGTGGATATCCTTTTTCTCATGGACTGGCATGTAATAGTTTCTTCAAGCATCAAAATGAGATACAGGTTAAAATCTAAGTTAATAATTTTAGAAGAAGAATTCAGGAAAATCGCCCATAACCTATGTTGCCAGGAGTCTACAAAAGGTTGTAGAAAACCTTTGACCCTTCTATACCAGATTACAGATTCACAGAATCACAGACTGGTAGGGATTGGAAGGGAGCTCTAGAGATCATCTAGTTCAACCCCCCTGCCAGAGCAGGATCACCTAGAGTAGATCACACAGGAACAAGTCCAGGAGGCTTTTGAATGTCTCCAGAGAAGGAGACTCCACCACCTCTCTGGGCAGCCTGTTCCAGTGCTCTGTTACCCTCACAATGAAGAAGTATTTCCTCACGTTCAGGTTGAACTTTCTGTTTTCCAGGTTATGGCCATTGCCTCTCGTTCTGTCACTCGACACCACTGAGAAGAGCCTGTTTCCACCTTCCTGACAGTCACCCTTTAGATACTTATAAGCATTGATAAGATTCCCCCTCAGCAACCTCTTCTCCTAGCTAAACAGACCCAGTCCTCTCAGCCTTTCCTCATACGGCAGGTACTCCAGGCCCTTAGTCATCTTAGTGCCCCTGCACTGAACCCTGTCCAGTAGTTTCTTGTCCATCTTGAACTGAGGAGCCCATAACTGGACACAGTACTCCAGGTGAGGCCTCACCAGCACAGAGAAGAGGGGGAGGAAAACTTTCCTTGACCTGCTGGCCACAGTTTTCTTAATGCATCCCAGGATGCCATTGGCTTTCTTGGCCGTGAGGGCACATTGTTGGCTCATGGTCATCCTCATTCTTCCCCAGATGCAGTACTTCACACTTGCCCTTAATGAATTTCATTAGATTTCTCTCCGCCCAGCTCTTCAGCCTGTCTATGTCACGCTGGATGGCAGCACAGCCTTGTGGCGTGACAGCCACTCCTCCCAGTTTTGTATTGTCAGCAGACTTGCTGAGGGTACATTCCATCCCTTTGTCCAGGTCATTGATGAATATACTGAATAGGGCTGGACCCAGCACGTTTCCCAGCTCCCAGCTATGACTGTGTGCTTTGATGACACCCAGGCATTCATGTCACTGTGAGAGTTAGATGTGCCCTACCAGGCAGAAGAGTACCTTTGGTGCACTCATACATGCCACCCTGTTTGTTTGCCTAGGGGCATCAGCACTGCAGGACACACACAGCCTTTAGACACACTGTCTAAAAAGACAGCCTTTGAGGACATGTATACATTTCCCACTGACACCAGCATATTAACATTTCACTACGGTTAGCTTGATGGGGTACCCAAGTGTGAACGTGCTGTCAGTAGCGATTAAACCATGTTTCGCACGTAGGTATTTGGCATGTTGTTAAATACCAGCAGCTCCACGTCAGTCTACTGAAGGGTTTCAAACACTGCTAATGCTACTGGTACTGCTCCGATGTCAGCGCAGACAGGGAACTCTCCCTTAAATAAATAATATCTCCAAGTAGTACTTGAAGATTTTCGTAGTGCAACATGCTTTTTTAGCTCAATGGAATCCAAGCACCGCTGACGGATGTGTGACTCTTGTACAGGCAGGATTGATCAGCTGCAGACGTAGCCCAGGGAATTATCCTTTCTTCTGCAAGGACTCATATTCTTCTCTGGACATTCCTGTTTCAGTCTTTGGTGGCAACAAAAATAATGGTTGTTATATTGTCAACTGTAAGGTCAACATTCAGAAGTGGTGTAAATTATACTGCTATAAATCAGTCCAAGTGAATGTCAGATGTGTTTTGATAGAAATTGCACATCTGAGAAGCAAAATGGCAGGACTGAAGAAAAAGGATCGAGCAAAGTAAGATAAGGGACTGTTATCCCAGAGAAGACCAAGGTGTAAATCCTTGAATAAGGACTACAATATGTAGCCAGAGAATTCTATTTCTCCTGTGCAATCACTTGATTAGTAATAAAGAAATAGGTGGTCATTATAAAGTTGGACCTTTTTCCCACCCTACTTTTCTTCATATTCTTTTTCAATGACAAACTTTTAATTACCTAGTAAAGTCCTCATTAATAATTTCCTTCTTTACCTCCACTGCCGACCCCTCTGTACTAAATAGTAACTTTCTAATGTTCTTAAAAAAACCCGACCGCTGGGTCATATCTGCATTGTTATATAGTATTTTCCTATACAACAGAGAGGAATAGAATTAAGTTTTCTTCAAAATATATCAAAATAGAAGTAGCCAGTATAGGTAGGTTTCCCCTGAAGAGTTTGTACAAGCACTAATTTTTATCCTACTTCCCATCAGGCTAACTAAGACTGTGAGAGCTATTTGTATGTCTTTCTCACTGTGCAGAATAATCAAAATGTGTAAGTGAGAAAAGCAGATGGAGCTCTGAATGTCACACTAGACTCAATAATAAAATTTCAACCTGCACCACAGCTTTGTCTTTTGTTCTCTGAATCTTCCAAGTCAGAGTGTTCCCTGGACCAGATTAATTAAAATTTCAGAGCCACATGTGTGCACGTTTGGAGATGTCAGTGTCGTGGTTTAGCCCCAGCCAGCAGCTAAGCACCACGTGGCCTTTTGCTGCCTCCTCCCTGGAATGGAGAGAAAAATCAGAAGAAAAAGGTAAAACTTGTGGGTTGGGGTAAGGACAGTTTACTTGGACAGCAAAGGGAGAGGGAAAGAACAACAGTACTTGTAACAGAATATACAAAATGGGTGACACCCAGTGCAATTTGCTCACCCAAATAGACACCCAGCCTCTCCCACAGCCATACTCCTCCCTAGCCAGCCCCCTGTATATACTGAGCATGACATCATATGGTGTGAAAATCCCTTTGGTTCCTTTGGGTCACCTGTCCTGGCTGTGTCCCCTCCCAGTTTCCTGTGAAAATTCGCTCTCTCCCAGTTGAAAACACTTAGATACCTAGCTGTTGGCATATGGCACCCAGGGTTTCCAGGGATGTTTGTTTGTGCTTCAAAAGGAAAAAAAATAATCCTGTCTTTAGCACCTCACAACACATCTGCCGGAGGGTAGGATGGCTCTGCAGAGGGACCTGGACAGGTTGGATCGCTGGGCAGAGGCCAACGGGATGAGGTTTAATGTGGCAAAGTGCCGGGTCCTGCACTTTTGGCCACAACAACCCCAGGCAGCACTACAGGCTGGGAGCGGGGTGGCTGGAAAGCTGTGTAGAGGAAAAGGACCTGGGGGTGTTGGTTGATGCTCGCCTGGACATGAGCCGGCAGTGTGCCCAGGTGGCCAAGAAGGCCAACGGCATCCTGGCCTGTATCAGGAATAGTGTAGCCAGCAGGAACAGGGAGGTGATTGTCCCCCTGTACTCAGCCCTGGTGAGGCCGCACCTCGAGTACTGTGTCCAGTTTTGGGCCCCTCACCACAAGAAAGACATCGAAGCCCTGGAGCGTGTCCAGAGAAGGGCAACAAAACTGGTGAAGGGGCTGGAGCACAGGTCTTATGAGGAGCGGCTGAGGGAACTGGGCTTGTTTAGTCTGGAGAAGAGGAGGCTCAGGGCAGACCTTATTGCCCTCTACAACTACCTGAAAGGAAGTTGTGGCGAGCTGGGGGTTGGCCTCTTCTCGCAGATAACTAGTGACAGGACAAGAGGGAACGGCTGCAAGTTGCGCCAGGGGAGGTTCAGGTTGGAGATGAGGAGAAAATTCTTCTCTGAAAGGGTGGTCGGGCATTGGAACGGGTTGCCCAGGGAGGTGGTGGAGTCACCATCCCTGAGGGTGTTTAAGGAAAGGTTAGATATGGTACTTAGGGACGTGGTTTAGTGGGTAATAGGTGGTGGGCGATGGTTGGACTAGATGATCCTTGAGGTCACTTCCAACCTTAATTCCAACCTTAATTCTATTCTATTCTATTCTATTCTATTCTATTCTATTCTATTCTATTCTATTCTATTCTGTTCTATTCTGTTCTATTCTATTCAGCTTAGCTCAGTACCCCAGCCCTGGCAGCAATGGGTGTTTGTTTTCTCCAATGCTATTCTGTCAAATTCTGAATTACAGACAGAGTGAAATCCTGAAGAAAAGCATCAAAAAATCTGAATGAATATTTTACAGAATTTATAAATACTTTTCAGCAGTGAGAACTCATGACAAGTTTACTTTATGCACAGGGTCGAGCTTTGCTACAGGCTTCATTTCCTATGCTAGATCATATGGACTATTTCTCTCTTGAACATAAATAGGAGAGCTTGACACTACACAGGTTTACACTTTTTAATCAAGTAAAAATGGAAGGAATAAATCTTGTTTGAGTATTATTATATTTGTTGCATAAATTATATTATACATACTTAATTCTTGTTAATTAAAAATTTTAACTAAAATGGATGTCCATAGTCATGTTTAGCTGTACACTTTCAAGAAGGAAAGTTGTTAGTTCTTTACAAGTGTCTTTCCTAAGGCTTTCCTGGCTTCAGAAGTCATTTTCTCAATACTAAATGCAACATTGTGCAGGGAATTTCAACAGGAAGATTTCCTTGTTGATCTCATTTACATTGACAAGCATACCTCATGCCTTTTACGTATACAGCATTTATTGACCTTATCAAGCGTCACGACAAGCATAACCTTCTGCTGTTGTACTAATTCATGTCTGAGAAGGCGAGCTTGCTAATATGCCTGCAGACACACTAATATAAAACTCTTGTAGTGGCTATGCTTCCAAATTTTTCCTACAAACAAACAAACAAACAAATAAACAAAGATGTAGCATATTTTATATTGAGGCTGTATGAACAATTTTGGAATCCCAGGCTTCATCAAAAGCTCCTTGAAGTCCAAAGTATTCTTTCATTTTACCTACAAAAGTTGCAGATAAGGATTTGATCATCTCACTGGACTTCAAGTCTTTACTGAAGTGCTATGAGATAAGTTTACTTTTTTTCACCCTTGCTTTTAGCTCCACCTCACCCAAAAATTATTGTGAGCAGGAAGCCCAGAAGATCTTTTTTTCTTTTTCTTCTCTGTCGGCCATCAAGGAGCTGTATCAAGATACAGTAAGTGTTCATTGCTTTGGAGTTCCACTTCTTGAAAATTTTGCCTGAATTTTGGTAATTGGAGATGATGGATTAGTTTCCAGAGGCCCTTCAGTTTCTCTCCAAGAGAAGTGCGTGGAAAAGGAAAAGGAGAATTTAAGAGATATCTCAAGATCTTTTAATTAGCTACAAGCTTATTCTAACTGAATATTCTGATTTATTCTGATCCTTTTGGAAGCATCTACACCAGGCAGAAGAAAGTAGGCTTTTAGAAATTCACCAGAGAAGTTGAGGACTGGAAAAGTCAGATTTGTTTTCAGATGAGAGTAAAAGAACACGCAAAGCCAAGAGCTTGGAGGCTATTAAAAAAAGACTTCTTCTGGAAGTCTGACCCTGATACCAATGAATACCTGAAATAATATAGTGATCCACAAATGATGGGAGGAAATTTGACCTGGAATGAGACAGGCACAGTTATAGACATGCCTCTGAGCAGAGTCCTAGGGCTGCATCCTCACAGAGACATATGTCCAGCAGCACCCACTTCCTAGCTATCACGTACCAGCTCCTCGGTGTCACACACACGTGCCTCAGCCCTCATCGTACTGATCAGCATAAGGAAATAGCAATTTATTTCTTACAGCAGACCTGCCTGGCACACTCATTACAGTGTGATCCAGGAGGGAAGAATGATTCATGTGATTAATTTGTCCTATGAAAAACATAACTCCCGATTGGTGTTCAACAGCAGTGAAAAAAACCAGCCTTAGCTTTTGTTGTTTACGTACTGTTCTAACAGATATTCACAACCTCTGTACTTTTTTTTCTCCCACTTGTACCACTATGTCATAACTGTCAAGGCACAAAGTGTTTAGTTCAGTGGCTGGCCAAAATTAAATCCTACTACTATTTAAGATTCCTAACAACTCCTATTATAAATAATTTGTTACTGTTTCTATTTTTACTGGTAGCCAGGAAAGTTAAACAAGGACTACTGTACTAGACAAACGAGCTATTCTGTTAGACACCAGAGGAAAAAGTCACACTGACAGGCTTGCCATCTAAAGTGCTGGCAGACGAATAAATAGATAAAAGTTGGACAATAGGTAGGAAGATTTGCATAAATCAGTTGCAATAGAGAGTACAGATGTCATGTTCTACATTCCCTCTAGGAAATCATGCTTCTTCACATTGCTGAGTCCCATCTTTAAGTGGCACAGATCGTGTCTGTAGACTTAGAGAAATGGTAGATGCAACTTCTGTATTATTTCACAGGGGCTTTAGTTCTGATGCATCTTCATTCATTAGAAACATGCTGGCTTTCATTCCTCCTTCTACCCCACTCACACACACAAAATGATTCTCATTTCTGCAACTTAAAAGTACAAAGTTGACTTCAAGCAAAGATGCAAGCATGATCCCAAGGTCACTTTTGCTGCAAAAGTGACATAAGCAACAAAGAAATGCAAATGAACAAGTGTATGCACAAGTGTCTCCCAAGGTTTCTGAACTTCTTTCCTGAAATGAAAGCAAAGAAGCTTTGCTGGATGTGAAGGCTATTATTGACAACCCACAGCAGATGTCATGACCTGAACTATTAGTGTCCAGCTACAGGAAGAATCAGTGACTCAGGCACATGTATAGTCTCAGTCACAGCCTACACTGAAGTCCACAGATGCTGTTCAGCTGCAGTGGGGACAGAAACTTTGCCCAAGCACCCAGATGTTCTCTGAGAAACACTAGATGAGAAACCTTGTGTCTGCACTACTCATTAATGTGGGCAGAAGCAAGCACTCCCCTAAGTTTTTCTGGACTACTGCTCTCAGTTCATCCACTGGATATCCCACCAGCCTTATCGCATTATCACACGGCTGTCAGGCAAACAAGACAATCCAGGGTCCCTTCCATACGACCCTATTGCTGCAGGCCACTGAGCTACCAGGGATTTGTAGACAGCTTGACTTGGAGCTGCCTTTATACACTGTGGTAAGGGAGTGATTGGTGGTACAGGTGACAAGATGGATTCATGGGTCTGTATTTGGGAGCATACTGTCAACCAATACGCCCAGGTCCTTCTCTTCCAGGCAGCTCTCCAGTCACCCAGCCCCAAGCCTGCAGCACTGCCTGGGGTTGTCACGACCAAAGTGCAGGACCCGGCACTTGGCCTTGTTAAACCTCATACAGTTGGCCTTGGCCCATCAATCCAACCTGTCCAGATCTCTCTGGAGAGCCTTCCTACCCTCAAGCAGACTGACACTGCCTCCCAGTTTGGTGTCAAACTAGTTTAGGGTTATACACTTTTCCTGGAACTGTAATGGTTAAAAACAACGTTAAAGCAGTAATTAAACATTTGCAGCTCAAATGCAGATATTAAGGCTGAGGGAGGCCACATTTTATGTTTCCTGCAGTTTGCCTCAGTGCCCACGGCACCACCACACTGAGATTTTGTCAAATGAGTTTGACTAAAGCTCACTTTCTGCACAAAAGACTTTGAGTGATATGAATCATCATCACCTAGAAGGTCCTTTCATAACATTATATTAAATTAAAGGAAGGAGAACAATGAACTAGATTAGACTTTGGCGACCACGGAATCTTGTCTGCTATTTTTGCAGGTGAGAGTTTAGATGAGCTGTTCCTTCTTAATATAAACTAGTGAAGAGATAGGTTGCAAGTTTCAACAAAAAAGGTAACTTTTAGAAATTAAAAAAAAAGGAATATTATTATACAAGAAAAAATCTCAGTAACAATGGTAATACTATTGCAATTGTTATCCACATATTTCCATGTGGTATACAGCACCCCTTTTCCTCATGCTATGGTCATGCTACCACTGCCTCTCTGACTCTTAGGTTGATGTCTTCAGTCTGATGGAAGTGGAGGCGGTTCAGCAAGTTGTCAGCATCATGATCCCTTCTCCAGAAGGAATCATGATGGTTTTTCTTTCTTCACTCTAGGATCCACTTGGGGCATTTTTATACGATTTTTAGCTTACCTATACACTTTCTTTTTCATCACTGGTGTGTAATACCATGTTACATGTGAATTTACTGTATATAGTTTATTTTACATATGTTATGTACTTGTTCTTTGTTAGCCCTAAACTGGGTTTTGTCCAGCTCTACATTTCTTTGTGAGAGACCCCATTGCACTAGAGCCATGGAGTCTCTAATGTAAAACCTGTACCCCATCTTGTATCATCTCATGCTTGCAATCCTCTCTACTGCATCCTGCAAACCCATTTTTCCAGGTCTTTGCTATCCTATAGACTGGAATTTCTCCATACTACATTATCAAGTCACAATCATAAATGTGTTATTCCACACAGAATGCCTACTTGCTACTAACATCTATATATAAATTATAGTTGTAGTACATACAAATAGGCCACAGAAGACAAAACGTTGAAAAAATTAATGCCCCCCCATTCCTTCCCCTATCTCTCATCTTCCCATTGTTAGGCAGATGTCATATGG
>VWZZ01003990.1:8673-23673 GCA_013399095.1 Psophia crepitans
CAGAGCAGGTTTGCTGGCAGGACTTGTGACCCCGTGGGGGACCCACACTAGAGCAGTCTGCTCCTGAAGGTCTGCACCCCGTGGGAGGGACCCACGTTGGAGCAGTTTGTGAAGGACCCTAGCCTGTGGGAAGGACTCAGAGTTGGAGAAACTGGTGAAGGACTGTCTCCTGTGAGAGGGACTCCACACTGGAGCAGGGCAAGAGTGTGAGGAGTCCTCCCCCTGAGGAGGAAGGAGCGGCAGAAACAGCGTGTGATCAGCTGACCTCAACCCCCATCCCTGTCCCCTGTGCCGCTGGGGGGGAAGGAGGGAGAGCTCTGGAGTGAAGTTAAGAAGGGAGGGGTGGGGGGAGGTTTTATTTCTCACTGCTTTATGCTGTGTTCTGCTTGGTAATAAATTAGATGAATTCATCTCTAAGTCTGGTCTGTGTTGCCTGGGACAGTAGCTGGTAACTCGACCTATGAGCTATTCATTACACCTTTTCTCCCCTGTCTAGTTAAGGAGGGGGAGTGATTGATGTGGCTGTGGTGGGCACCCGGACTTCAGCCACAGTAATTTTGAATTTTAGTTGAAGAACATTCATATTTTCATTTACAGGGTAGATGATTTTGTTTAGAAGTATAGCTAATGTCTGAGGTCTCTCAATCTACCATCTAAAGTTGGCACCCAGAGTAATGGAAATAGGGCTCCTTAAAATTTATACCTTACCATATGTTTAGGGGTTTTTTTATTGTGGGGTTTTTTTTACTTTTGGGGAGTCTTGTGAAGGTTTAATTATTTATAAAGGACTTAGGTTCATTATTAATGATATCAGTAGAAAAACATAGGAGAAGATAATTCTCTTGTTGGAGTGTGGTTTTGAATAGTGGAATAGGACTCTAAGGCAGACTGAGGGCAACTTGCTGAATGATGCAAAGTAAAAATACTGAATGGGTTTTCAAGACTGCAGCCCCTTCTGAAGAGAAAAATAACGTGCTCAAGTAATTAAAAATGGTGTCATGATATGCATACAAAAGTTGGTTGAATTAAGGTAGCAGACAGAAAAAAATTCCTTCAGTAACTGATTTTGTGACATTAATTATATGTTCTTAATCCAAACTTTGGCATATAACTCCTTGCATTTATGTCATCTCATGTATTAACTATAATTTAATACTGTGATAACGTGCTTCTCATGTAAGTACGGCAGTTATCAAGCATATAAGATTTCTCTTTGGATATTTGCTTGTTATGTATGGCATCAAAAATCCAAATATTAAGAATATCTCAGCACTTCTGTGGAGGAAATTTTAGCATTTGACTGGAGTAAACCTTTAACAAAGAGTAGGAAATTATTGTATTCAGTCTCTTGCTTATCTAATGAGGAATTTATAAGGTCTTACAGGTGCATTGTGCATGTCTTGAAGCATAGTCATGAAGACTGTGAGGCAAAACAGTTGGCAGATTGTTAAAATCAAAATGTTTTAGATTTGGTTGATAACTGATTCAGTTGTTTTTGTCTCACTTCCAAGTTGAATGTACATAGCTAAGTTAGGATACTTGATGCGAAGCTAATTGAATTTGAATTTTTATATTTTTTGTTTTTTTAAACGACAATTCAGTTGTGACAACTGAAAATCTTGTTAATAAAAACACTTGTCACTGACCACATTATAAAGACATATAAACTGCATGGCTTAAAGCCTGCTGTGGCAGGATGTCAGCAGTGGACTCTGCCTACACAAGTTGGCAGGCACCTCTGCATCCCCTCTCTTGCCACGGCCTGTCTCAGACCTTGGTTATATCTGGAAAAACTTAGTGGAAGATTACGCTTGCACACAACTTCTGCAGACAAGTGCTGATCGGATTCCATGAAAACAGAACAACAGCCTATAGTATGTTAAAGTCTGTACTGGTTTTCTACTCTGTAGATAGTTACCACACCTTAACCATATTTATATCTTATTTCAGTCTCCGTAATGTCTAGGCTGATAGTTCTGTTAGGGGCAGGTATTTTTCACCCCAAACCGGAATGTCTATGTGGAAGCCTAATCTTCTATTACTTTGCCGCTTTGATAGAGGAAAGTGTATTAGTAGCCTCTGCCCTGATGGTAGTGCCTGCCCGTCTCTTCATTTACCTTACGGCTGGCATATGCAGCCTTTAAGACATCCTAGCTTGGAGGGCTGCTTCCTCTAGTGCTCTTTAGAGCAGCCTGTACATCATCTGTTACGAATCTAAGCAAATATGTGACCCATTGCTCCACGTTATGCCCTTGCCAGCCCCTTGGAGGTTGTTACATAGCATGCTGAGTCAATCTGCACTGTTATCTTGATCTGTTATTGGCTGATGCTGTCAGTTTCAGGGTGGAGTGTGGGAGCTACGTTACTGATGCCCAGGAAAGGACTGTGTAGCTGAGTTGCAGATGTGAAGTCTTACTTAATTTTAAAAGAGGTTTTGCATAGGTTGTGCAGAACAATTGTTGGGCAAGGGGGTTCTCCTTCCCATTTTCCTTCTGGTGATTAAATATGTGCTGAATTTCCTGATATTTCCTTTGACATACTACATAAAATACACTGCATCAGCTAGGAGAGCCCACTATCTCCAAGACACATGCTGTTGCTATTTGTCAAGGTGGTACTGAGGGTCAAGGTCAGGCTAGGAGTAGCGTTTGGGGAATTATGTGGGGAATACCTCAGAAAACTTGAGCTCTGGTTGCTGATGGTTCTGACAGTCCTAGAGGAGAGAGACCACAAATCAATCATTTTGCAGATCAGTAACAGTAAATGTAAATGTATAAAGGTTTCAAGGAGTCTTACCAACTATGTGTTGATATGCGCTACCAAAGCTCATGAAAATATCAGGATACTACAATAATGGATTCTACAAAAAAAAAAAAAGGCGCCACTTGCTAGAGCAGTACAAGTGACAAGAAAAATATTTTCTATAATTTAAGACTATTTGTTTTCTTTTTGAATTTTGGGAACCAAAAAATTGGTTCAACAAAATCGTGTGGTGTCAAACAGTTCAAGATCACAGCCTTTTTATATCAACAAATAAAGTTCAGAAGAATGAGATTCCTGAAATTTGTACATTTGGAAGGTGCTTACTTTCCTTGCTTTCAGTATGCTTCCTTACCCCTTAGAATAACTGTAAGCTATATGGGGAAGAAAAAAAATAATACCATTTTGTCACACTGGATATGTATTAAATAGCCAAATGTTCTAATCTCAGAATTGATAGTTTAGATACCTAAATGGAGATTCCTGCTGCTGTGAAATCGGAAGTGCTTTCTGCTCCTTGCTGTAAAGCCCTGACAGAGATCTGGTGACTGATGTTTATCTGAACCACAAAAAGTACAAAGGCTAATTTGCCAGGATCCCACTGGTAGCCTTTGGCAGGGGTGGAAGTCAGAAACCCCTCTCTCAAGTCCAAAGTGTGCAGTCATCATTTTGTTATTCTTTAATAAGTGAGATAGGAAAAATATTCTGATGTTTTACACTTACAGGCAACATCCCAATGAGTTTCAAAAAGGTAGCTGCAAGGTATGTAGCCTGTGCCATTCTATAATATCTATATTATTGCTGTGGAGTTAATAATAGTGCCTGAAGGAAAGGAAGTTTTGCTTAGTGAAAACTTGAAAAACAGCTGTCACTGGAGGAACAACTTTAAATAACCAAATAATTTAAACCACTAACATTTTAGGTTATCTTCAGTTAAATTACTTCCAGATCATTTGTGTTTGTGACATCACTGACTGTGGTGTTTGTGTTTATTGAAAGCTTCAGTTAATTTATTTTCGGAAGGGGAGAGAAGAAACTCAGGAGTTAAATTTTTTAAAAGTTTCGAAAGGTCCACTACAGTATGGACTTCATATTTTGCTCTCCATTTACTGTAATGGTCACTGTGGTTCAAGCTCTAAACAAGATAATGCAGTTTTCTGAGAGACCTGCTGAGATACCTGTTAAGAAGAGATCTGTATTACTGGAATTTTGTGATCATTTCGGCAGGTGTCAGTCTTGCAAAGTCACTTTAGATAAAATCAGAACAATTTGTATAACTGCACAGCTATAAAAAGCACTGTTGTGCCAAGTTATACACACAATTTTAAATAATTTCAGCACTCTCTTATTTTTGTAGGATTCACATAGTGCTTGGAACACACCAAAAGTTAATACGATCACACACCGGATTCAGAGTATGCCTGACTATTAGTGTGTGTTAATTCTGCACAAGTCCTCTTTTATCTCTTTTCCAGTCCCACATGTTTATTCTAATGGTGTCTCCAGTAACTTCTCTCTCATTCGTTAACTACTCTGCCCTTACCAATCAGTGGTTACCCAATTTACATGAGAGCCAGTTTGCATAGAAGCCCACACATAAAAATAACCTGAGTCATTGCTTTTAATGAGCCCAGACTTGTAGTACAGCTATGCTTCCAGGACCCCCAAATTGGATTCAGTTCTTTCTGCTGCGTGCTGGCGTGAAGTTTAGTGCAAATATGCATCTTGACAGCTGGTATTAAGCTTAGATTTGCTATCGATAATGAGAGAGAATACTAGGTAAAAAAACCACTCGAGAAACCAGAACTGTCCCTGGTGCAACCACTGTGGGACAACACTGAAATTAGGCTTGGAGTTCCCTGCACTGAAGTAATTCAGGTCTAAAGAACCCTAGGTTTACTGGTCATATTGTGCTAGTAACAAACAGTCCCAAAAATTTAAAACCAAAGATCAGTGCTTCAGTAAAAGCAGCAGCTCAGTCAGATTTAGCCAAACATAATCAACATTTAGTAGTCACAATGGATTTTATCTGGCTTTCACCTTTTAAACCAACTTTTCAAGGAGCAACATACAAGACAAGTAGGACAGCTTGTTTTCCTGAGCTACAGCAGCCTAGCCAGGTAAAACTTAGTGGAAAGGTGCCAGCTGGAACAGAGTTGGTCTCCCCAACTTTTATTGAACTAAAGAGCTATGAAGGTGGAGATGGTTGAGATGTGCAGCAGGGGGATCCCCTACAGAACATTGTCCAGTGTGTTCTAACCATTGGTCAGCTCAGAGAATCACTCCAAAATAAAGTGCCCCAAAGGGATATGGACGTTGGTTGGAGAACAGTAGAACGAGTTCAGAAATTATGGATGAATAACACTCCTTTTACAGAAGTCAGGGTGTGTTGGGGACATGTTACCTATATACTAATATGCAGGTTTGCATGTGGAACCATCAGCAGAGGCAAACCAGCTTTGGGGAAAATATTGCGTCAAGGCAAGTCTTAAGAAAAAGCCTTAGTATGGGGAGGAAAATAACAGAAAAACTGACTGTAATTGTCCAGAATATGTAATTGTGTAATCATTGATGTTTTGTATGTGAATTCAAAGTTTTCACGTGTTCTCATTTTTGAATGAATGAAACCTCCTTTCTTTAATGCCAACTTCAACTGTCATCTTTTTCTCTTTGTGTGTTCCTTCAATTTTTTACGACCTGCTACACACCGCAAGAGTAGCCATAGCAGATCTTGCATGTGGCCCTGATTGCCGACAAACGAAGTTACTTAATGCCAGACAAAACTGTAATACTACTACAGTTTTTAAAGTTTTCTGAGCAGGGTCTTTCTGGCAAGTGATGTTAATTATTTCTTTATAGCATAAAGATAACAAAATATATCACGTTATTGGTTGTACTGCCATAAAGCCATTTCAGGTCACTTAAAAAAGTAATAGAAGTAAGAGTTTTGTTTTGTGCTAGAAAGTGTGATAGTGGCATAGTAATAAAACCCTACATTTTCATTTAATATAAAAATCTATTTAGTGATGCTGAAGCCAAGTTTTCCTATACCAGCCAGTAAAAATTGGCTAAAAGATAATTGGAACTGGAGAATCATTTTTATAAGTTAATGAACAGGAGAATATTTTTATATGGAATTCTATCAAAGTAATTAATTGGGCCAGCTAGATTTTACATTGTTACAGACGATGGAGCTAGCAGACATATATGGTGTCTTCAGCACTGTTGTACTATTTTTTTTTGTTTGTTTTTATTCCTGATGAAGGGCAGTTATTTATACTGTGTGTGAAATTCTGAAAACAGTTGAATACAATTTTAAGTTCAAATACAAGTTTTTAACCAGTTACATTGAAAGTTTTATTTCCATTAAAAAGAAGGAAAGCATGTTGTCATTTTTACGGAAGTTCAATGAAAGAAGTTTTATGATCCTTCATAGTCAGTTCTGAAAAACAACATCTACAATACTGTGTACATTGCATAAATGTTTGGGCTTTTTCATACAATTGATTTGTTTCAGGGGATGTAAATTACTACAAGTTTTAATTCAGACAAATTTTCTCATAACTACTTGACACCTCTGTTGTACTTTTTTGTTTGTTTCTTTTACAGGAACTGTAATTGGTGTTGTCATTTACACAGGCAAGGAAACTCGAAGTGTGATGAACACATCCAACCCAAAAAATAAGGTAAGTTTGCCTTACTGTGGATTTTCCTGGTTTTGTTTTCATAAAATTTAAAAATAGGTGTATCTAAACCCAGAAATCTGCAAACTTTTACTCCAATGTATTTCATGTGTGTTGGTCTGACTTGAACTTTTGTATGAGAAGTGAATTCTGCCTCTGACCTCATTAGTTCCAGGTACTAGTGGAAACATTTGTCTTTGAAGTATGAATGTGCATCTTCAGACTTTGATCTCACAGCAAACTATTAATTCCCACTTCACTTCTCTCAGATTATTTTATTGTAAAGTGTTTGGCCAAAGCTACACAGTAGTTTCAAAGAATGTTTATAACAGACTACCGAAATTTATTCGGGCTCCCAGAGGAAGTAGAGCAAGATAACTGAGGTTCCAGTCAGTACCCAGAACGCTCTTCCAGGGGGTTTTATAAGCTGTGAAAACATCATCAAGAGATTTGTCTGTTGAAAAGATACCAGAAGTTTGAGTTCTTCCCTCTGTACAAGGTTCTTTCAGTTCAAAACAAAGCAAATAGCTCTCATTTCATGAGTAATGTTTCTAAAGTGAGTTGGGGAGGGCCCTCAATTATAAAGAAATTAAACTTCAGTTGCACCCTGTATCTCACAACCTAGACCCGTGTTTAGTAAGAAGATACTTAATTATATTAAGAAAGGAAAAAATTCTTGCAAGAGGTTTGGAAAAAATCAATTGTGACAGGTAGCCATTTTCGCGCCATTCATAATAACTTGCTCTGAGTAGGAGCATCAAGAATGAAATGATAATACAAATTGCTTGAAGCAGTTATTGCAGTCCCCTGAGCGTATTGATTTGTGTTTCTAATAGAGATGCTTTTAAATGTCTCATTGACAGAGACAGGTGATATGTACCATTACGTGGATTAAGATGGCCTTTTATTATTTTAATCCTTGTAACGTACATTTTAAAATAATAGAGTAAAATGGAACCAGAATGTTTGTGGTGCATAATTTTTTTCCATGCCATCTGATAAAAAGATGAGCCCTTCAGTAGCAGAATCTTTTTCTCAGAATGCTGAACAACTTCTGGCTAATAAATAATTCTCACAAGTGTTTAAAATTAAATTATTCAATATAGTAAATTAGTAGGGGAGTGTGCATAAATCATAGAACCATGGAATGATTTGGGTTGGAAGGAACCTCAAAGATCATCTAGTTCCAACCCCCCTGCCATGGGCAGGGACACCCTCCACTAGACCAAGTTGCCCAAAGCCCCATCCAACCTGGCCTTGAACTCTTCCAGGGAGGGGGCATCCACAGCTTCGCTGGGCAACCTGTTCCAGTGCCTCCCCACCCTCACAGGGAAGAATTTCTTCCTAATGTCTAATCTAAATCTCCCCTCTTTCAGTTTAAACCCATTGCCCCTTGTCCTGTCACTCCCTGCCCTTGTAAACAGCCCCTCTCCAGCTTTCCTGTAGGCCCCCATTAGGTATTGGTAGGCTGTGATTAGGTCATGTAACGTGCTTTACCCAAATTCAACAGATTCGTGAGGTGTATTACATTTTTAGTAAATGTTTGTTACATTTCTTTTCTGCATCAATATTTTACACAGAAAACTATTGATAAGGGGTAAAAGGATTTGTGTTTAAAATTTCCCTGGTGTTTTTAAAATTGCTATTAGAATAGTTGCTTCAAACTTTCATCAGTAAAATATTTAGTAGTACAAAAAAGAGACCCAGCAGCATGTTGACGAACTGCAGCATGGTTTTTACATATACAGCATATATTTTTACAATATATGTACCATCTTTGCTTGCATAGTACTTTAATGTTAGAGTTGCGAACAATTAAAGATTGTGTTCTTTCACTGACAGTAAGACCCTAACTCATAATTTTGATGAACCACTGAGAAGCAAAATATTATGTGTACACATGCACATGCATAACTAACAAAGCCAAATCATAATAATATTATCTGACATGTATTTAACTATCGGTATATGAACACTATCTAAAATAATTAGCTTAGGAACAACTCAGGGTAGGTTTAGACTGGACTTCAGGGAGCATTTTTTTGCTGAGAAGATGGTCAAACATTGGAACAGGCTTCTTAGAGAGGGGGTTGATGCCCCATGCTGATCAGTATTTGAGGCATTTGACCCTTAATAACATGCTTTAACTTTGGTCAGCCCTGAATTGGTCAGGTAGTTGGACTAGATGATCGTTGGAGGTCCCTTCCAATTCTAATTGGAAATCATGGTTTTAAATAGCATTTCATCTGCCACTGATAAAACAGGTGTATAACTAAACTGTAGTCATTAATTGTCCAAAAGCCTTTCAAGGAGTCATTGATCTATTAAGATATTAGTATTCTAAATATGTATATTCATTTGTTCCTTGGAGGTGTTTGGTTTTTTGTACCGTGGTTAGCTGGTAGGAACCTACTAAATGTAAAGAATGAAGTGCAACATAGTGTATGTAAAATTTCCTGCTTTAAATGTCTCTGCCTTGATAGTTGCCCTATAGAACATCTCAAAAATGTAAAAATCTTATATTGAGCAGGTGAAGACTTTTTCTAAAGCATATATTCTACATGAACTTCTTTCACTCTGTGTTGACTGTCTTTCACATTATTCTGTAAATGTGTAAGAGAGTCTTGTGTGTACCAAGTGCTCAACAATAATACTGTCATGGGGTTTTTCTGTCTGTGGACTGAACATCCTTGTTCAAAGCAGTAGCCAACAAGTGACCAGTAAGGATGGATTTGGGAACTGAGCTATCACAGATGAGTAAGTGATTAAATGTAGTACTTCAGTGCAAATATAATTGCCGACATTTTCTAAGATGTAGTTTTAACTCTACCTTTCTGTGGAGTCAGCATCTTACTGTCTCTGTATCTTCTACCATGGGGGTGAGACTGGTTTGCTTACCTCTGTAAGATAAGACACTTACTGCCTGTAGGTGATATTCTGTGCTAGTTTGCCTTGCAGCAGGGTAGGCAAGCAGTAGTCAATTCATTCCTCCTCCGTGTATTTAGGAGGGGGAATCTGCCTGTGTTTTCTCAGGCTTGACCATAATGATTACATGTTGGGTAGGTTACGTTGCATTTGGAGCCAAAAGGAGAGCAAAAGGAGTCTAAAACAGTCTTTGAGATTAGGAGATGTATTACAGTTGAGAGATTAAAGATTCACACATTAAAAAACAATAAAAATCTGCACCTAACTTGCTGAAACAAAACTGAAATGAAATTGATCAATTGTGATGTGGCTGCAGACTTGAGAGGAAAGAAGTCTGCCCCCTCTACTGCTTTAGAGAAGAATTGTTCCAAATACTATTTGGAACTGGTTTTAAATGGTAGACTCTTTCTCTTTGCTGCTCTTTGAAAACAAATAATAATAATCTAGAGATTTTCCTGTAAAATGTGTTGATAAGCTCTTGTTTGGAATATAGCTCGGTGGTACTTGTGTCTTCTGGCTTTGGGAGAAAGCAAACACTGAGATCTATGATTTATTTACATTGCCAAATTGAAACTTCTATGTCCAGAAATAAGCAAGAAATACATGGACCTGACTCTTTTATCATTCCTCTCTTCACTGGAATACAGATACATGCTTCAGTTGTATTTCTTGCTGGAATACAACATTACTGCTGTACTTTGTCCTATAAACTGGGGATTCGTAATGGCAAATTTTTAGTTTTCCAGTTTTAGGGAAGATGCTTTTTGACTAAACCAATATTAAAATTTAGACATGCAGACCTGCTCTATAAACACTGAGCAGAAGACTAAAACTGAAATAAGTTCAAGCAAACTTAAATGTGAAAAATGGTCAAATGTATGTACCTGTTCAAGCATGTGGTTTATCTGTATGTTAAACTTAGAAGGATTTATTGTGTTTGTTGAAGTATTTAGTCATTCAAGCAACAATTTTCTTAACTTAAAGCCAACACTTTGTTGTTTTATTACAATTATAAAAATTGTTTCATTGCCTAAGGATGCAGACACGGTCTGAAACACACAAAGATAGAGAGAAGAGAATTTTCTTAATGGATCAATTCAATATGTTTTTAATTCCAAACAATATAAAGAAAAATTATTTCTGACAAGGTTTAATTTCAGTCTAAAATGATGTATGGTCTGTGCTTTAGATAAATGTAGAAATGGTAACATCAACATTATTATAGTGTAATGACTCTCTGCATTTTACCTCATTGGTAGTCACATCAGCTTACTCAGGAATGCAGTTCCAGCCTTTAAAAAAAAAATCAGATTGAATTGTGCTCCTCACAATGCTGTAATCAGTAATCAATCCTATTTGGATAGATATTCTTAAACCTTGGCTTTCTGGATGAAGTTGGACTTGTCAATGCTAAAGGTCATTTATAGGTGTTAATTAACCAAGAGGGAAATTAACAAACTAAGGTTATTTATTTATTTTTGTCTGGCATTTTGCAGTGTTGTCATTCTTACCTATTTAAAATGCAGAATGGTTTTTTGTTATCTAAATTTAGAATTATTTTTTCAATTTTGGTCTTCATAGAAAGCAAGACCGTTAGCAAAGCCCTTCTGCAAATGTGACCTCTTTCCGCCAGTGGCAACAGAATTTGGGGGTGAAGTTAAAAGAATACAATGTACTTGGAGGGAAATGGAAATCAATTTGAGGGAATGTATTTTGTGTATTAAGATTGGAGCATTAAAATTCCTTGGGCTTAGCAATGCGTATATATGCTCAGGATGGACTCAGTAATGCATCAAAATGCGTAGAAATTATTTTAAATAGAACTGCTGAGAAATCAGTAGCCTGTGTAAAGGAGCTACAGCATGTAATCTGCCTAGTGTGCTTCAGATTAGTACAAAAATAGTTTTTATATTGTTAATCCTTACAAGCAGTACTCAAAACACTTTTTTTTTTCCCCCTTATATTATGGAATTCTACATCTGTTGTTATGTTTTAACATCAGAAGTAAAACTTCATAGTAACCATTCAGTGTTCAACAAAATAGGGTGGGTTTTTTCCCTAATTCTTAACTAGCCTGAATGCTAAATACTACATGTCTTGTGGTTGGTGCTTTGCTGAATTTGTAAATCTTGGTTGTTTGTTTTAAACATATGAAAATGTAAGGATTGTTATTGTTGGGGTTTTGTGTGTGTGTGTGTTGCCCTTGTTTATTTGAAAATGACCTCACTGGTGAGCTTTTGAAGTAATAAAAAATATTTCCGTTCTGGTAAGCTGAGGAAAAATCACTTCACCTCTCTCTTTCCTTCCACAAAACTTCTCTTCCTAATGTTTTGTGACCAAATTGATTTCTCTACATTTAAAAGGCTTCTCTATGTCCTTCTCTCTCCCCCATTTTATGAGAACAATTTTTGAAAAATATTTGCTAAGAAAGGACACTCTCCTATCCACTACTTTATTTGGAGTGAAACAGAGTGGCTGGAGCAGATTGATGTGTTCCCAGAAGTGGATATGACTTCACCAATTTACTACTTCAGCATAGCGTATTCACTACTCAAAATACATGCTTCTCCTGCCTTGACACACTTTCTGGAACATCCTTAAATTTGGTTGTCCAACATCTTGTGGTTGCATTAGTAAGCTATTTTTACCTGTTCCACCTGAAAGGTTGACATTTGTGAGTCCAACTTGCATTTCTGTTCATGAGCACCTATGTTAACATCAGTAGCTCCTGTACTGTGCTTCCAGTCTTCTCCATGACAACTAGAATCACATCATGAATCTTGTGTGTCAGTATAGACCAAGGGAAGAAAATGCCCCATGAATCCTTATCTGACAACACAAACAAGAATTTGCTGTTACCTAAAGAGATTCAGAAGGGCCTTAGAAATGCAGACTGTATCCTGCTGCCAGACTGTTACGCAAGGACTCAGTAACTTCACTTGCATGTTTTTCTTACTAAATTGATAATTTGATGTTCACAGTCTATTTGAGAGGACTGGCTTTGTGTGGCTGTATGCCTGTAGGACCTAGGATAAAAGCAGAACCTTGAAAACTATTACGTGGCTCTTAATGACAATTTTCAAGGACTTCTGAGAAGAAGAGGGTGTAGGCAGAAAATAGAGTAGCCCCTCCCGAAAACCAGAGTGTCTCAGTGAGATGGATGGAACAGTGTTAGGTAAGGAGGACGACAAAAGATATCTTTCCTGAGAAGTTTTCAGAAAAGGTTGAACGACAGAGAAGCCACTCTTGTTCTTCCAAAACCAGCATTAGAATGTAGGAATGTTGATGCTTGGAGACAGTCAGCAATGTCTTGGCAAACCAAAAGCAAAATTTCTGTGTCCTCTCTGAGCCGGACAGAACATCTACCTACCGTCATTACCAGTAACTCCATTGACTGGAATAGCAAAAGTGTGGAAACGAGTATTTCAATCCTCAGATGGCTAGTATGGAAAAAGTATAGTTCCACATAAAGGAGCTGAGGTTTTCAATTTTCTTTCATATATAGAAAACTTGAAGAATATTACATTTATACCACTATATTAAAACATTAAGACTGAAAATCTTGATTGACTTTTTGGAGTGCATATGTGGAGAGAATTCACTTAATGCAAACTACTATGTTGTACCAGGTATTTTTGTACAGTCCTGTATTTTATTTACACCATGCTCTACAACTTCTGCAATTGCTTCTTTTCAGAGACTTGGTAGGGCATTTTTATCCACATTACCAGTGCTTCTCAAGTAGCAGTGTACTTTTTTTTTACACTCCTTTTCTTTACATTCTTTTCTCCAAAAGTAATAAAATGGTAATAATAGAAATGGCAAACGAGGGAACCAGAGATCGAAGGGGAAAAGAGCAAACCAGCACACAAACAAAAAAACCAGTAACTGAGTGGTCCGTTTAAGGTATCGGGCTTCATTTCTCCTACAACTTAGTATTTCGTAGTATTGTTATATCTTGATTACTGCTACTATTGGGTTTGCATGCACATGATGTCTGTAGCCTTAGAACAAGCTTGATCCTAGTGTATTTTCTTTGGCATCTGGAAAATAATATTAGATCATCACTTGCTTATCTACTTTGCTGTTATATCCCTGGGCTGGAGAATAAGTTGTTCCATGATGTGACCTGCTATCAATTCACAAGTTACAGCCCCAGAATAACCTATGCCCTAACTTCTAATTTGTTCTGAAAGCAGCAATTAAACATATTATGCAATTGGTATACCAGTCATGTGATAGGTCTTTTCTGGCTACATGTAATTTAGCATGGTGCGCCGCATTGCTGTGCAGCGTCTGAGTCACCCAGCCTGCTGCTGCTCAAGGGCTGAAGAGACTGTCTATCCTAGGTTACGGTACTGTGCTACTTGGGATATGGGTGTCGAATCTGCATTTCCACTTCACCTGGTACCACTTTCTGTTTACAGTTCTACTGCAAGGCAAAGTCTGTGTAACAATATACAATTTAGTTCTAAACAAAATAATTATATAATAATACACAAACCAAGCAGCTCTGGGTAGATTTCTGGGTTTACTGTACATTATAGTTACTGACAAATTCCTTCATTGATTTTGCTAAACCCAAGACTTTATTCATAGCTGTAAAATTCCTACAATGTTAAATTCATTCCCTATTATAGGAATATGGGTAAATAAAAATGTATATGTACCGGAATGTGAGTGACTAGCCATAAGCCACATTAACTCAGAGTCCTAAATTTTTGTGAGCTTCACCAATAATTTTACTTGATGATGTTCTGAGATGTATCACTGCCCATTTTGGAGACACCCGTTAGAAGTTGCTTGGATTTTTTTCTCTTTTAGTATGTTTTAAATGTGAGTACGTTAGAATTTGGGTCAGCAGTTCGATGCCATTTCGCACCAGTGTTTGGGAATCAGTGGTGGAGTACACCATTTCTGCAGTAGTCACTAAGGTAGATTAATCTCACAAAACACTCTGAGTAACTCTTAACATAGATCAAGTTACGGAATAGCACAACATGTTGCTTATTCACCAGAAATACAGTGTATTTCACCTGTAGCAAATGAGGCTAAAACAAATGATTTTTTGGTGAAACAGAGACCATCTGAAATTTTATTACTTTACAGAAGACAGTGCAAAATGGGAGATTCCTTGTGTAGTTGGCTTGTGCTGACTATCCCAGTGAGCTGTTACATGAGACAGTCCCTGACGGCTGTTTCCTCTCAGCTGCTGCCTCCACTGCTGCTAATCAGTTGCAGGAGTTTGCTTTTTTGCTTGCATTGCTCCTTACAGCTTTGTCGCCATTCGGATTTAATCATGCCACTGGCAAAACGCAGCTGCTGGGAGGTGGAGAAGGTAGGGGCAAAGGGCACTGCCTCTCCGATAATACTTGTAACCTCATCTGATGGCGTGGGACTGCACTGCCTTCATAACGCTCTGCCTGCGAGGCCGTGCCGGCGGTGTGCGAGCCGGTGATGCAACCAAAATACTGACGCTGGGGAAATAGGCTGTTGAGTGTTTTCCTATGTTAGGGTTATGTTTTGTGTATCGGGTGTGTGTTAATAAGAGCAGTGTACCATGGTTGGCACTGATTTTTATGTGTATTTTTTTCTTACTGCGTGTATTTTATTGGAAATCTGAAACCTTTAA
>VWZZ01003990.1:28673-39850 GCA_013399095.1 Psophia crepitans
CTGAGATGGGTTGGAAGATGGAGTTGAGGTGTGCACAGCGGAGGAGGAAGAAGATTCCAGAAGTGCTCCACCAATGAAAATCGCTGCGTACTGCCAATGGAGATTGTTTTAATTCCTCCTTCAGTTTCTATTTATTCGCTTGCATTTATTGGTGAATCCAGCTTCAGAAAGTTGCCTCAGTCCCTTTAATCATCTGTGTGTGTACCATATTCCTTCAGTTACACTGCCATGAAGAAAGGTTGCAGTTCGTCCATGTATTTTTATGGCATAAGCACCAACTTGATGTGTATTTGCTGATGAAATTTTTTTTTAAATGGTCTTGTAACTTTTAAAAAAGCAAGGTATAGTGGAATAAAATGTCTGTAATTTACATGGAAAGAAATTTTCAAATGCACTTCTCAACCTTGAGTAAGATTGAAGAAAAAAACCCAACTTTTAACTGTCTTTAAGCTTAATGTTTATTTGGGATAAAATGAAATGGTAAGGCTTAAAACAAACTTAAACTTCATGGGTTCCTGGCTTCACTTATTTAATTGAATTCTTAATGGAAAAGTTGCTATGTGTATTTTGATAACCTTAGCTCTGACCGTTCTTTCCCTAGCCCTGTTCTGAGATAAACTCTTTAAATACTGTAATAATCTCTGCTAATAGATTCATCTGGATAGTCTATGAGAAGCTGAGTTACCAATACCTGATTTTTAACGTGGAGTAAGCAAGTGTTGGATTTCTTTAGATACATGTTTTCAAGTGCTTCATTTCAATTATGTCTTTGAAAAAGCTGCAAGGTTCTCGTATCATTTATGAAATCATACCAGACCTGCGCTGTAACTGTCCATACAGTGACAAAAGTGTGTGCAGCTTTCTGTATGAAAAAGTTACTTAGACCAGTAGCATGGTCTGAAGATATATTAGAATTCCCAAAATTTACACAAATGGAAGAGTTAGCTGTTCCTAATAATTTAAATCCCTTTTGTAATTCTTTTTCTTGAAAGAAGTAATACCTTTTAATGAGCTATTTCATTTTTTCACATATCTCACGAATTTTTATATTTATGTAATTGCAAATTCTATGCAATAAAAACTTCAGGACCAGCTTTCCCCATACTAGTTTTGCAGTTATTTTGGCAAAGCTAATTATTTTCATTTTTGAAAGAGTAAGCTGTGGGGTTTTTTAATGTATTCAGATGTGGAAAAAAAAGCCATCTCCACTTAATAATAGTGTGTAATGTGAAAGCTGCTGAGTCAGTATTTTGACCAGTAGAAGAGCTGATTACATGACAATATGCTAGCAAAGTCTGGAGTTGAAGCTGGTGATGACCGAGCCTAAAGATACAACCAGCATTGTTAAAAGTTACAGGTGGAACATAAATTTGAAGATAATGTTCAATGTAAAATCTAACATCTTTAAATCTTGACCTTCCTTCCCCTGAATTACCTGTCTTACCAGTTTCGATGAGATGTGAGGACGATTGGGTGTGCTTAGAAACTGTCTTCTGTATGAAATCTTGTGCACCTAGATTGCGTTTTTAACTGAAAAAAATGGATGTCTTGAGAGTTCTGCTGTCTGAATGCTTTTGGCTTGTTGAAGTCTCCAATATGACTGGTTAGCGTATTGAAATAATTATTCTAAATTGATGGGTGGTCTTGAGAAAATGTTTTCAATTGATAGGTCATCGCAGGAGGAGGGTATGTTTTAATACAGCACAGTCTCCCCGTATGGATGCCAGAGTTCGAGAAGCCATTAATGTTTTCAGTTTCTTAATATGCTCGGTGCATGCTCTTATCACCCCTGTGTGTGACGGACACGTACCGAAGCTGGGCAACATACGGCCGCGCAGCGTCTGACTGCAGGCGCCGCGCGCTGCGAGCCTGTGCTGCGTGCAGGTACATGGAGTGTGACGTTTCCTGAGAAGGGAATGTAATAGTTTCAGTACACAGACTGAATCGGTAAAGTCCTTCGAATAATTAACTCGGAACGTTTCAGACTAAAGGAGGTAAATGCTGTCGGCCGAGGAAGATGATGCAGAAGTACCGGCCGCCCGGTGGAGGTGCGGTGTTGAGCGTGGTGCCGCGCTCCCCACAGCCAGTTCGGTAGCTAGCACCGATCTTGCGCGCCCTCTGCTGACCAAACTACACACGGCACCTCTGTATCTGCCGCAGGCCTCCCCTTTTTGCCTTCGAATTAGGGCAAAACACTGAAATAAGGTAGAGGCAAATATCAGTGCTTTGGCTTCGCTGTTGTACGTAAAGACTGATTCTAAAAAGAGACATCAGATTGAAGAATATTTCGAGACATTGTCATAGCTGAGCAAACTGCAAAAGTGTGAATGAAAAGCAGTTTTATAGTCAGCTGGATATTAAGAATGAGTGAGCTTCGCTTTCTCTCATTTTGGTCTTTGAAACATGTTTTACTACAGATACAGTGAACAGTCAGTGTTAGGGTAAATCAAGACACAACCAAAAAATGAGACACACTTGAGAAGGTTGCAAAATCTGTGGCCAGTGTTTGTCAAAATGAGTGCCTGTCTGCAAGCAGCTGAGTCCGGGATTTAAGGACAGTTGTGGCTATAGCTCACTTGCAGGTTTTGTCGTAGTAGACTGAACTACAAAGGGCTAAGCACCTCTCAAAACCTGGAGAGGACTTTTCAAGTTTCACTTTGAGTAGCCAGACTCAGATGATATTGAGCCAGGAAAAGGCGACGGTATAAAATGAATGAATGAAGGAGGCAGAGAGAAAAAGAGATAATTTTTTTTAGCGTTATAGATATTACTAGCTACAAAAGGAAATTTAGTTTCTAAAGTGATTAGTTTATTTCAAACATAGGTATTATGGAGTTACTAATATATAATAATACTATTATTAATTATAATAGTATTATACTATATATAGTAATATAATAGTATAATAATATTACTATTGTTAATCTAAAAGGAGACAAGTCAGAAGGGTAATTACAAAATGTGATAAAATTAAATGCTCTTAAAAGCAAAATAAACCTCTGTGTTTAAATATGCATCAGAACATTAAAAAAAAACACACGTTATCTACTTACAGCTTACTCTTCTTCCTTTGGATGCTAACCATGTATTTTTTCTTGAGTTTTAAAATATTGCTATTTTAGATGGATATGGGCTGGTTTTTGTAAGAATACAGACAAGTAATTGTAATTTGCTTCTTTTGGGATACAATTAATACTAAGCATCTGAAAATCTTTCTTGAAATCAGTGTAGAATAGATGTGATTCAGTTCCATAAACCTGCAGTATTAACATAATGACAAATATTTCAGTTTGCTCAAAGTGATGTTGGGTTGCATTAAAGCTAGCATGAGGGACGCATGCTGTTTTGTCAAAGGAAATACAGAAAATGTGTTGAAATCAAATGAACTGTTTTCTGGTTAATACTTTTGTATAACTCCACTAGAGTGGACTAAATAACTAAGTTTATATCAGTTCTACTAAGTTAACTCACCCACACACCACTACAATTACTGTTCTGATTCTAAAATGAATAAAATTTGTAGTAGCTTTTCAGTGTTTCAGAAAATGTTTTCGAGGTTTGTTGTTGCTGATCTTGCAGCTAAACAAGTGATCGGGATGTTTGAAAATGGATCTGGGAAAAAGCAGAGATAGGTTACTTTTTTCCCATGAATGATCACTTTATATATTTCAGTGTTTTCTTTGCTTTTCCTACCTATGAATCCACTGCTTAAAAGAATAAGATATTGATTAATAAGTGTAACATACTGTATACAAGATTTGGTGGGGTTTATGTTAATCAAGACAGGCTTGTAGAGAAACATAATTGTCAGACCGTTACTTCAGTATGGTGAATTTTAAGGCAAGATGCTTCCTAAACTTGAATTCCCTTGCTTCACTTGTTTTGATTCATAGTTATATTAGCTTAACATGGTTACCTGGTTTGGCTGAGCAGTCAAGAATTTAAATCGTAGGAATAACCGTAGGGGATTTAACAAAGTAACATTTACAGATTGCACTTGCTGTACATGTTTTTAGTGTCAAAGATTAAGATAAACATATAATGATATGTCTCTTTAGCCTTTAATCACAGATTAATAATCTATTATTCCTAGAGCCTATAGGAATAGTTTAACAGGTTATTGAAGAAAGCCATAGGGGTTCAGATATGTGCAGGTAACTGCATATAGTAATCTATATAAAAATTACTTTTTCTAATAAATGATGAAATGCCATGGATCATTTTTCTTAGGCAAAGCTTGTTTTAGTCAGTCCAGAGAGGAAAGATATATTATTTGAATTTTTGTATTTTTAACTGCATAACTCTTTGCATAGCTGTTACATCTAGGTTTAGACTAGAATTAATGAAAACATTAGTATTCAAAGTTTAATAAAGTAAAGTTCAGAGCATGTATTAAGAATAGGAAAGAAAATTTTTGTTTATGGTGCATATTAAAGTCAAAGTCTATCTCAAACATACGTACCATGAAATTTCATTGAAGTCAATATAGTGTTTGTCAGTGCAGAACCAGAATGATTACTGAAATTTAATTACCTTTGTGGAGGAATTTGGTTGCGGGGGGAAGTCTCTCCTAAGATAATGCCTTAATACTTCAACAGTACTAAAGTAGGATGCTTAAAAAAGGCTATTTATGGGCAGTTATTTCTAATGCACTTTAAACTGTAATTGAATAAAAAATGACTGCACTGGACTATTTTGACAAATCTTTACCGTTGTGTAATGTTTAATTATCAAATTTTGTATTTCAGTATTCTAGCATTAAAAAAAATTCCCCGAGTAATATATTTTTTATAATGTTTAGAGAATTGCTATATTACTACAGTAATAGCTTCGGAGAATAAAGTTTACCAAAAGTTAAGCATCTAGGGCAGTAATAGCAATATTGATGTTCATGTTCTACTTCAGTAGTCAGAAAGGTTTTTTGTTACTTTCAACTTCTGCTAATTAAATTTTTTCTCATAAGGTAATGATTTATACCTTGTGGTCGAAAATGTGAAGTTTAGACGCTTAATCATTCCCTCATTAAAAACTAAAGTGTTTTCAAAAATAAAGTATTTTCAAAAACTTGTGGGCTTTTTTGGTGCAAGTAGACAATGCCATACTTTTTATTGATGATATAAGCCATTATTTTTCTGAGAACCATTAGCTATTTAAAACTTTGTGCATAAATTAAAGAGAGGCTAAATGGATTTGCAGTTGTTGCCATTAGTAGCATTTTAGATTATACAGGCAATTATTGTGTTCATTATCGTTGAGCAGCGCCTTTGCAAAACTGTTGTGGTTGTCTTAGACATTATGTACAAATTTTCCCTCGGAGATTAAAATTTCCAGTGGTGTGTTTAATTTTGTTAACACAGTTTCGGATGGAACAAATATTATGACAAGCAGAAGAAAATTTGCTTTTATAATATGGGAAATAGCAATAAAGGTGGAAAATTACTCCAATTCTTAACTCATCTATTTCTTATATCATCATAATTATTCTGGTTATGATTATTTTCAAAAGAAAAGAAATCCTCTCTTAAGATGGTGTATTTTACAAATGCATTGATTAAATCACAGTGTGTGTAAGATGAAGCTTAGCCACTTTTCCAATATTCAGATGAATTTTAGAGAATGTTAGTGAATTTCTACATGAAATGTATGTGGATAATTCAGCAGCGTTTCATTAGTTTGAGTGCAGAAGTTGTTTAAGTGGAAAGGCACAGAATTAAACGAATTAAGTATATTTCAGTACATTACAGTAACTAATTTTTGAGAAATTGAGAATTCATTTATTAAAACAAACTTTCTTTGCATGTTGTCTTAAGTAGGGGTTTGCAATTGCTTTCTTTGCTGTAGTAGCTGAAAATATTAAAATTTACTATGGCCAATAGTATGACCTGTATTATAAAGGATGACATTATTAGTAACAAACGAAATGTTCTTGAGCAAGAGATACACTGTGTGAAAATTTTTCATCATCAACTTTTTTATTCTCTTAATATCTCTCCAAACACATTTTTGTTGGGTTCCAAACTTCAATTCACATCTGTCTTCATCAATTAGAAAGGTATTAATGCTTTGAATTAGCTACGTAGCAGTGTGCAGTGGACTAAATTTAATGTTTCTGTCCAAAAAGTGGCATTCTTTCCAAAGAGGCTATTTATTCATTTCTGTTCTGGGGTGAGGTTTTCACGGGGGGTGTAGGGGGAGCTGAGGGGAGAGATAGGCTTTCACTACCATGATGCAGGAAAAAAAAGTGTGAGGTAGTGGTTATGCATATTGCAAGACAGTGATTCTTTATTTTATTACAAAAAAAGACCAACTCTAGAAGGCCAGATTAAATCATTCCTTTCACTTTTTAATGGGATTTGGATGAATAGAGTAAAATATGCACTTTGCATTCATTGATAGCATCTTTAGGTTGAGGTAATTGAGTCTTTTTTCCCCTGACTGAATGAATAATGACTTCATCTGATCCTCAGCGAGGCCTGAAACTTAGGCTGCCTTTGTCAACGCAAAAAGATCTGGGCTTTGAAACATGCTCTACTTCCCTGGCTTAATTTTTCTTCATTTTAATCCAAAAACCTATTTTTCTCAATAATTCAAGCATAAACTATGTAGTAGTTGAAGCAGCGGAAATTGCAAGATATTTGTCCTCGTTGTGCTGCTTTTTAAATGCAGCTGATAAATCAGCCGCTGTGGTCTTCAGCTGCCTGGTTCTCTAGGGAAGGGACAGCCCATGTATAAGCAAGATTGCTGGAATTTTTAAGAACTATATTTAAAGTGGTTCTTTTGCAGACTGTTTGTTATCTAAGGAAGTGTTGTGTTTTACTGGTTTTACTGGCAGGACTTGGAGATAAAAGGGGCATCTGTGACGGGGCCTAGGAAACTCTTCCTGACATAATTTTCCCACATATTTTACTGACTACAAGAACATCCCAAAGAGTAGAGTATAAATACTTAGCTTACAGCATACATTATTGAAATGGTGAGAGTCTTAGTTACATAGCTTAAAAATATTTTTTCATGAGAAACAGTGGATGAAAGATAGCTTCTCTTAATGTTTTTGCTGAAGTATTTCTAAATCAAATACCTTTTACTCGCGAAAAGTTGAAGCTGGTTTACCATTTTGGTTTGAAAATGGATATTCCACTTCACTCTTGTTTTTTATTATCATATTGAATTACTGAAATCTTCATACGATTAAAAATTCTTTCTATTAAATGAGTTCAGATTTACAGACCAGTACGGAAGTACAGTACAAGTTACAGTGCAACAGTTGTACAAATGAGAAAGTAGCTCTGTCACATTTGTCTATTGATTCTTGGTTTGGTTTTTGATCTTCTAACAGCAGATGAGCAGTACCTACACAACAAATATAGTAGTGCCAGAATTTTTGCTGCATACATGACAAGAAAATTGTACCTGCTCATTTGTTCATTTTTAATTGACTTTTCTCGTGGCCCTCTTGTGTTCCTGTCCTGGGTCAGGGCATGGGGGAATGATGTCTTAGGTGTACAGGCATTCAAAAGATCTGGCTGGGACAGTTCACACTGGTTCTGGGAACTGTTGTCATCCTGTAACCAGGGAACATCTGTTATATGCATGCATAGGAACAATAGTTATCAAAATGCAGTTAATTGTTACAAGTGCATGGATTTTTAATAGGTAGAAATAATTAAAACACACCACAATAATAGTTAATTGTTTGCACAACAAAAATTTTAAGAATTTAAGAAAAAGTCATAACTAACTTCATTTATACTTTTTCCTCTAGGTTGGCTTGCTGGACCTGGAGCTGAATCAATTGACCAAAGCCCTGTTTTTGGCTTTAGTTGCACTATCAGTTGTTATGGTAACCTTGCAAGGATTTGTAGGCCCATGGTATCGCAACCTTTTCCGGTTCCTCCTCCTGTTTTCCTATATCATCCCGATCAGGTATGTATAAGAATGAAAGAAAAACAGAGATGTCTAATTTCACTGAATGTGGCTTTCTTGAAATTTATACTTGCTTCTCATTGCGAAGGAAATTGATCTTATCAGGAAGCTGAAGGAGAAGGTGCCAACAAATCTGCTGATTCTTGAAGGATCACTGTACAGAAAACAATACTGTTGTATTTTTTTCTTTTTGTATAATGTTCATCTTGCTGGAGTAATCAGGATATCTAATCCTTTACTAGCATAAATGTATTAATAAGGATACAATCTTGGTATATTTGAGAATGCGGTCTTAGGAAACATGTATTTGAATGAACTGTTAGGGATATTTTGGAATTTTATTTATAATGCTTTAAATACAGAAAATGTGTCATTTCTCTGGTGAAAATACAGACTTTTTACTAAAACAATGATTAATTTAAATTGAATAGCTGAATAATGTAGGTGTGCTTTTACAATGAGAGGACTTTTAACATGTGTAACCAAGTAGAGACTTCCCCTGAATTAATTAATTCATTAAGCATGAGTACTGTATGTTCAAATTGCAGATAAACTGGAACAGGAAATAATATCCATGTGTGTAATCAAGTCTTCTGTGGATGCAGAAGTGAGAACACTGTCTCTGAAATGAATTTTTTTCCTTGAATGGGTATTGCCTTTGCAAAATGGAAATACTCTCGCCTGTTAAAATACCCGGGGTTTAGATTAAGGTGATTGTTAATTTTAGATGCTCTCTGGAACTCTTCAGTTTGACATATGTCATTCACTAGACCCAGCAGCTAGCCACAGAGTTAGCAGCAACTAAACTGTAGGTAGGTTTAAGACCTATCCACTCATGTCTGCACACAATATTTACATCCATGTAGTATAAGAAGAATAAAAAAAAAAGAGGCTTTCATTCGGTATTTTAATCTAAGCTTACATGACTTACGAGTTAGTGTGACATTTTTTAAGTATATGTCTATGTGGAGGGAACAGTACCACATTTGACCAATTCAATACTCAGGAAGTATCTGTCTTAAGGCTTTGTAACGTAAAGGTCTTGTATTTTTATACTGCCTTTGTGCTGCAAGAGCAACTGATTCTATTTGGAAGTTGAAGGAGAAGCTTCCAGCAAATTGCTGGGGAGTTGAAGAGATCTCATTATAGAAACTGGTCATCTTAGAACAGTTTCCACTTCTTTAACTGGCTCCTGTTTTTTATTTACACATTTGTGTTTCAGATTTGTGGGATCTTTCTAAACATTGTCATTGTCATAACTCCCTTACTGCTTGTATGATGCTGCTGTTCAGGTTGTGTTGTCATCCCCCCGAATGCACACACAGTTATTGAGTGTTAAGCAACTTATCCATGTGAAGAGGCAAAAAAAATGCTGCATTCAAGTCATAAGTAAAGTCTGCATATTGATGAAAGATGCATTTAATCATCAAAGACATGTAGAGGAAGGGAAAAATGAGCTAAGAGTATAAAGGATCACTTGTTGGTCACTGTGTTCTTCCATAATAAACATACTAAGCCAAAACTTATTAAAATGGTTAAAAGACAGATATATCTTTGTTACTGGATGCAAGAGGATTAAGAGCATATAGGTGGTATAAGTAAATTTGACTCTATATTGGTAGTTCAACATATGCCTCTGAAAAAGATGTTGATTGAACAGCTCATTTTCAACTTGGGAGTTATTTAATGGACTTGTGGAATAGTTCTTTTCCAAAAATAATTCCTAGGATACACCTAATCCTATTTTTCAGTTGCTTGTGGGAAGTAACACACAGAATGGAAGTATTAGAGAATGTGATTGGTTTAGGTCTGACATGGACTGAACAGTTCCTCTATGGAAGATCAGACAGGACTCTATCATAGAATGATTTTGTAGAGGTTTTTCGATTTCTATACCAACTTTCCTTCAACTCGGATCATTCGTGTACAGGTTTGCTTCCCACACTGTCAGCAAAATAAACAATTCCAGTCATGCCTATGTTCAAATATAACTACACTTCTCTTCCTCTCTTCTGGATGTTAAGTGTGGAAATTACTTATTGTTTAGGCTATATTTGGAGTGTGAACTCTTGGAGATGAAAATTGCGTGACTAATGACACTTGAAGCACCAAAAGTTGTGTCCTCTTATTATTTTTAAAATACCTTTATGGGAGGAATAATGAACTTTTCATAGGTAAATGGAATAAACGTGGGAGATTAGGATTGACTGGTAGAGGCAAAGCATATCTGAACTCATGCACGCATTAAATGTGTTGATTGATGGTTTTAGAGAATTCAGGAAGTTTCTAAATGTGTAGCTTTTTTCATTTGTGTTTGACTTTTGGTATGCAGGGCAAGGGAAATTCCAGGTATGCCATGAAAATAATTTTCCATGACCAGACATGTTTGGTGAAGACCATCAGGAGGAGGTAACTAACTGTTAGCTGAGTTTAACTGATCTCTGTACAGAGTCTCCTATAATTAATAGGAAAAGGAACTTTTTTCGCCTCCCCTCAGAAAAAAACCAACAAACCAACCCAGCCCACAACATTGCACACATTCTGTAGTGTACAGAATAGCATCTGTCTGCATAGCCCAGAGAGCCTCCATAAGCAATCTGCCTCCCTAAAAAGTTGATCTATTTGAATTCCTTAAAATTTATTGGAAGAGGAGGATAAAAAGCAAGTCCTTGACAGGCTGTCCAAACCCAAATAAATCTCTCTAGGATTGGGCTCACCTGTTCTCTGAGCTTTTTCGTGTTCTTTGTGATTAGGCTTTTTCCCTAGTTGGCTCTAGCGAGTTTGAGGTGCATTAATGCTTATCCATAGATTCCTCCATCATCACTGAGACCATTTCATTACTTTTTAAAAATAAAATGATTGATTGAAATACATTCTCCATTAGTTTACAAGATCTTGGACATTAGGAAGAAATTCTTTGCTGTGAGGGTGGTGAGGCACTGGAACAGGTTGCCCAGAGAAGCTGTGGAGGCCCCCTCCCTGGCAGTGTTCAAGGCCAGGCTGGATGGGGCTTTGGGCAACCTGGTCTAGTGGAGGGTGTCCCTGCCCATGCTGGAGGCATTGGAACTAGATGATCTTTGAGGTCCCTTCCAACCCAAACGGTTCCATGATTCTATGATACTGTCTGACAGTGTCATCTGGTGCAGTTAACACATAGCAGGCTGGGGGGAGCACGTATCCTCAGATCCATCCATGCTGCTGCTTTTTGTGTTACTGGCATGGAAGTTCTTAAGCCTCTCTCTTTTTTTTTTTTT
>VWZZ01003990.1:39882-110501 GCA_013399095.1 Psophia crepitans
TTTTTTTTAATAGTAAGGTCCTTTTATTGATCAACTTGTATATTTTTTGAATTATCTCTTTTCTGAATGAAGGGGAGAGGTCAAAACCAGTCACACTAACGAAAAGTCAGCACCTCTGGTAGGGGTAAAGCTTTGTCATTGTTATGCTGTCTTTTACCTGGTTACCCAGTTTAACTGTATTGCCGTGGTTATAGATACATTAATTTTGTATCTTTTTAAAATCAGGCTTACATTTTTGTCAGGATAGTTTAATTTCCCTTTTGTATGGAACTGCAGATATTTACTGTACACATTTAAAATTTAAAATACAAATCATGTAGGTCTTGGAGTTTTTCCTTCAGTTTTTGCATCTATTCATTTGATCAGTTGATTTAGGTTTGGTTTGTTGTTTTTTTTAAAAAAGCTGTCAGAGAGACAGTTAACAATATTTGTATTTTTAAGTACAAGAGAATAAAAGAGAGTTTAATCACTGTGGAATGCAAGATACCCACTCTAAACTACTGAACTGAAGATCCTGGTGTGTATACGGGTACGGGAAGGATGATCGGGCTGTTAGCCTTGCCAAAAAGCAATTCTTTCCCCTGCCATTTAGTTATAGCATCTCTTCATGAGCTCACTTGAGCTGCCATAATAATTGCTTCAGATACGACAGCCAAGGCCAAAGAAAAGGCTAGCTTTAGTGATGGTACTGCACCACCAGACTGGATCCCCTCCGCCACCATGTAATGGGACTTTGTTTATTCATTATCTAGTCGTCTTCAACACCTTGAAGGACAAAGTGACTTGCACTTTGACTTGAGTCCTTTTTGTTTGTGGATTTGTTTTTTTCCCCTGCAAATATGTTGCCAAGAAAGTTTTTCAGCATAATTTCAGCTTAACTAAGCAGCATTTGGTGAAGTTACTGCCTCACATATACAGGCATGTGAATCCTGTAGCTGTACATGCTTCCACTTAACTGTTGAGAAATGTAGAGAATTTACCATAAAATGATGAGGTATTGACTAGGGATCTGCTAAAAGTGTGTATCGTCCAGGCTCTGTATTTAGTAGCAGTTAAAAGCTAGATTGACGAGGGCTTAATCAGCCAACTTTGTAGGAGGATCCTTTGGTTTTGATGTACACAGAAGCTCCAATGTCTTTTGTCCTTTCCTTCAGACGCCCCAAGGCTCCTGCGCACTGAGCCATTCTGCCAAAATAAGTCATCCCTACTGTCTGGAAGGAACTGCCTTGCACTTCAGTAGTAAAGTTTTGGGGCACTACCAGGCCCCAGCTGCTTTTTTCTGGGTCTTTAAGAGGAAACTTTAAAGAAGGTTATGTCAGTCTGTTCTCAGTGGGCAGTGAGGAAAGCACTGCAGAAGTCTTGTATCTGAAGTTGTTATTCAATCAGATCCCAGATCATACAGATATGAAAAACGTTTTATTCAGTGTGCTTCTGTGTATTCCCGGGATCCAGGGAACTCTCACCTATGCAGGACATCGTTGGATAGTCCATATCCAACAGCAGTGACCAGCTCTGATGATTTCAGTCATATTGTAGTTTGTGCTGTCCATGTCAGAGCTCTAATCTGTGTAATGTGTAGGTGTAAGAGTATCAGTATATGTAATCTCAATAACCGCATGCATCAGTACAGGTTAGAGGATTACCTGCTGGAGAGGAGCTCTGCAGAGAAAGACCTAGGGGTCCTGGTGGATAACAGATTGACCATGAGCCAGCAGTTTGCCCTTGTGGCCAAGAAGGCCAGTGGCGTCCTGGGATGCATTAAAAAAAGTGTGGCCAGCAGGTCCGAGAGAGGTGATCCTCCCCCTTATTCTGCCCTGGTGAGACCCTGTTTGAAGTACTGTGTCCTGTTCTGGGCTCCCCAGCTCAAGAAAGACAGGGATCTCCTGGAAAGAGTCCAGCTGAGGGCAACAAAGATGATAAAAGGCCTGGAGCATCTTCCCTATGAGGAGAGGCTGAGAGACTTGGGTCTCTTCAGCCTGGAGAAGAGAAGGCTGAGAGGGGATCTGATCAGTGTTTATAAATATCTAAACTGTGGGAGGCAATTGGATGAGGCCAAACTCTTTTTGGTGATGAGTAGTGAGAGAACAAGGGGCAGTGGCCAAAAACTGTAACACAGGAAGCTCAACTCAAACGTAAGAGCTTCTTCACGGTGAGGGTGACAGAGCACTGGCACAGGCTGCCCAGAGGTTGTGGAGCCTCCTTCTTTGGAGATACTCAAGACCCGTCTGGATGTGATCCTGTGCAGCCTAGTGTAGGGCACCTGCTTTGGCAGGGGGGTTGGACTCTATGATCTCTAGAGGTCCCTTCCAACCCCTACCAATCTGTGATTCTGTGAATATATATTAGATACATGATACAAAGCTTTCAGTGTGGAAGTGGGTTAAAAAGTTACTTATAAAGTAATTTGAGATCATTATAAATGTGTACTACGCTTCCATACCATACCATGATAGGTAATGCAATCTGTATAGAGACTGAAAAATATTATATGAAACTTCTTGATGTTTTACAAACTAATTTTGAGTTCTTCATGCAATAGGAGCTCTAGTGTCTGTGTCTCATGCTAAGAGTAAGACTTACCCGGCCCACTGTGGTGCTGTGCTAGTGCTTGAGCTAGCTTTGTGCTTTTCTTACAATGTCTTATAGTCATGTTACATAGAGAAAGCGCAGTCACTTTAAAAAAAATAATGTAACTGATCTATTGCAGTAGATCTTTTTCTTTTCTAACCTTGCAACATTGCCTATTTGTTCTTAGTTGTTTTTCTGTTTTTAATCTAATAGTATTACAGTAAGTAATGCCAGATTTGTCTGAAAAACACTAAAATACTCTTATTCTAGAAATTATTTTATTAGACAGTTACTGTTAATATTGTTGCCGTTGTATTAAAGCCTTAATGAAAGAAGGCCTCTTACCTGATAAATGTGAAAATAGCAAAGAAGCATTTCTAATAGGAAGTAATTATTGTCATTCTGAGCTGCATATGCTACCTCTCTTGTGCCAAGGTGCTCGTTTGACATGTATTCTGTTTGTATTTTGCACTCTACTGTGTTTTCAACCTGTAAGAAATTCATAGATTAATTTTCTTATTAAATATTCCCCAGATTTCCTCCTGAGGTTTGAAGTTCTACCTATTTTACAGTGTCTGATTATCTGTACCTAGGTTGCATGTGGCCCTTGGAAAAACTACATGTGCCACAGTCGCTGTAGCAATACAGGGATGTACGCATTCTTTTGTCACACATATTTAAGCACCAATGTGTGAGATTCAGTTCTCTTTTAAAGTTACATTCCTTGCCGAGTTTTTTGTAAAGTGCTGTGTGTACCTTCTGTCATTTCCTTTTATATGCTTACTTAACAGACAAAATTTAGAAAAATTCCAGGAGAACTAGTGAGACCAAATATGAAGCAAATAAGAACACAAATCTGAGGCTTTTCCTGGAAGTATCAGATAGCAGAGAAAATGAGATTAAAAGGTACATAGTGGGCTAAACACAAAAGGAATATTATATTCAAATTTGCTCTCCATGTGAAATATGGAAGAGGGGGAATTTAGGGAAAATTTAAGGGATGAGCTATGGGTTGATTTTTATTTATTTAGATCTTGATAGAATATGGTGTTCAAAATAAGTAATTTCTGTTTTGTTTTGGTTTTGTTTGTTTAGTGCCAGTTAATAGAAGTTGTCAGGCTGCAAAAATCACTTTCTGTGATGATTTAACATTCCAGGCATGTTGAAGTTAAAACACTTTTGGTTGTGTCTTGACCTGTAATTTAAAAATTATTCGGTATCATTTTCTCCATTGTAAATAGTGAACATATCTGTGTATAGTGTATGGCTGTTTCAAGCACGTAGGGATATGGGAAAGTTAGGGGATATAGCCACAGGGTATTTTATAGTTTTGGGTACTAACATGACTCAAATATGATCTTCAGTATTTCACTTAGAAAGTAGTCCTGAAAACAAAAAGACTACATCTCAATTACATCGTTTATTGCAAAAAATGGATACCACTAAGAGTACTCTTACTGTACCTGGAGTTTTGGCTGGGCTTTGGTTTTTGCTATGAAACTTCTGCTTTTATACAGAGCTTCTCAGGAATTTCTTCCTGGCCCCAAAGCACAAATAAAATAATCATACAATTTTGATTCAAATTCATACTTGAATTTTATTAGGCACAGTATCACTTTGTTCACAAAATTGTGTTTGCTAACTTCATTAGATCTTGATTGCTTTTCACTGAGTTGTGAAAGGTAGAATGTTTCTGGAGTTTTTAAATGTATTTGTCTGAAACTTTCTCAGTGAAGGCCCTTGCTTATTGGCAGATTTGTCCATTTTGACTAAAAAACAAAATCAGAAATCTTTAGGAGAGGACCTAATGCATTACCATTTGGAAAAAACTGAAATGTTGGAGTCCTGTAAATATAAATTTGTTTAACTTAAAACACTGCTGATGTTTTTGAGCGAATAAACCCAAAATATCTGGTTTTAACTTGTGGTAAAAAGCAGTGTGGGTTCTGAAATGTTGTGGGTTTGATTTGTTCTGAAGCCAAATTGCAGAGAAATGCCACCCTGGGTTTTAGTGGAATAAATCCCCGAGTTGCATAAAAGTTGCTTAGGTTTGTCTGCTCTGGGGAAACTAGTGCTGAGGTTGAGAGACAAGAAACTTGATGCTGTTACGTTCACTAAATATACCCGTTCTCTGCAACACCCTTCAAATACCTATATTAACACACTGTGTGTAAAGATTGCATGTTAATTGGTTTGCTAAAAATTAGTGTTACTGATGCAACAGTGTGCTAACGCTACACATGATGTTGTTCTGTGCATTTTCATTAATAAGTGATATGAAGTCTCTTCAGTTGGATGAAAATAAGAAGGTTTTAAAAACCAGTGAATTTAAAATGTTTTCGGTTATATAATGAGGTTTCTTAAAGTCCACAAAGGATTTATGAGAAATGATGGCTAATGTTGTCAGGCACTGAAAGTAGCTCGGTGTCAAGTGAGCTTAGTATCTCCTTGTTTTATCGTTTAAAAATTCTGGCACTTTTCAGTCAAGTATTTCTATCCATTTGTGTGAAGCTTTGTTGGACAGCTTCCTAGTTTTGAAAGCAAACTCGGTATTAACAGGCCTCCATCATTTTTACTGCTATGGCAGTGTCTGCAGTGTGCTAGGTGATAGCTACAATGATTTCAAAGACAAAAATTTCCTCTAAGAGAACAAGCACCGAGTGAAGGAAGTGAGAGCAGGATACAGCGTCCAAATTTTAGAATTAATACTAAAAATCAATAGCCCTCATTTTTTGTTTATTTTATTCCTGTTCAATTCTTTACTCATCTTAACGATTCAAGCATGTACCCAGTGTGTGCCAGAAACCCGTCTTGGACTGTGCTAGTCATTGGGGAGACATTATTTCTCTGGAGGCCAGCGGTGCCAGCTTTCTGTTAGGTCCATCAGCATAGAGGGGGTACGCTCTGTTCCACTTAGCCATGCGTGTTTGAAAGCTAGGCTAATTCCTAAAATGCCTCAATGCTTTGAAATAACAGACTTCTACTTACTGCTCAGCAAGAGAAGCTGTCTTTCTTTTTTTCCTCCTTACCTTTCAGTTGTGTTTAAGTGAGATCATAATTAAATGCATGTAGAGAGTGCTTAGAACATCAAAACCAGGTAACACACATGCTTGTACAAGATGCAAGTGAAGATATGAACAAATGCTGTTTGCTCAGTACTGGCTTTGCATTGAGTAAGACAGGGTAAAACTGTAGTTAAACAGTGTGAGACAAGTGACTTCCAGTGTTTTACTCCTTGTTATACTTGTTATAGCATTTTCAATAAAAAATGGGGTATTGTCTGTCCTATTTTTTTTAATCTATTTGCATGTTTGAAGACAGCTGAAATTAGTTTGGGGTGTATCACAAGGTATAAAGATGATTTCCTGCTGGTGATGATTTTAACGGGAAAATAAGAGCTAGTTAAATACCACTTGAATGGTCAAGAATCTTGTATCAAAAAGGCTTGTCTCTTTTTGTGCTGGAACATGCATTGTCTTTTACTGTGCAAATTCAGGAAGGAGGAGATATAGAATAATGAATTTTTCAGTGTGTTTTGAAATTTCAGGTGTTCTCACAATTCTAATCAAATGCATTTCTTCTTTATGGGATATTGCAGTTTGTGACTCACTGTTCCCTCCAGGTTACCTCAGGTAATTCACTATCAATCTGTCCATGTGATTGCAAGAGGACAGGTGAAAACTGTTTGGGGCTGCTCTTACGGTTATGCTGTAAAGCAGCACTTCAGGACTGTTAAAAAAGATCTGAAGTGCGTTAGCAGTATTTTGACTTCATTGTGTAACTTTGAACACTTTTAAGAGTCATGTTACTCTAAACCTGTAACTACACTTGGGACTCTGAGTCTGGGGCAAATTAGCTACAAATAGTTCGCGTAGCCACTGACCTAGCTGTTTTTTCAGTATTTGTTAGGCACATGTTCATTTCTGTTGACTCTGCTCTATTCCTGGTCACTGTTCCTCTGACATGGTAACAGGAACATGGTGAACAGCTGAAGGAAAATAAGCGTTTTAAAGTTTTAGAACACGGTGGCATAGAGTTTTGAGTTGGAGCATGTAACCTGGGGGAAGAGCAACGTGATTAAAGTTATCTGACCAGCATGAATGAAGACTTTTTTATTATAACATAGGAATACAAGATGCAAGGGCAATTAATTTTTGTATGATGTAGACATGAAAATATTAATAAATAAATATGCAGACACCGAGTGAATTGGAAAAAATACTTTTGATTTTGCACATCTGTATAATCAGTAAAACTTGTTGAGAATCACAATTTCTAGTACAGAGCTACCTCAGGGTTCCTTATGGCTACTGGCTATCACACGAAGGGTGCATTTTGCTGCTTGGGCACTGTTCTCTCTTTGCAGTAGAGAGCCTCTAACTACATTTTGGGAAGGACAGCAACATTGTTGATTGGTTGTGGTGAGGAAGAGAAGGTGATTAATATGGGTGTCCTCTCCTAAAGAAACAAACAGTTTTTTAAAAAACAGTGACTTGAAGAGGTATAAAAGTACTTTCACTTCATAAAGAAAACATAGATGTTATGTGGGGCTTTTTGTGTGTTTGGGTTTTTTTGTTTGTTTTGTGGTTTTAACAGATAAAAGCTGTGACTTGAATAGTGATCTGTCCTTGTTGATAAAGTGTATATAGTATTCTCATCTGTATAAGTGTAGTAATGTAACTATGTCAAGAATCTCCAGTGTGTTGCAATCTGTCTCATGCAAAAGGCATGATAGTGCAGTTGTTGGTATTGCAGCAGCTTCTAAACGTCTGGGATGGAGCCTGAATTTCAAATGTGATATGTACTCTACAAACACATAAAAAAGGCGTTTGCATATAGTTTTAAGATTTTTTTTTTCCCTAAGTATGTTAAAAAGATTTTCTAGTTTTATTTTTATGGTTATAACTTTCACTTTGTCTAATAGTCACACTGATTACAGTATAAATTTCCTTTGCAGTTTACGTGTGAACTTGGACATGGGTAAGGCAGCCTATGGGTGGATGATTATGAAAGATGACAATATTCCTGGAACAGTTGTTCGAACTAGCACCATACCAGAAGAGTTGGGACGATTAGTTTATTTACTAACGGATAAAACAGGTATATCTGGTTACAATTCTGAAATATGATTACTTTTGTAAATTTTTTAAACTTTATTCTGTATTTGAATATGTTAATGTAAAAGTAGATTTAGACTACTAATATTTATTTTTCAATAAAATTTTAAGGCTGTGCCTGAGGACTTTGTACCAGTACCAATAGGCTTAGGTCCTTCCATGTGAAAGTCAGTGTTTGGCTGTAATCTGATTTATTCCAATGGGAACACTCCTGCTATATTAACAGGACACTGGATAGCATTAATAAGAATACCATCTATTTAACTCTGAATTGCACTCAGGATGCTATTTTATTCTGCACCTCATTTCTACTGCAATATTGTATGATAGTAACAGTTAAGAATGGCCTTCAAGAGAGGAAGTAATTTCCAAAACAAGTCATAAGATCAGCTTCCAAAATGACATCGGTTATCTTCATGAAATTAGTTGCTCATTGTGTTACAAAGACCAGTAGTAGAGGTGTTGTTTGATTTCATCTTTCTAACTGTAACCTGTTACTATACTTGACTTGGTATACTGGAAAACCCAACCCTTACCAGGATCAGAAGGTAGGTAAGTGTGTGAAGAAGCAATAGCTTGCACTCTGCTGCTGCCTGCGGCTATGACAGAAACTTGTTGCAGTCTTACCATGCTCTTGCATCTAGATGTATTTAAGGAATTAAGCTTATTGGGGAAAATATCATAATAAATAAATTATATAGCAAATACAGTAGATCTTCTTCCTTGGTTCTTTCTGAGATTGAATAAATTAGTTCTGGTAGAGATACTGTTTTTTTAAGAAGCTGAACTTTTGAACTGAGAAAGCTGTTTCTCAAAGAGACGAAGAATTTTTTTTAGTGGTTTTAAGTAAAATGTAGTTCAAACTGGTGAGAAAGCATTGAGGGGGGGCAGGGAGGGGACTAGTCTCTGTTATGCTGTTCAGAAAGCAATAATACACAGTTCACATTTCTTTCTGCTTGAAATAGTTCCATGTTCCCTCCCATGCTGCATACTTCCATTACTGCATGTTCTGAAATGAAATGTAAATTTAATATATTGCCACGTTTTCAAAATACACTTTCATTTTTTTTCTGTAGGTACATATGTTACCCTATACGCTACTGAATGCTGTTTTTCTGTTTCATAAAAGATAAGAGACAGCTGCCACCTTCTTTCTTAGCCTGTAGAAAAGTGTATTTCTAATTAATAGTGTGGTAATTCTTCAAAGCAAGTGAACAATTCTTTTAACAAGTTTTATTTCAGTTAGCTAATGATTTGTATGCTATTTGAAACTGCTTAGTGATTTTAATTGCACCCTTCATCATGATAATTTATGTAACTTTAAGAGTGCTGTCTCATTGAAGGCTCGAAATATGTAATTTACAGCATATGTTTGGAAAAAGGGAAGTATGTTCAAAAATAATGAATTTCAAAAGAATGCAGTAGAGTTCATTTGCCCAAAGCATTGTTTTGTAAGCAAAACCAATGTATACTTCTTAAACTTTTCTAATAGAGAATCCAATTACCATACCAAACTGGAAATGCAGCTCCAGTGTTGAGGTATTCTGCTTACTGAAAATTTTAAGAGGCTTGCTACATACAACGTTAACAGTTCATTCACCCAACTCTACAGTGCAGGAATTATATTCTGACTCTAGTGAGCAGTTCATTATGTTCTGAGGCACAAGGATCAGTGTACTATCTTCTTTCCCTCAAGCTGTATGTACCTAATGCCATGTTTGGGAAATAGAAGATTGTTTGAAAAAGAGCAGTTCTACTTCTAAAAATACAACCAATACACTTCACCTAACACAACAGGAAAGCTAAAATTTTCCTCCATAAAAAAACCCACACTTTTTTTGGGAACATAAATTTAGTGATACTGGATTTTTCAAAGCTAAAATACTGTTACATCTATAAAGCTTTGAAAGGATACATTTTATTGACTTGCATATACCAAGAGAAACAACCCTGGTTTGCTTCTAATGTTTTTTTTGTTGTTTTTTCCTTTCAACCCGCATCGTGTCACTTGCAATCACAGTAGTTCTCTTTAATTTGAAAAAGCAGTGCTTATATTCTGGCCTTCCAGCGTGCATACTTAAAAGGGGCTAAATAAACCAATGTTAAAAGGCTTTTACCAGCAAATGTGTTTCTGTACAGTTTGGAAGATTGCTAACATTCAACGTCAGAGGCTTTTCAGAGCACTGAAGTCTACTGAGTTCTGGAGGAAGGTCTGAATGTGTAAGTTAATGATGTAAAAATGAAAATTAAAGCAATATTCCAGGGCAGTAGTTCCAAAATGTTTTGGACTAACAGTCAGCAGTCTTACCCGCTACACTTTTATCCAGGAGTTAGCTGAACACTGATATAGTTAAAATAATCCTGGAGGCCAGCAGACGTCACCAGCTTCAGAACATTGACTGTGGCCTTGCAGACCGTGCTCTTCTTCAGATCGCAATAGGAAACAGTGCTCAGTTTTATTAGTCTGAAATGTCCTGCAAATCTTAAACTGGTTTTAATTCTGTAAATGCATAGCCTTTTGTAGCTTTTGTACCTTTTACCCAAGTATATTGGTAGCTGCTTCCAGTCTCCTTTCCCAAATACATTTGGTCTCATTCTGCTTTTTATCATAAATGTGAAACTTTCTTTTAGGTAATGAACAGAATCTGTACAGTTAATCCATGATTGTCATTGCATGATTATATAATATTTATGAGAACTGGCTTCGGCACTTTCTCACAAATTCTGAACTTTCTCACTTGAATTTTCAGTTCTAGTCATATAAACCAGTTGATTCTGTTCTTCTGCCCATCTAAGGCTTGGCTGTCAGAGGAGAAAGAAGAGAATCCGGTTTTGTAGCACCCATCCAAGTGGGTGCCACTGAAAAGTAGGACTAGAAGGCTGGTCTAGTTAAGTGTAAACAGGTGAAATTTTTCTCAATATTGAAAATGAAAGGGAATCCAGAGAACCGTCTGCAGAAATCTTACATTGTGGTCCAAGCTTCACTGGAAATGATTGAGAATTAGTTGTTGAGTCTAAGGAGCATTGCATTACTAACATAATTGCAAGGTAGTCCTTTGTATGATTGTAAATTGGGTTTGTGCTTCATCAATAAGCTTTTTGACAAGAAGCGTCCATCACAGTGGCTCTCTCATTTGCCACAGTAGAATAGAAAATGAAGTATCCCAATAATTGCATTATAGTTTCCTTATTGTGGGACAAGAAAGCAATGTGGTATAATTAGGTTTGATTGGAGTGCATGTTTCCGGTAAGATCTGAAATTAATGATGTTGCTATAGTGACACATCTGCGGCCACCAGTGCGTGAAACATAAAGTAATTCATTCGACAAGAGAAGACATCTGTTAACTGCAAGGATGCAGAGCATATTGACACTGACCAGAAATACTAGACGTTATGTGATAAATGAACAAATGATGCTGAAACAGGAGGACAGATAATTTGTACTTAATCTGCTGGGAGAACTTTAATCTTCTCACTGGTTGCATTTGACAATGCCATTGTTTAAAGAACAATGCTGCAGAGAACTCATAAATTTTAAAACTTAACTCAGGGTGCAGCCTATTAAAGCAATACATTAATTCCTTTGTTAGGGAGTTTTTATCTTCATGTAGAACAAAGCCATTACTAAAAACACCCACTAAAACAACAGGTTTTTTAGGACTCACATTTTAATTATAGCATCCATTACCCAAAATGCCATGTTGTTTGGACTTGAATCACATATAAGTTTGACAGAAAGGCGTCATCCGTTATGGCGAGGGGGGGAGCAGTTACGGGGGGGAACAGTTTCCAGCATTTTCCAAGGGCAGCTGAGCATATCTCATCCTCTCCAGGGTACAAAAAGATTCTAATCATGAAAGAAAAATAAAGATATTTGGCAATATTTATTTAACATTTTTGTTGCTTAGGATGTGGGATGGCAAACCTTCTGCTGTTCACGACAACTACCAGAGTGTTCAGCTAAAACAAACGCGTACAGTCTTCCAAGCGTAGTCATTTATGAATGTGTACACTTGTATTTGAGTTCTGTAATTAACATTTTAGCGGGTGTTTGGACCAAATGAGATACTTAACAGATATAATAGTTGAACAGATGTATAGAGCAATGGGATTCTTGATTTTCTGGGAAAGCCTTATCTTAGAGGTTGGTGTATATGGGCTTTTTTGTTCAATGTGCCTAGTGTACTGTTAGAATAGTGAATTTCGGTGACTGTTTCTGAAAATTAATCTTTTAAGGTATATTTTAATTGAGTCTTTATCTATTCAATATAAGCTACCACAGAATAAGAGTAATTACAGAAAATGCTGATGAAATAACATCTCCTCACTTCACTTAAGATACAGATTCACGCTATTGCCCTTACACATCTTCTACCTCTATGATTTTTAGTACCACTAAGGTTGCAGGGTGAGCAAAGCAAACTAGGAGTGAAAAGTTTTTATAGATACTACAAGAAGCTTCCAGACATGTACTCAAAGTAGATCAGCCAAAGGAATCCTTACTTTGTGGCTTCTGGTGGACTCCTGTTGACTGAAAATACATGGTGTATCCAATGAGTATGGATGTTGCTCTTAGATATTGTATTAGTTCTTGTGGGAGGCAGAAGGCGCAGAGGAAATAGCTCCTGCTATTCATAGTAACTGTTACCTCTGCTGTTACCTTCTGCCAAGGAAAGAGTAAACATCTCTCAGCTCCTTTCTTTGCCCTCATTCTGAATGGGCTGTACTGGGGTTTATTTGGTGTTTGAGCTTTTGTGGTGGCAGTGTTTATGGCCTGTTCATAAGTGGAGCAGCTGAGTGAGCCGACATATTCTATATATGTGTTTACCATGAGTTTTTTTCATTTTCTTTTTACATTCTATACCAGGTTATATTTTTTTCCAGTGTTCATAGAAAGAATTGGCATCTCCAGATTGTTGCCAACAGTTTAATTAAGAGCGTTGGGCGCAGTCTAGCTTAAAGTTTCCATAGAAACCTTCACATTTACACTGACTTTTGTCTGTTTAAGCAAATAGCTCAAACAAAGTACTCATACTTTATGAAAAGTTACCCTCTCAATTTCTCACAAAGTTATTAGTTCTTCTACCACATGTATTTTCTTACTTTTTTTTTGTTTTGGCCTTTGTAGATTGTTGGTATTGGTCCAAATTGCTATCTAGCAATATAGGATCAGAAAGATCTGCATCTGCTTCTCAAAAACAAAATAAAAAACTTCTAGTGCTCTGTTGTGAATCACATCTGTTGCCACCCAGGGAATGATGCCTTCAGGACTTTTTCCTTAGAAATTAATTTCCTCTTTGCCTGCTTTACTCTGTGTTTAATGATACAATTGTAGGCAAGCAAAAGGGAGAAAAAAAAAAAGACTCTTGGCTTCATTAAAGAACGTACTAAATTTTTCTTCAGAGGTTGTATACTAACTTTTTGTCAGGATATTTCCTTCATGTGGTACCTGCATTCCAGAGCAAAGTTGAAGAATGTGTGGTAGTAGTAGTAGATTGTACATTGACTAGCCTAATTTCTGGAAGCTTTTCTAAAATACGCTTTTTAATCTCTTACAAATTGCCAATATAACTCTTTATATTAGCAATGTCCCGAAAGCGTGGAATTGATAAGTAGGTCTTGAGAAAGCATTATTAACAATAGAAAGCTTTTTCACTGTTCTTTGGTACTTGCCAACTTGACCAACTAGAGAGCTCAGTTTTGTGTTGTTTTTCATTCCTAAAGTGGGCTATATTAGAAAATCTACCTCTGGATATTAGAAGGGCTCACATGTGGGGGCATAAAGTAAAAGATTGTTTTGTCAGGGTGTATTAGTCTTCAGCTAAGAGACTAAAATTTGAGACAGAACTGCTGCTGAAGTTACAATGTGACTGGCACCACGGAACATTTGGAATAAGTTGTTGGGAATGATTCTGTCTCATTTTGGTACGTCATTCATTAGGAGAATTTAGAAGTAAGTTCTTAATTTGCACACATGCTGAAACTTAACTTCCATGTGGATGGCTGAAAAAGGTGTATTTTGTTTTATTTTTTGCAGAAAGTTTTGGGACTGCTTTCATAAACGCAGCTAGCCGTGTTTCTCTAATAACACATCAAGTTTATTGTGACTATTGTTGACAGCCTTACATTAGTGTTAAGAAGCACGAGCTAACTGTGGTGGTTGGTTTTTTTTATTACAGTTTGGTGTAGCAAAGGTGTCTTTGCAACCTCTTCATATGTCATAGATGTTTCCTCTTACTGTAGCTGATAAAAGGATCCTATAAGTAATGTGTAAGATGCAAGTACTGAATCAAGATTGCTGGGATGTTTATTTCTGTGTCTTTCCAAGCTGATTCTTTTTCCTTGCTTATTTTTCCGAAACCTCCTTCCCTGGCTCCTGGCTGTTGCAAGATAGGAAAATCCACGCTTTTCTGCTTAGAAGCTTCTCTTCTCTGCTTGCTGAGAACACGCAAATTTTCCACCTATGTACCTTTCCCTCACCAAGCATGATTTGGATCTGGACTGATTTAATGGTGTCAGAAGAAATAATCTTTCCATATAATAATCATATGGCTAATTTTGTTTCCTGCTCAGTTTTCCCAAGCAGCAATTACAGAACTGGTGGGAAGTGGGTTTGACAGTTGCCTGCTGTCTCAAGTTTTGAGTAGCATTTCGTTTCACAACCCCTAAGGAGTGTTTATTTTAATTCTAAGGCTTGGCAAAGCTAAGGGTAGCGAGAAAATATTAGCATGCCTGGAAAATGAGGAGGGTGATGCAGCTTTACTTGAAAATTTCTTGCAATAAACATTACTGAACTAATAGAAACAGAGATTTTAGTTGGTCATGTTTGTTAGTGGAAACTTTCATGTTTCTTGTGCAAATTGGAGATTGGATTTTTCTAGTCTGTAATTAAAGTAAAAAAATTAATCAATTTAATAAAAGGTCCCAATAAAAATACAGCTTTTAAAGGCACAAGAAGTAATTTCTCATGGTTTATATGATTACTGTAAAAACAAAATAATCTTCTTATCCTTTGTATAAAAGTAACAGAAAACTTCTGACTTGCTAATTCAAGAGATCAGGAACTTTGTCATCCTGGGCTGTTTTCAAACTTTGGGAATAGTCTACTTCTCATGTGAATTTTTCATAATGTTATGCATATTTTGTAGAGAATTAATGCATTTCACATAAACCTTATTTTAAATGTTTTTTAAAAAATCAAACACCATGACTATAGGGGAAAAAATCCTCAACAACATGTAAGGAAATAGGAAGTATAATTTTTTAATGGTAGTGGAGGAATTTGGAATGATCATCGAATGATCATCTAATGCTGGTAATGCAGGAAGACAAGGTTTCATAGTGCCGTATGATGGTACAAACACTGAGATGAAGTGTCACTGTACAGATTTATCAGGGAGTAGCTATAGGCATCTCCAGTATAACTGAGGAAGACAAGAGACTTTTACAGCACTACCGAACCTTTGACGATCGTTTATGGTTCTAGCCCTATTAGATGCATAAACTGGACGCTAACTGTCCAAACAGTTCTGTTTTCCAGATAGTAATTACAGCATATGTCATGCTTTTAGACTTCTTTCTTCCTGTGGCTTACTGTGCATTTTGGCATACTGGGACAAAGACATGATATAAAAACAGTCAGGATAAAATTAATAGTAAATATTTTTTCTGCAATTTTTATTTATAAATAATTAAAACATCCTCCATATTAAAAACATCATAGAAGCTTCAAGAATGTTGCTTTTGGTACTGTGTTGTGTTTATATTTATCATCACATTCATGTCTTTTAATGCCCTAAAACTGTGGTGTTAAATATAAGAATAGCTTTATATTCTACTCATTTCACTTTGGGTGAATTACCATAAGAAAATGTTTTAGGAAGGGCCATTATCAAAATAATCTTTCGTGAGCTGCCCATGGGAAGCTACATGGTAGTGACCTCTTTTTTTTTTGCTTGATGTGCCCCATGATGGAAGGCTGAAGGCCCCACCCCTCAATTAGAGCTTTTCCAAACCAGAGGATGTCACTAGTTGGCAGACATGGACGCAAAGTGTCAGTCTGTGACCAACACCCTGTAGTTTCTCACGAACGTGAAGTGAGCTCTGAAAACACTGATTTTGTTCATTCTGGCTTATTCCAGTTAGAGGCTAAATCTGTCGAATATGGAAGTGATGGTAGGTCTTAATGGCTTACTCTGCATAACATTGAATGTGCCTGTTTGCCAGAAAGTTTGGCTTTGTACACAAAGTGTGGGATATCTCTGTGAATTTTTGGAGTTTGGAGTTGTGGCTTTAGATTTTCTGATACATGATGCAAACTCCTGTATTGGCTTTTGAGAGTCAGTTTGATCCACAGATTGTATTTTCTATCTTTCATATCAAGAGGCAAGTTTTTGTCTTTTCTCAGGCTTGTATATTTAGTTGTGTTGTCAGAATCAGCTTGAAGCTGGAACCAGTGATCGCTTGCAGTATGACTAACCCTGATCTTTCTCCATAAACATTCCTGTAATTAAACTGATGCTAACTCATGATTCATTCCTTCTTTCCAAAAGATAGATTTTTGGGGGGTTTTTGTGGCCTCCTTGTGGTATTTTTTGCTGCTTTGTGATAGAATTCTTCTTTGTTGCAGGAACACTTACACAAAATGAGATGATATTTAAGCGCCTCCACCTAGGGACTGTATCCTATGGAACAGATACAATGGATGAAATTCAGAGTCATATTATAAACTCTTATTCACAGGTATCTCATTTCATAAATATTTACCTTTAATATTGAGGTTATTTTTTTAACAGCATCGAAGCATTGTTGTTACGAAGTCTAGCAATTTGAGATGTGATGGAAAGTTCTTTCATTTCTAATTATCTCTTAGCAGATATGAAAGGGAAAAACATGAGACAGTACATTGTTCTCTCCTGATTGCCTTTCCTCATAATACCCACTTAAAGGAGTTTACTTTTCTGTTGCCCACTAGCAGAAATCTGTGTTAACCTGTCTGTGCAGTGCAGTCTTTCTCCTGCCAAATCATCTACAAGTAAGCTATTCATTACCAAGCCTACAAATTACGAGTAAGTGTCCGGAACAAGATGAACAGTAATTTTATCTTTGAAGATATTCATCAAGAATAGACATTGAAAAGCCATAGTAATTGGTATAACCAAAAAGTCTTTTTTTTTTTTTTTAAAAAAAAAAGGTTTTCCAAATACAATTTATAAAGAAATATGTAAAATGTGTTTTTACAATTAAGATGATTGCAAACAGCATATAACAGGGCAGGGGAAGAGCGGGGATGGAAAAGTCTGTATTGCTGTATTGCTTAAGAGCAAAGTGTTCCTGCTTGGTCTGCAAAGTGCACAACAGGATTGTGGCTCCCTGTCTGTCTGTGGGTCAGTTGTGGGGTGAAGGGGGGGAGATGGAATTCTACAAGCATCGCTTACATCCTGCATGTATTTAAACTGTTTGAGTGCTCTCTGCAAACCTTTTAAAGCACTCGATTCCACTCTGAGATTAGAAAGGATTTTTTTACTTTTTTATTACTATTTTTTGAAAAAAAAAAAAATTTACAGAAGGTGATATAAGTGATAGTTTAATATTTCTATATGTTGCATACAGTACTATAATAAACCTTCATATAAAAGTTCTTTTCTGTAGTTGACTTGGATACACAGACATGACTGGCTGACCCAGTTAAGTTTGTAGACTGACCTCCTTGTCTGCGTCCTCATTTTCTCTTACAAAAGGATTGTAGGATCAACAATTGATTTGACTCTCTAGTTGTGTTGTAATTTCAACTATGGCTCCCTTCTCATTTGCTTAAAAAGTAGCTATTTGACAATGTGCTGGACTCGGTTAATACTATGCAGCTTTTAGGAAGAAGTACAGGAGGGAAAGCAGTGAGTAAGCAACCTGTGCTGCAAGTTTTTAGTCTGCAACTTTAATTCCTGTATTATTTCCCACCTAAACAGAACAACAAATTCACTTCTTGAGTTCCTTTTCCTTGGATAAATCTACTTCAGCTTAATTCTTAGCAGGTATAGCCATGAATGGTAACTGAGACGCAATAATATGCCGTGGAAATGAGATAGGGAGCATTTTTACCTAAAGATCAGCGGTCCAAATTTGGTTCAGAATGGGTTACTGAAAGTAGTTGCTACCTGACTATGTTTATAAAAATCACCCAAACGTAATTTTGTTATAATGGATTGTTTGGGTATTCACAGTAACAACTGCTGCAATAAATAATATTAACTGACAGTCTTGAGCTGGCACACTTAGGTCTGGCTGAGTTTGACGGCATATTCATTAACACCGTTTTCGTATTTTGTGGTTAAATACGCTATCTGAATAGAATTGCATGATTCCTGGAATTCTTACTTGCTTAAAGCTTTCAGTAGTTTGCTGTAAAATTTACTGAGTGGTACCCATGGTTAATTAAGTTTTTAATAACTCTGACATATTTGCCACTGAAATTTTTAAAGGAAGTAAGGAATGTGGGGGAAGTTGTTTGTGTTTTTTTTCAATTGTGGGAAAAGATTTCCGAAATCTAGCTTTGCTGTTAGTAGATAATGAAAAGACCTTTCTTGGTGGTACTTTTTTTTTCAGCTTTATATAACACTACTTGATGTTTAAATAATGCTTTAATTACGCGTGTGTTGGTAGCAACTCTTTAAAACAGAAAAATGAAGCAGTCTCAGTAACAAAACAGGCAACTATTAAACAATTGTTTCAATCTGAAAAAGTATGGCGAGTTTTTTATTTAATCTATGATAATAGAAGCTGCCAGTTAGCGAGGCAGTGGTTCTTGTGTGACATTGATTTTATCCCTTGTTTGTGTTCTGTTTTATTATTACAGTGGACCTACTAGACTATTGTCATCTTAATGTAACACACAAATCTATTATAACCTGATTATATTTCCCCACTGGAAGCATTTTGTGATAGAGGGCATAATCTTTAATGGAATTTGTGTGAAATTAAATTATACAAGCATCAATAAACATAACATAATTCAGAAGGAGTAAATCAGCTTAATTTATTTGCGGCTGTAATGGCATCAGCGTTAGCAGAATGCAAATGCAGAGGTTTAAAGCAGTAGCTGAAAAGCAGTGCCAGATGAGCAGAAAGTTAAACCCTTTATTAGACAACACTGTAATTTGATGGGCAGAATGTTCACGGTTCAGCAGATTGCAGTCAGGAGGAAAAAAGCGTGGTTTCTGAAGAGGTTTTCTGAGTTACCCTGGAGTGAACAGAAGAGCCTGTGGTAGTACTGCTGATATATTTAATGTGCCGACTGGAAGAAAAACCAATAGACAAAAAACACACCCCAAAAAGCAATAAAACCCAAACAAAAAAACCCAACCCAAACCCACTTATTTTCAACTAATTATATATATATATAGAGTACTTTCTCTTAAAAGATAATTCAGTCATGTGCTTGAGAATTTCTGAAGGATAGCTTAAAATAGTGCTAATTCAGTGGTTATGCATCAGTAATGTGATCTTCAAATACGTGTCAAACTATTATTTTGCATTATTGTTTCATTAGATTATTGCGTTCTTGTAAGGACGAACAAATTTCAGCCTGCAGCAAAAGCATACAAACTGCATTAGTTTACAAATAATATAGAAATTGTGTAGGTTGTAAATTAAATCAGCAAAACTTGTATTTTATTGACTCCTAATATTTATACTTAACTTTTATTTATACTTGCTTTTGTTCTTTTGTTCCATACCCATGCAGTGCTCTTCAAAATACAGAGATTTAAGTGAAGATTTAAAAGAAAAGGGGTTGGTTTTTGTGTCAGTTTAATAGCGTTGGAGTTTCCAACCTCTGAATGTGCACAGGTGACAAAGAAGCTAAAGAACAACAACAAAACACCACCCTTGCAATTTTGTTTCGGTGTTTCTGAACTCATCTGGTTGGTTGCTGGCTTAAATACTTCTTAAAAAAAAAAATCCTAGACAGTAAAGGACCTAAAAGGATTATTGTAACTGATCACTGAAGAAGGTAAATTGTGACGAGAGGAAGCAGGTTTTTCTGCAGAATCCAGTCAGCCTGTTCACCCCTTTTATCCCACACTTGTTTTCATTTCACCTGGCAGGGTTGTTTGGACTAGATGATCTCTAAGATCCATTGCAACCCAAACCATTCTGTGATTCTGTGATTTTTCAATTGTCTGCAGGCTCTTCTATTGAAATCTGACAACAAATTTTAAGGGGATGATCCCAGAGTTCCAGAGTTAGGTGTCAGTTCTACAGAAAAGTAGATGAGGGGTTTTATGAATCACAAGCCAAATGAGTTGACAGTAGGTTATACAATATAAATAAATGGTTACTACACTTATCATTTATCAACCTTTGTGAAGGGAACGATCGGATATATGTGTTAGTATTCATGTTTTGTTTCCATTATTGAACTTTGGTTTACTATTCATTGTGTTGGGTCTTTAAAGGCGCACTCTCAGAATAGTGGAAACAGTACGAGTTCAACACCGTCTAGGAAACCTCAGCCATCTGCACCCAAAGTCCGCAAGAGTGTCAGCAGTCGGATACATGAAGCAGTGAAGGCCATTGCACTGTGCCACAATGTCACCCCAGTATATGAATCCCGGGCTGGTGTGTCTGGGGAAACAGAATATGCAGAGGTGGATCAGGACTTCAGCGATGAAAATCGAACTTACCAGGCTTCCAGCCCTGATGAGGTTAGTACGCAAGGGTGAAAAAATTAATATCTCATAAAGAACAGGATAAGCTAAGTTAAAAAGAGCAGAACCATGAAAGAAGAGTGTTTGGGGCTGGAGTTTCTTTCAAATTATTAGTAACCTGGTTTTATTTCCTCTACAGCTGTAGGAAAGATCTGATGTTTCTTTGTTACGTTAAAGTGTTTTCGATCATTTGACTGAAAGGTCTGTGAAGTCAGTGCTTTGGGATCAATACTGTCTTGAGTATTGCAGTGAAAGTTATTAGGTGTATTCTCAAAACATTAGTCCGTGTATGATTCATAGCATATACGTGCAGAAAGGAATATGAAACTGCTTTGAGTGATGAGATAACCACTTGCATTAGCTAGAGGCGCTACCAGTTAGTGGAATGTATAGATTCTTAATGGGGAAAAACCCCAAACCTCAGATACTCCTGTAGAAAAGCTTTTGAGTTTCAAACCTTATGCAGCTTCATAATCTTCAGTGTTCAGTCAAAACTGCATCCAGTGCAGCATGAATTTAAAACCCCATTTCAATAAAAAACATGCATTTAGCTTCCAGTGAAATCCAAATTTTAAACAAATCCCACTGCTTTCAGTGAATTTGAGTTATTGTTCTGAATAACCCTGTTTTGAGGCCTAAGTCAATTGCCTAAAATTCAATCGAAAAAGATACTTCAACAGAGAGGCAAAGCTGAAGTTTCAAGATACTGCAAAGTAAGCATAAAAAATAATTATAGCCCATTTACTTTATAAAAACATGTATGTACTTGATACAGTAAAATGAGTATTTCAAGGTTGGTTTGCCTATGAAAGTGAGCAGGTTGTGGGGCAACTTTGTTTTAAAGAAATTCTAGTGGTGTCTGAAGATCGGATGTGCTGTTGGTGGTATAGCCACCATAGCTTAGTCGTGAATCAGAACAAGGCTGTTGTAAGATGTGAAGAAGGGAGTGTGTATCTGAAAGGCTGCTTTATTTTTCTAGCTGTACAAGTTGATCTAATACAAGATAATATATCTTCTCCAAACCTCATCTTGCCACAGCATAGCCTATTATTCTTGGTATACATTTGGTTTACATGTCTAGTATATCACCATATGTAATACTAACAAAACTTCAGCAATTCAAACTGCAAGCTGTAATTGCTGAAAGTAACAGTCTAGAACAAGTATTTTTAGGAATGCAAGTAGTAAAATTAAGTCTCTCTTCATGTAGTACCAAACTAGCAGGCATTACATGCATTTCAGATGCTATAAACACACTTCATAGTGTCAAAGGATTGTAGAATATAAAGAAGTGGCTGGTTCTCGGTGATTAAAAAGTGGCAGTCAGAACATTTTTAACAATAAGCGCTAGGCAGGACTTGGGACGCTGCTCTTTGGCTTAAATCAATAATCCATAATACGATATGTGGTGTTACATAGTGTGGGTTGATCTGCATTATGAATTGAGGATGCTGGAAGTGCATTTGTTTATGCCAGAGGTACACTGTAAATATGGTTTGTTAGTGTAGTTATACAGTGTTTGACTTGTGTTATGAACGTGTACAAATTTTCATGTGCACATATATTCATATTCAATAAACAGATCAGTGTAATGAGCCTGGCAGGTATTACTAAATATAATGAAAGAGTGCATAAGCAAGTATCTGCCTATGCAGATATGATGACAGCTATGGATTAGGTAAACATTCTGCTTTAACAGCCAAAGGTATTACTAAATCAGGTGGAGACGTGCAGTTGAGAGAGACTGTGTGAGTTTTTTCTCATGCTTGCTCTTCTCTCTCTGTGGGCTTTTGTATATTCATTCAGTTGTTTGGAACCTGAAAATACTGCCATAAAGAGCAATTCTCCTCCCATATTTGCTAAAGGAAACAGCTGTGAAGGCTTGAGAATTATGCAAGTGGTGTCCTGGGAAGACAGTAGGGAATTTGACCTTGGAAAGAGGAGGGGAAAATTGATAAAGTGCTAATACGACAGATCTGGGACCCGGGGTGGAAAGGGAAGTGGAAGAGGAAATCAGCAACAAAGAAACTGTTAGTGCTGAAATGGAAGAGAAAGCACAGGTATCCTTTTAATAATGATTTCCTTTTTAATCATTTTGACTCATACACTCCAACTATATGACAGTGAAATGGAAAACTTAGATTTTTAGAACAGCCAACATTAAATTTCCTTTTCGTTTCTCAAAGATAATGCTTGAAACACTAGTAAAATTATCATATTGAACAAATATGCCTTAATATAATGAGAAATTGATGCTAAATGGAGTCTTATAAAAAGATGAAGCTACAAAAAACATTTAAACAGCATAAAAATTGCAGCATGACAGCAAAAAGCCTAAGAGTTGAAAGACTAGCAGGTCTTTATCATAATTTTTTAAAGAGTTCTATTGATGCAATGTTTGCAAATCAGTGGAGCCTAAGGAAAATAATGTAAATGGTTCATTATTTAGCTTATTGAACTTTCCTGCAGTTAGGTTGACGGATGATGCCAATGTTTCCCAATCACCAAAGTACCATTTTAAAAGCATTTTTTATTGAATAAAGTGCTTTGAATATTGCACCCTGGAGCTTTATTTAGGGAAATGGTTCAATTGATGTTTTCTGTTTAACCTCGGCACTGACCTATCACAACATATTTGGTTAATAAGCAACATTATCATTTAATAGACTTAACTAGTTTTATGCATTGTACTTTCTCAATGTTACAACTCTGTTCTCTTAGATTTTGTTTATGGATCTGGCTTGATTGCAGTCTTTTGAAAGAAGAGGTTATTTGCACAGTTGTCTGTTGCATTATATAATAATGCATGGTATCACCATAGCATATAAAGAGCAGAGAACAATGTGTAAGTATAAACTAGTCTTCCATGTAGGAATGTATAAGAAGCAGTATAGTAATATGTTGATACACTATACACTTAATGAATTGACTTAAGGAATTCATTTGAAACTTTTCACATCTATGTGTGTATGCGTACATCCATATACAGATAAAATATAGCCATAACAAAGTATGCACATATAAAAGTAGGTGCATTCATCATAAAAGATGTATTTATCTATTGTTAGAGTAACCTGAGATAAGTAACTGATTTTGTATTCATAATGTGAACCCTACTTATGCCAGGCTCTTTGTTTCTTATGATAAGTGATCAATATTTCATTTTCTCTGGAAGAGTGGAAAGTTTCATTTGTCTGTCACTTGTCCTCTACAGCTGTAGCATAGCAAACAATAAACATTCGCTGAGAACTCACTGAAAAAAATGAAAATGGCTCCTCCTTGGCCATCATAGGTGTGTGTTCAGCTCATCTGTAGAAAGCCAGCTACCTTAATGTAATGAACAATCATAAAAGGATATAAGCTAAGTAGGTAAAGCAGTGGAGTTCAAAGGTCACAGACCCAAGCAATTCAGGGGCATGCTATGAACAGGAGCCTTTGAAGACCTTTGCTCCCCTTGGTCAGAAAAGATTGATCGGTCACGATTTTTAATGACTGCTTACTCTCATAAAGGGGCTATTTATTGGTTATGCTTTGTCCTGCACTGTTATATTCTCAAGCATTTCTAATTCCAGGATTTTGAATATTTAAATACTACCTTAAAGTGTGGTCAGTTATTTAATTCCAACGTTTCTGTCCAGAGACAACAGAGTTGCTAAAATTAATTACAAGGATACAAAGCCAATCATTTAAAAACAGACAGGGAAATGATATGCCCTTAGTGAAGCAGCTTTTGTGTTTACAAAAGTGAAGCTGTAATGTATGAGACATGTTGTATTGTTTAATTCATTTTATTGTGTGTGCTTATTGAAGCAAGACTAATTGTGTTGTTTTGTCAATGTATTGTGAAAAGCAAATCACTCAGTAGCATAAAACCATCACTTTCATGACCTTCGAGACCCACAAAGAATAACTACTCCATAGCTTGTCCCGAATATTGATCGGCAGTTTTTTCACATGATCAAGCTGTATTTTTAAGTTAATAATTTTATTTTAATTATGAAGTTTCTCGGTGAAAAGTGATGGACTGAAAACATTAGTTATCAAATCATTGTTTATAAATATAAACAAGGCAGTGCTGATTAGAAACACATGTGAGTTGTTGAACAATCCAAACAGAAAGTGTTGGGAGCATTTGGGCAGTAGGAAAAAGAAATCTCACTGCTTCTTCCCTCTTTCCAGACCAATAGCCTTAACTTCAAAATGTATAACCTCTGTATGCCTTACATGGCAACTTGATTTTGAAAGTAGATCCTATTGTCTGAAGTGAAGATGCTCTTAAGTACTTTGAAATAAATGAAGGATGGTCACATGAGAATTACTCTAAGCAGCAAAACTAGCTTACATAATTTCCATCCCTAGTCCTTCATTCCACCCTACAAATTGCTCCCTCGTATATGCCAAAACCTTCGAAGCCTTTATTTATATGGATCGTTTTTCAATTTAAGGGGTCAGGTTCGTAGCGTGGCTCCAGAAAAGCTGCCAGCACAACTGAAGGGGACTTCCCAAACTGCTGGATGGGGTGGAGAACAACTGCCAACACTAGCCGTGAGGTCGTGGATCTTGTTCTTAAACTGGTGTCAGCTCAAAAGGGAATATTGTATGCTGAAAGTGACAATTCGTTGGTCAAAAACTGTTTTGAGCAACACTTTGTAAAAATGGAACAGTTAGATATTTCTGCAGGGAGCAGCAATGGCAGGCTGGCCCGCAGCGAAAGGGAAGCCAGGAGCTGAGCGTGATAGCAGGGTGCTAGAGGCGGCGGCCTCAGTGGTGAGGTGCACAGCCCCGCAATATCCAGCCAAGGTGAAAAGAGCGTGTCTCATGATGGAGAACAGACAGCCAAGAGTAGAGATTGTTGTACTGGTCTGTAGTGATGAGGCACATCTGAATTCAAGCCAGGAAGTCAAATCATTAAGTCAGCGTCAGGTCCCAAGACAGTAACGAGCATTAGCCAGTCTGGTGATTGCAAGGAAGGCTCATGGCAGTGAGGCAGGCCCAAAGCCAGGAGGTCATGTCTGCTTGTCGGGGCCAGGTCAGCGGGGTACGTGGCCAAATGTGGGCACAACTGCAACATGGCTGCAACGTATCTCTCACGGGACCAAGCGTTTAGAGCCAAGTGAAAGGGGGAGGGCAGCCTCTGTGGAGGCTTCTTCCAGGTGTTTCTTCACAGCTCTTAACAGTGAGCTGGCCTTGAACAGAGCTGGTTAAACTCCTAGGAAGGAGGGTGCTCCCAGGGCTTTGTCAGCTTCAGTCTAAATAGGCGTTTGAATATTTTTGACATAGAAATACATTGCTATTCCATTTTGGTTGATAAAAGGTTATGTTTGAGTCAAATAAGTATCCAATCTCTTTTTCAATTTACTCAAGCCAAGAGTGAGGTGGGGTTTTGGGTTTTTTCACTTCTGCTTTCTCTCTCAAAATATTTTATTATGAGAAGCAAAATTAGTGCATTAGGTTCCTAAGACCAGGTTAGTTCCAAACAGCCCAGAATTCAAAGGGGGAGTGGTAGTAGTATGACAGTTTGTGTGTTCCAGTCCTGATTCATACAGTATCTAAAGCAAGCAAGAACAGCCTTAGACCATTTTATTTGGTCTTCTGCCAAGCAATAGCAGCCTTTTAGGACTGATCCAACAACTGAAAGTCTTCGGGATTCAGCAGGGTGCTTCAAATACCTCATTTTGTGGATTTATAACTCTGTCTGCCCAAAGGCAAGGAGAGTTTCATTTTTTCAAGTGACCATATCTGCTTTCTTTAGCTGGGACTTCTTCATGCCATCATGCTCACAAGATGACAATTTTCCACAGAGTGAAGAGACTCAGTGTTGCAATTCCCCAAACTGAAAATTAGTCAGACAGCTGGGTGATAAGTGATATTTCCTGTTGGTCCAGAGGATGCTAAGAAAGATGTTAATCCGAGAGGGAATCAGAGTGCCCTTCCTTGTGTAAGTTACTTACCCTCACAGGGAAAGGTCTAGAGAATTCAAAAGGAACAGTCCTGCGTATACTGATGGAGTGGCCTAAAGCCATCTAACACCGCTCAAGAGAGAAGGAAACTGCTGTTGTTTGATAGGGCACGGGGAGGTACTTACCTCTTTCATCCTCAGAGTTGAAAATAATTAAAGATGTGGCTGTTCTTTTAAATGCTTTCTATGGACAATCTGTTTCCTCTTAGATGCCTGCCTTAATTTCGACTATTGACTCAGGTACTTAGATATTTTTAGCATTTTCTGCCACATAATTATTTTCATTGGGGTTGTTAAATGGGACTCATAGGCTAATAGACCTTATTGTAGGAGAGATTTTTTTCTTTAAAAAAAAATAATGTTGGCACCATAGTTGAAAAAGAAGCGTTTAGAATGTAATTGGTTTACAATAAAATCAAATATACCAAGCTTTTTGTGGCCTATCAGTTTACATGTTTTCTAAAGTTTTTTAAAATTGTTGATTAGTATTTATTTTAGGTTAAAATCAGTCTAATGTTCTAATTAAATACACAGTTCTGAATCCACAACAGGAATACTGAGTTTGGGGTTTTCCTGTACTTGATATGAGGTTTATGAAGCCGTTATCCATTTTCCTGACTCTGGAAGGCTTAGGTTTTATGACTGATAAAATAGGTAACTGCATCATTGTCACTTAACCTTGTGTACATTATGGAACTGTCTAGAGACTACCTAAGATATGTATAAGCTGCTTGCTTTGATTTAGTTCTGTAAATGAACATTTCTAAACAACTGGGATGACTATGTCCCCAAAACATGAAATTAGTATGCAGGGCTGCCATGGTCTGCAACAACAGTGCTTCTGAAGTTTCCCCTTTTCATGCCCCTCTCAAGAGGCACACATTCCTCAGGCAACTGTGCTGGAGCTGCTTCCACCTCCTGAGCCAGTACTGCTGTGGGTTGTGTCCTGGATCACACAGTTACTGCTTGAGTTGAGAGAATTACCTTATGACGTGCCTGCATTTGACTTTGAATGGAAATCTCCTCTGAGGTAGTTGGAGAGTTTGATATTTGGGGCTGTGAACTCTGGAAGCTCTGAGGAGAGCTTCTCTCTCTAGTGGAAAGCCTCTGCTGACAGAGGCAACCAGGGCTCAACAGTGGGCGTGTGGTAAATAGAAACATGTGGAAGATTTGGGGTAAGAAACACTTAAACAAGAGGTGTTTCTTAATAGCTTTTGTCATATCTGTTGCATTTCTGTTTCACAATGCAAGTATTTGCTACCTTCATTCCTAATTTGGAAGCTGCTACTTTGACCTTGTCGTGCAGGAGGTGGATAGCTGTCTTTACTCTTTGGATTGCCACTGAGGAGGAAGACAATTAGCAAGTTAGAAACCACAGAAGCTCCCTTTGACTCTGCCTACGTTACCTGTCCTGGGAACACTACAAAGTTCGTGGGTTCAGCTGCACACTCGCGTCTCAGGAGTGGGAGGACCCTCTGTCTACCAATGTACTTGTGTCTCCCAGGCAGACAGTTTCAGTAGAAAGGAAGCTTGGTGATAAGCCAGACAAGATCCACAAAATGTTCAAATAAGTCCCTAACCTGGATTCAGGAAACTTGACACGTTTCATTTGCGTGTGTGTTAGGAAATGAATGGTTATCGGCAAATAAGTAATACTATTACAAAGGATTTATTTATTTTTTTTTAAACTAAAAGGGTAGCATCACCAGCAAAGGCTTTTGTGCTTGTCCAACCTTTGATTGCTTTATCAGACTCCATCCAATATGTCAAGCTCTGTAGAAGCCACAGCCGCTGCGTTTACCTGGCATTCTAGGGGTTCTATAGGGTATGCACACTATATTACAAGACCATTTTAATGTAAGGTTTCAGAAATATATTGAAAAGAGAATATACTTGTAGAGGAGAAACCTCAAGAAGAGAAACTTACCTAAAAATCCTTTTACTGAACTCTGTATAGCCATCCATTCAGTATATATTTATTTGTTAAGATTTATAGTTTAGATTTTCATGCTGTTTGTGAAATACTTAAAAAAAATAATTGTATATTCTGAAAGCTTCAGATATTTAATGGTGAGGTCTGGTTACGTTGCTCTGGATGCTGATAAGGTCTAGCTGCTCAGATTCATTCTGAATGACGAGGGGCAAGCTTAATATCTTGATCTCGAGTTTGTTCAGCTGCCTTTTAAGCATCTATTTGACTCTTGAGCCTTATTGACTATTTCTGCTATGGTATTTGCACTGATCAATTTAAAAGAAAAAAAATGTATATGCAGTTGTGTGTAGGCCAGGTATAAGAATCCAAAATGACTGTGCTGCAAAATGCTAATTCAAATGGTAGGTGAAGCCAAGCATAAACGAAATAATAAACAGATGTGAGTCACCAAATATAGAACGCTTAAGTCCTAGCTGCAAAGGGACACAAATGAGATGATAGGGTATTAATAGAAAGATGCAATTTACAGGTCAGAATGTAATAGTAACCTTTCACTGTGAAAATTGAAAATTAACCTTGGGAGTATTGGATCATTTACAGCTTATACGGTACTTTTGTTGAAGAAGAAAAATCTCTAAAAAGACTTCCTGTGATTTTCGAGATTTTAAAATGGTGCTTTTCAAAGTGTGTTCTTTTCTGTAACTGCATCTTGCTGTGTTTTCATTTGGTGGTGCCTACACAGATGGCACTACTAGGGTTTCTTAGGGGTTCACACAATTTTTTGTTCCAATTTTAAATTTTCATAGAAGCTACAGTGATTCACTAGCTTTGGGTGACATTCTTAGTGAGTATCATGTCCGTTGAACTTATCTAGGGATTTTACTACCGCATGTCTTTTATCAGACTGCTTGATGTTTATTTTTTTTCATCTTACCTGAGATTACTAGCAGAAGCAACTTCCATAAAAAACATGCAAACTTCATTATAATTACTTTTCTAGTAATTTAAAAATCTGTTTTCCAATAATGATTAGCATTTGGAAAAATAAAAATAGAACTGAGACAGATAATACCTTTTTTTTTATCAGGAACTTCCCATTCAAATATGAAACATGACTTCTATATAACAGTAAAGCAGTGTTCCTAAAATATTAATTTGTTGAAAGAATAAACCACGTGGTGGTGGTGATAGAAGAGTATCTAGTGTGTTATTTAAAGTATGAGAGAAGAAAATAGTAGCTAGATGTCATGCAGTTTAAAGCAGCGGGGTTTTTTTATTTTTTATTTTTCAAAAAAAAACCAACCCAGTCTCTAGTGCATGCATTTAAGATGCCATGTAGTGGTAGCTAATAGTGATTATTGTATAATGCAGCATTTCTGGGTTTGTAAAAGGAACTTTCACAGACGTGTTTGTGGGATGCAGAATTGTAACCTTGGTTTCCATTTCATTTGATATGGTAAGAACTCAATTATATTACTGTTCAAACAAAGTAATAAAATGATGCAAGTGAAGAGAGCAACCTTAAAATAAGATCCTTATCTATTTACTATGTATTACAGTGTCTTAACTTGCATGTAATTGTAGATCTGATAAAATGGTTTATATGGAAATACTCCCTAAATCTTTTACTTGCATAGCAGTGTCATTAGTACAGAAATATATTCTGGATTTGCATAATTTCTATTGCGTGTTCTTTAAGTATCATTGAATATTACATCTCGGGGGGTTTATTAGAACTTCTGAACAATATATTCTAAATAGCTCATTTGCAAGAATAAGTTCAAGTAAGTTTTTATATTCTTCATAAGAATTTTTCTAAGTTTTCTGGAGGAAAACACTTGATGTATTAAGATTTTGTACTCAGTCTAGTGCTATTCACATTTTTTTTCCCTAGATTCTTGGAAGAGTTTAGACTTTTACCCTAGCAACAGTTGTTTGGCTTTAGCCTAATTTATATAACAGTATAATAGACCTTTCACACTTAAACATGGCTCTTTTTTCCTTTTTTCTTTCTTTAGGTAGCTCTGGTACAGTGGACAGAGAGTGTCGGTCTCACACTGGTTAGCAGGGATTTGACCTCAATGCAGCTGAAGACCCCTGGTGGACACATTCTGACGTACTACATTCTGCAGATCTTTCCCTTCACTTCTGAGAGCAAGCGCATGGGGATCATAGTTAGGGTAATTTTGGGGGTGTTCTGGGCATTGGTTTTTATTACCCAGAAAAGGTTTTTACTGAATGTTTGTTTTTATAAAATTTGATGGCAACTTGATCCTTCAGGGAATGCATTTCACAGGATTTTTAAATGGAAAGTATGCCTTTGACACAGGTACACATGAAATACCAGGCAAGCAATTGTAGAAAAATCAGGCTAACCTGATCTTGCATAGAGGTTTGTGAAGGACAGACTCTTCGGCCTCTGATGCCGCAAGTTGCCTTTAAGCCTTTGTTTTTAGTTTTCTTTCATACAAAATATGTTGTCTCTTCAAGGGATAAATTAATGGCTGAAATTTATTACAATAGTAGTTAACATCTTTCTATACTGCTAGTACTGCTGCTTTTCCAAACCCAATATTGATACTTGAACTGGTTTGCATGCGCAGTATAACCCACAGGGTCAGAGAACTATGATATGTGCTTAGTTGTCTCCTAGATGCCCAGTTGGGGACATAGTAATGATCATTAAAACCTCAGATGAAAGGAAGCCACAACACCATGGTAAAAGAAAGGTTTAAACCTCTGCAAATGATAAGCTGTCCATGCTACATAACTTCCTACCTAAAATCAGACGCTGTAGCAGAACAGCTTCAGACAGCATTGTTAGGTGGTTAGATCAGTGCCATCTCCTGACTAAATAGGTGTCAAACTCATCCCATTTTTTATTTGCCTGTGATGTGAAGCCAGGCATGCCATCAGCCTTAGGCAAGGATACTTCAGGCAGAATATGTGCATTCTCAGATCTGGAGAGACCTTGGCAAGTCTGTATTTCATTAGGTGAGGTTGGCACTAAGAGCCTGTTTAACAGTGATGTGTTCAGAGAATTCTAAGAAGCTTGCAGGTCAGACTGATCCATTCCTTCTCTGACAGACCATCCCTCAGGAACTCCTGATTTGGATTATATTTGCCTGCATGCAAGTTCTATGAATATGCAATGAATGTTTTATTGTTAAAACATCTGTAACAAGCATTTACACTAAGTTATTTGTAAATTTTTAATTACTTAGGTATTTCAAAGATACAGAGCAAATTTTGTATTGAGAGTTAGATAGTATATGCTACCAAGGAAACAAAATAGTAGTTAAGAGGGGGTATAACAATGACATTTTAAAATTTAGACAGGCAGTTTAGGGATGCTGAGACTCTGTTACTCACATCAACTTCAGTTAGAACTGATCCTCTTATGTGAGAAAGCAGGCAATATGAATCTCGATGGAATCAGAGATGTTGTTGGCAGTAGTAACATCAAGTCATAAAACTTACCCATCTCTTGGCAAGGTACTCCATCTTTTATAAATGATAATCCACTGACTACTTGAAAAGACAGTTAGGTTGTTTTTAGGTAATTGTTTTGACTGTATAAACAGATCGGGTTTTTCCCCTCTTTTGTAAAATTTTAGGATGAATCTTCAGGAGAAATTACATTTTACATGAAGGGTGCAGATGTTGCAATGTCCACTATTGTACAGTACAATGATTGGTTAGAAGAAGAGGTAAGAAACAAAATCAAAATCTATAAAAAATAAAAATTTGTAAAAACTAAACATTTAAAATCAAAATATCAGGTATTATTGCAATAGTTCTAAAGGAAACTTTGAGCCAATGCAGTAGTGGGTTTTGAAGTTCAGTTACATATATCCTGAATGGATTTAAGGGAATTAGAATTATTTACAAATCTTGAATAACCCACAGGAAAAGCAAAGCTGGTAGTCATAGCTGAACACGTTCCTACTTAAAACAAGGAAATTTGTTTTTCATTGACTGACCTTTCACATAAAACCTAATTACTTCTGAGAAGTATTCTGCTATAGACCTATTTATCCTGAAATACCCTTGTTTTATCAGATTCCACAGTGAGGTATGATTATTAATTACAGAGTTTAATAAGGATTGCAGCCAAATTGAAATAGTATTTTGCCACACTTACTAAACTTAATATAAAATAGCTGACTGAATTTCAAAACTGATTAATATTTTTCACTGTGTGGCTCTAGTAGATACCAGCAATCATCTTATTTTGACCCTACATGCAGACAATATGTTAATACAATGATTACACCATGTATGTTCATAATGGTATTGGCAATATGAATCAATATCTGCTGCAGGGCAGTTTGATTTTATTTGGGGACATGAATAAATTAAACTCCCTCAAGACCTAGCAAAATGTCATAAAAATTACTTTTGGCGATAATGATGCACAATTAATTGTAAAATACTTGTTTAATTTATTTAGCTTTATGAGGTCAAATCAATAAGTGTTTTGCACTGGACAGCCTTGTTTTTCATTAAGACATGCTATTCCATGGCTATTTTTAATGTGTAGATATTTTTCTGATGAGAGGTACATTCAGTGGAAAAAGAAAATGCAGCTTTGTTATGTGCCTCAAAAATAGCTTTAATTTATTTTAAAGCTTCAGCGTAAAAGAGATTTTATTTAAGCTAGGAGAGGAAATCCAATTGGCTTACTGACAGCATACCGGTTCATCTGGCGGACCTGAAGTATAATTGCTTTTTATTCTGCTTGTGGCTTCTCCAAAATAACCAAAGAGTGTAAAGAAACACCAAAAGTTATGATACAGGTATCCTCTGTTAGCATATAGTATAAAATGTGTACATATTATTAAATATTTGCATAACTGTTGTGTGGTTCGGTCCATTTAGTGTGGCAATATGGCACGAGAAGGACTGCGTACACTGGTTGTTGCCAAAAAGTCACTGTCTGAAGAACAGTATCAAGATTTTGAGGTATGAAGGGGCAGAATGATCCTGTGCTTCACTATATAGAGTTACTTCAAGGGGAATATTTCTTCTTTTTTATTCTACTGAGGTGGCAAAAAAGATGATCCATACTTAAAATACTGATAGTTGAGGTATGGCACTCAATCTATTAAAGATTTTGTCATTTGTTAGTGATTGTTCTGCAGCATACATAGGAAACTGTTTTGCTTTATTATGTGGCTTGACAGTGTTTTCCCAGAATCTAGCATAATGTTAATTCTGTAGCTTCAGCGTGACCTAAAAAAAAACAACTACTTGTTCTCAAAGGGTATTTCCTGCTTAGATGGTGTGATGCCTACTTCTTAATAGTTCTTAAGAAGGCATTGTCTTGAGGTAATTTGTCAGAAAACACACGTATAACATTGGGTATAAAGCAAAATTCACTCTTTAATTTTGTTCTTCGTTAAAGATATTTGAAGACAAACATTTAGCCTAATGAATCCAATGGTAGACTGAATGTGCACTTTGTGACTCATAGCAAATCTAAGTGGTTTTGTGTTTGTACAAACAGAGTCGATATAACCAAGCAAAGTTAAGCATACATGATAGAAACCTGAAGGTTGCTGCTGTTGTAGAGAGTTTGGAGCGAGAAATGGAATTGCTGTGTCTCACTGGAGTAGAAGATCAGCTGCAAGCAGATGTTAGACCAACTCTAGAGATGCTAAGAAATGCTGGAATAAAGGTAATAAACACATACTGCTGACATAACAGGATATCATTAACTTTTTTTAACAAGACAGGAATCATATTTGTCTATATTCAGGTTCATTCAAAGAAGTATGCCAAGTCTTTAGCACGTTCTGGGCATGAGCTCGCAGAAACAAACAAGACATCGTGTGTCAAGTTTCCTTGTCCTCCACAGGTTTCATTGATCTTAATCTTACTTCTGTAGGAAAACTACTACTGGATAAATGTATGTGACTCCCAGTCATTTATTCCCTGACTGTCTACAGCAAACTGTCCTAGCTGACACTAAATGAGTCTGGCACAAGATTCATATAACAGTGTATTCAGGCTTGGCACTCATGAGACGTCTCAGCAAAGATCAAACGGTGAATTGTTTGAACTAGAATTCAGAACTGGCCATGGAGTTTGTTCAGGTCGTGTTAAAGGGACAGTGTCAAAAGCTTTGAACAAGAATTTGTGCTGTGTGTTGTTCATAGGCGGGCTATGCTAGGCAGCTATCAATCGCACATTTAGAAGTAGTATGTTTGTTTGAGAGAGGATTTGAAGTAAAGATAAGAGCAATACCTGAAGGGAGTGGGCAAGATTACACACATTTTCCTTAAAGCAGTGTGTCAAACTCTGAACAGAAAAGTTGTGTTGACTTTGCATTGGTTAAACTGAATCCGATACAACATTGGTTTTAGCCTGAGAAGCAGGGTAGGTTATTTTGATTTCCAACAAGAATGGGAAATCTCCCTTCATGTGAGAGAGGAGAGGGAGTGCAAGTAGCTCTGCCTTGGGACAAATGATGAGCCGGTTGAGAATTTATGGGTGAGTGTTAGTGGGCAGACCATTGTGGACCAATGGTAAGTGTCTGCTACAGACTGCCTGATCAAGAAGTAGTAGAGGAAGCCTTCTTCAGACAACTGAAAAAAGCCTCACATTTGCACGTGCTGGTCTTTGTGCTGGACTTTAACCACTCCAATATCTGCTGGAATGGCAACATTAGGACGACATAAGCAAACCATGAGAATTTCGGAGCGTAATGACAACAATTTCCTGACACAGGTGATGGAGGTGTCAAGAAGAGATTGCTGTAGTAGTCGTCATACTAACAAACCAGGAGGAGTTGGTCAGGGAGGTGAAAGTTGTTGAGGGGACAGCCTTAACCACCCACAGTAGTTATGAGAGGGTGAAGTTCAGCAGGCTCAGGAGGATCTTATTAATGTCTACACATGCCTGAAGGGAAGGGTGAATTTCAGCAGGCTCAGGAGGATCTTATTAATGTCTACACATGCCTGAAGGGAAGGGTGAATTTCAGCAGGCTCAGGAGGATCTTATTAATGTCTACACATGCCTGAAGGGGAGGGTGCAAAGAGGACAGAGCCAGGCTCTTTTCAGTGGTGCCCAGTCAAAGCGCAAGAGGCAATGGATGCAAACTCAAATAAAGGAAGTTCCGCTTGAATACTGGAGCAAGTGGATCTCCCAAAGAGTTTGTGGAGTCTCCATCCTTGGAGATGTTCAAAACTGTTTTGACATGGTCCTAAGCAGCCTGCTCTAACTGACCCTGCTCTCAGCAGGGGAGTCTGAGTAGAAAATCTATAGAGGCCCCTTCCCATGTCTGCTATTTTGTTACTCTGTTTTTAATTAAGCCTTGTTCCCCAAAGGCTTTCAGGTGAATTAGCTGGTAATGCAGTGGTGTGCACAATTAGAGAAAAAAAAAAGATTAAAGCCTTATGATTACATCACATTTCTTTTTAGTACAATGTGACTAGTGCAAAGTACTTAATATATTAAAGTACTTCTTGTGTAGTATTTTCTTGTTTGCTCTTGATGCTTCTTCTATACGTTGTTACTTCTGACTGTGAGGTATATCCTGCTACAAATAGACATAGAACAGTGTGACAATTACTGTTCTGGCTTTAATTACAACCAACATTATATTAGGCTGGAAACGCAACAGTAGCTCTACATAGGTCATAAAACTATAGATTACTCACTTGCTGATGAGAAAACATGGATCTTGTCCATTCATTGACCCATATGGGATGAGAAGGATCATGAATGATCCAGTTAATGAAAAGGATCTTACCTGAGAAGTACAGGAAAAGAAGTAGACAGAGGCTTACAGTTTAATAAAATTGCAACTGTTAACTTGGTAACTATACAGTAATAACTCCTGCAGCTTAAGTCATTTTTCCTGTGTGGTTTGTTCTGTTTGGTCTAGGGTTAATGGTATTTCATCCAGATGTCTTTCAACTTCCTTGGTGTTAAGGGGCTGAGGGAGATAAAGCTGTCTCACTTTAAGAACAGATGGATCTCAGCCTTATTCCTTAAAGTTAATGTCGTGATCCCAGTTCTGTGTGGTCATTGAGCAGGATCTCTTTGGAGCATTGGGACAGTAGCTCTTTCTCCATGATATGCTGTCTCATTACTTGGCTGCTGCTGATAGATTCTCACTAGCGTCACAAACTGTTGCGTTGCATGTTGTGTGTTCAGGGCCACAAAGTTGATCAGAGGGCTGGAGCACCTCTCGTACGAGTACTTGCTGAGGGAGTTGGGCTTGTTTAGCCTAGAGAAGAGAAGGCTCCAGGGAGACCTAATTGCGGCCTTCCAGTACCTAAAGGGGCCTACAGAAAAGCTGGAGAGGGTCTGTTTACAGGGGCAGGGAGTGACAGGACAAGGGGGAATGGGTTTAAACTGAAAGAGGAGAGATTTAGATTAGACATAAGAAAGAAATTCTTCCCTGTGAGGGTGGTGAGGCACTGGAACAGGTTGCCCAGAGAACCTGTGGCTGCCCCCTCGCTGGCAGTGTTCAAGGCCAGGTTGGATGGAGCTTTGGGCAGCCTGGTCTAGTGGAGGGTGTCCCTGCCCATGGCAGGGGGGTTGGAACTAGATGATCTTTGAGGTCCCTTCCAACCCAAACCATTCTGTGATTCTTTCATTCTATGATCTTTTTGCTGACAAATGTTACCTCTCTTGTAGTTGTCTGCATCCTCACCCTTTCTATCAAGGTAGTATCAAGGGCCATAGGGAAAGGCTTTTATGCTTTCCCTGCTGTTCAGCTATACTAGGGGGTTTCCCCAGAGTTTCACCGTGTGTTCATGTAAACTGAGGTGTTGACCCTCGTGAAAAGGGAAGGGGAATGGAGCTGCCTGAAGTATGTGTTGTTGCAGTAAAACCTGCTCATTAATTTGAATTAGAAATGCACATATCTATATATTTTCTCTGGTAACATAATCGCAAGAGGTGCTAGAAAAAGGTTTAAAAGAGATGTCATTTACATTTGGAGAACAGACACATTACTGTCCAATGGAGTAAACTTTTACATTATTTTGCAGATATGGATGTTAACAGGAGATAAACTGGAGACAGCAACTTGCATCGCAAAAAGTTCTCACTTAGTGTCTAGGACTCAAGATATTCACATTTTCAGACCTGTAAGTATAGTCCAGACTTTTTTGTTGGTTCATCAAAGGACAGTGAATAATGGTGTTGCTTTATTTGATTACTGGTTGGTTGCTTGTGGAAAATTGATGGGTTATTGTACTGAGTGTCATAATAATGGTCAAGGGAGTAGTACTTAGACTGTTATTCAAGATGTAGAATTACAAGGCATTGCTTCTGTTTAAGGGTACTTTTTTCTAGATTTGTTGATATGCGAGAGAAATGTTTGTAGTCACGTTTGGGTGACCCAGGTTCAACACGTGTTTTACACTCTTCACTGATACAATGGACATAGTCAGGTACCTCTGAATCATGACGAAGAGGGATCTGTGTGAGGTGCTGAGCTAGTAGGAAGGAGTGTCCAGGAGTTTAGGCTATCTGAACGCGGTTCTTGCTTATTCTAGCGTTTTCATGACTAGAACTCTTTAGGCTCAAGCAAAATTAGTGCTGAATTAAACTGTGATGCCAACATCCTCTGTATAGACATAGTTCAAATCACTATGTGAAAATGTGATTTTTTTTTTAACGTCATGATATATATTTGTATTTTATTAACAGACTGTATAAGATAATTGTTACATAGGTAAACTGAATATCTTTTTCTGTACATTTTGGTTATGTTTGCATAGCATCAACTCTACTGAAGCCAAACAATAATAGATTTTCCAAACCTTGATTGATGCTGTGTGATCAGACATAATATGTCTGTGTTTGTTCTAAATGAACCACTTGCACCTACAGAAATAATTATATGAATATAATTTACATGTAAATGTAGTTTCTTCTGAAGCATCAGAATGGCAAATTAGGCCCTGCAGACTACTATTTGCAACTAAATTATTAATGCTTCTGATAAAACTTCAGATCAATTTTTGTTGACCTTTCCATGTTGTAACACCACAAATTAAGTCTTCCTGAACAAAATCTATTTAGTTCAGTTAGATTTTTGTTTTCATTACCTCCACTGGTAATAAGAGATCAGCATAAAACTATGTTAACTTAGAGTACGCAAAGTTTTAAATTAGTTAGAAAATGGATTTATACAGAATTATTTCTGTGGCTGTGTTTGTTGCAAAGAAATAACTACTAGATTAACATAAGAAAATACCAAACACTCTAACACTTCTATTTCAGTTATAAATTAGTAAATAAAAAATTATTTACTACTTTGGCTTCCAAAAAAAAACATTTTGTTTTTAACGCTCATTCTTTGTATTCTTAGAAGTCTCAGCTTCTTCATTCTGTAATGAAATTAACTAATATAATGTTCTAGAGGTATTTACAAATTAAAAAAACCCCAAACCTCTGGTAGGTGAAAGGTAGGACAGAGAGGACAATTACTTGCTCATCAGTGTGCACCAAGTGCTGACATACCTTAATCTCTGTAGTGCAGAAAGATTGTAACGGGCCAGTGCAATCCGGGGTGCCTAACAGTTGGCAGACAAGGAGCTTTCTTTTTACATGTTTAATTGTGGTAAAGGAGGAAAAAAATTCTGAATTGGGGCATGTGTATGGGTTTTTCTGTTTGCAGGTTTTTAATATAACTCAAATTTTAGATGTAGTAGAGCCTGTCTGGAGGGAAAAGGTCTTTGGAATGCATCTGATTCTGGGTGGTAGTGGGTCAAAGACAAAACCTCATGTTCAGTGTAACTAAGACTCACATATTTAAAAAGCTATTTAAAGGGTTGACAGAGCCAAAATTAGAAGTGTAATCAGAGTTTGTGTTTTATTCTGCACTTGGAACTTTGTCTTGCATGATAGCTCTAAAATACTGTGATCTTTTATTGGGGAAAAAAAAGGCGAAATTGCCAGTCTCCTCAATCTGGTGGTAATTTAATTTTTTCATGTTCTGTGTTATAGCTCAAAAACCTTCCAAAATACATTTGGTAACCTTTGACCATTTTCTACATTTCACAGCTGAGCCTTTCTGAAACAGTAATTATGTAAATTAAAAAAAAATAATCTATGATGTGGTTCTTTTGTATTATGCAACTTGATCCTGCTTGCATACTTACGGAAGGTCTGTAAAGACTAGTACTAGTGAGCATTTTTATGTGCCGTTTGAAATCTCTGTCGACTTACTCAAACTGAAGGTATTAATATGAACATTTTGCATTATTCTAATAACATACTTTATTGGTTAAGAAATAGAAGTTTTGAGGGTTGCTTGGGTTTTTGTCTGTTTTTTCTCTAGCCATGCCAAGATGGAAGGACTCACATCAGCTTGAACTTAAGATATTTTAATGTCGTTAATCCATTAATTTTTTAGTCCTTGTCTACTTTGGTGAGGAACCAGTTAAACTACTACATAGATTTTCCTTGTTTGAGGATTACTTTTTCATTCCGTAAGATTTGGGGCTTGTAGCCATGTCCCATGGGTATTGGGATAAAACTGGGATAAAACGCTGAAGAACCAAGGCTTTCTGGATATGGGTTTTCAAAATTTGATTTATTTAGGCAGGTTTTTTAAGAATATAACAAAATCTTTTAAGTGAGTGGTTTGGGGTTCTTTTGTTGAAGGTTACCACTCGAGGAGAAGCTCACTTAGAGCTAAATGCCTTTAGGAGGAAGCATGACTGTGCCTTGGTAATATCTGGGGACTCACTTGAGGTAAGAACTTGGCTGCTGTCAAATTACATTTATCTATATGCTTATATTAAAAAAGTAAAGTATCAGTGTCTTTGTGCTCTTAAACTTTTTTCCAGTATTTGCCCATACTTTAAGTTGTCCTTGAAGATACTTCTGTTTTTCACGAAGTGCTAATTAGAGGATATGTATTTGAGATGGGCAGATGGTTTTGATTCTCTAGTCTCCTGTATGGTAACAGAATGGAATTTGTATGCAGTGTGCCTTTAGTATTGTCTCTTCTCTTAACCCCAAAGTGTGTTGGCTCTCTAAATGAGAGAGAATGCTATTTTTTTCTTTTGTGCAAGAAAAAAATTAATAAAAGAATTCTTTATGCTGTGTTTTTGTGTTAGACTACATGTAGTAGTAGTTAATCGTAAGTAAATGTGAGTATATTTTTTTCCTTAGGTTTGTCTGAAGTATTACGAGCATGAATTTGTAGAGTTGGCCTGTCAGTGTCCTGCCGTGGTGTGCTGCCGATGTTCTCCCACCCAAAAAGCTCATATTGTGAAACTGTTACAGCACCACACTGGAAAACGCACATGTGCGATAGGTAACTGTTGGCACAATCTTCATTCGCAGTAGCTAAAATCTGTAATAAACTTCAGCAGCAGATGGCACCATTGAGAAATAGCTGAAAGAAAACCAGGGAGAGTTCTTTATCAACAGCCAGGTATTATGTAGCTGTAGCAGAAAATGCCATTCCATGAGAAAGGTGTGGTTATGTTCTTTATTCCACAGAAAAAAGTCTTGATTGCTGAAGTAATTAATCATAATCCATAGATTAACTGTAAGAATTTAAAGGTATATAAGAGGTTTCTAAAATACTGTAAGGCCAGGAGAGTAAAACCTCTGAAGATCTGAATATTGCAGTGACATTTTCCAGGTGATGGAGGAAATGATGTCAGCATGATCCAGGCAGCAGACTGTGGAATTGGAATTGAAGGCAAGGTAATGTTAAAAGTTTCATTGTCAAATATGTACCACATAATAGTACAGTAACATGGGATTGGAAGCTTTATTCTTAAACAGCAGTGAATTGATCATTTCTGATTAAAGTATGCCGTGAAATGACAAAAATGATTAATCTTTGAACTAATATATTCTTTGCTTCTGTGTCCTCTGCTTTATCTTTTTAAATACAAAATCAAGAAAAGCAGAAAAAGCTGGATTTATTTCCGTGTAGCATTTACCTGAAAGAAGCACAGGTGATTCAACTTACTTGTAACAGCCACTGCATCTTTGAATATGTGCAAAAAAAAGTCCTTTCTGTCTCGTTGCAGGGCTGATTTCTGAAACAGGAGCAAACTTGACTTTTAAAATTAATTATCACTTAGAATTTTGAAATTTCAAACACATGTTTTACAGTGGGTTTCCTATTTGGAATATTTTTGTTTTATTCTAGGAGGGAAAACAAGCTTCCCTAGCAGCTGACTTTTCTATCACGCAGTTTAAACACATAGGTAGGCTGCTGATGGTCCATGGTCGAAACAGTTACAAAAGATCAGCAGCGCTTGGTCAATTTGTCATGCACCGAGGCCTTATTATTTCAACTATGCAGGTATGTAAAACTTTGTTTTCTGAATAGTTAAAAACACCATGTCTGTCTTTTGAAATGTCACAAAAATCTTAATCAACTAGTATTGTTACTTTATTGTAATATTTTGTTTATAGAATTATATTAAATATACACAATTATCTGCTTTTTGTAGGCTGTATTTTCATCAGTCTTCTATTTTGCATCTGTTCCCTTGTACCAAGGATTCCTAATGGTAGGGTAAGTCAAAACCAACAGGTACAATACCTGGTAATAAATATAGCAAACTAACTTGTTAAATAGCATCATCTAGTAGTGTCTGCTGCTTTTTTTTTAAATTATCGTTGGTATGCTACCGAAAACTGGAATGAGTCTACAAAGAAAAGTCAGACTAGGTTGAATATGCACTATATGAGGGGGGAGGCCTCGTTACCAGCTCTCTGAAGAGAGAGACCTGCATAGCTTCAGAAGAAGATGCCATATAACCTTTCTTCATATATAGGGTGAACACAGTAGAGGAAATCTCCCAGACCAGTTTCAGCGGTTACACAGATTGCCATACAAGCCTGAGTGAGAATCTCAGATTTTTCTATTAAAAATGAAGCTGAAGCTACTGACTTTTATGAAAATTTCCTTTCCAAGTGTGCTACCCAAGTCTGCCACATATTTCCGTTCAGGTGAACGTATGCAGGATTAAGAGCACCCTGGTCTTGTTGCAGAAGCTAGTTTAGTAATATGGTTCCCCAGGTCCCAGCTGAGGGATGTGCATATACTCATGTTTGTCCCTGCTGTCTGCCCCTTCTGTCCGAAGAGCTGCTTTTTATACTCCTTGTAAACAACAGCAGCTTATATTGATAGTAACTTAAATCATAGTCAAATCAAGGTCTGATTACACCAGACTCTGCAGAGGCAAGCAGTAGACCTCTCCAAAATGTTTGTAAATAGTGGTACTAAGTTCTAGGAAAGTACATTAACTAAACATCTGGCACGTGCATGCTAAATCCAAAGTCACTTACAGGGCTGTTAAAGGCTTTTGTTCATCCACCTACCTATACCATGATGTCTAGAATATAGTGCTCATTTTTTCTTCAGTTTTCATGCCATCATCTGTGGATGAATTTAAATGTTGAGTCTTCGAACTGGTTGTCCAAAGCACAAGTACACAGGAAGTGTGATAACAGGCAATAAATTTGGGTGGTATATCACAGAATCACAAAGGTTGGAAGGGACCTCGAAAGATCATCTAGTCCAACCTCCCTGCCAAGGCAGGGCCACCTAGAGCACATCACACAGGAATGTGTCCAGTCGGGTTTTGAATGTCTTCAGAGGAGGAGACTCCACAACCTCTCTGGGCAGCCTGTTCCAGTGCTCTGTCACCCTCACAGCAAAAAAGTTTTTCCTTACATTAACCCGGAACCTCCTATGCTCCAGCTTGCACCCGTTGCCCCTTGTCCTATCGCTTAAAGAGACCGAGAAGAGCCTGGCTCCATCTTCCTGACACTCACCCTTAACATATTTATAAACATTGATGAGGTCACCCCTCAGTCTCCTCTTCTCCAAGCTAAAGAGACCCAGCTCCCTCAGCCTTTCCTCATAAGGGAGATGTTCCACTCCCTTGATCATCTAATATAGAAGAAGAAAAAAGTGTATTCTATCTAATATATAGAAGAAAAATGTGTATTTACTGCTTTTAAATGTATAAAAGCTGTGTAACTTCTCACAACCAGCAGCGCTCAGAACCACAAGAGCAGATTGGATGTGTAAAGCTGTGTTGGTAAGCTGCCTCAGTACTGGGTAGAAGAGCCAGTTTAATTCCACTTACATAAAAAGAATACTTGAACTCAGTAGATCAGTTTAAAATCATATCATACAAAAGTGACAATTTATGTGATTTCCTTTCACCTAGGTATGCAACCATATATACTATGTTTCCAGTCTTCTCTCTAGTATTGGACCAGGATGTGAAGCCAGAAATGGCATTGCTATATCCAGAACTTTATAAGGATCTCACAAAGGTATGAATGTCCTCAGTGCTCGGATATGAACAAATGCTGAAATCTCCAGTGTGCAGAACTGGGAATTCTTACAATCGTTTTCTTAAGGTATTCCGTGCAAGACAGATGCACAACTAATGTAGTGCAGACTTTTGTACTATGAAAACAATTCCTGGTACCAAATGTTCTACTCCGTTTTATTAATACCTTTGTTAAGTCGCCAACTTAACTTTAAGTTGAATGGGCTGAAATCATTCAAACATGAAGGTATGTCGATGTAAAAGTTGCTTTCAGTCTGGCCTCGGGATCTCTCATCTGGCATTAAGCTTACTTTTTCACAGCTCCTTTTTTCCTTTTTAACTGGTACATTAATTTATAGATTCCGCGCGCGCCCCCTCCCCCCCCCGCAACCTCCAGAAATTACTACCGATCTCTCCAAAAGCTGACTTCTTTAAATAACCGATATTGATAACTGATATATTTTAACTGAGTCATCTGTAGACACTGGTTTCTGTGTGTTTGCAGCAATGAAAGAGTATAATTTATTTACCCACGAAAGTGAAACAAATCTCAAGATTTTGCTTTTGTAAGTTCTTGGAGATCTTGATTCTCTCTTTCTCCGCTGTAGAATCTTTAAAATGTCTTTGTGAGATTTCAGCCTATGATTAATCTCAAAAAAGCATGACCTCACACCTGCTAAAGGCAGTTGTAAACTTGCCTGTGGAAGCCTGTTGATAGAAACAACTTACTTGCAGAGATAGAAGTTACCCTGTACTCAGAAGGATGGATAGATGAATACAAGCTAAGTTTTTCATATGACAGTTCTTGGAGATGCTGAATCACTGGCTTTCCTAGCTTATGTTGCATCTCTATGAATATTAAATAAGTAGGACCCAAATAATTCTCTTCAGAAGAAAGAAAAACAGAGAGAATGTGGAGAAACTGGAGAATACAGTTCAGTGTACTGTGTGGGGCAGATGATGATCAGTGAATGCGTGTGAGTGAATAGTACAACAAGTTATTTACATTGCTGCATTTAGCTTCACTATTACAAGGTTAATTGCTGTGAGTTTTTATTACAACAGTTTATCATCATGCTGCCTTTGTCATGACACTGTGAAGCCTATGTATTTCTGCACATCATTTTTCAAATTATGGACTCTAAATGCAAATCTCTGCCAATGCCATTCAGCTAGTGGTATTCAAACACGTGTTGACGTGGACTATAATTGTATTCTTAGGAATTGGTTTCTTTTCTGGGATATGCTAGTGATGAAAATGCTTTTTAGATTTTTAAAAGAATAAGATACATTGGCACAAGTTATTAACAGATGCTTGCTCTGGTGCAAGAGAAAATTAGCAAGGTTCAGAGGGACGGGTACCCTGGAGGACACACTGATTCAGTATTGCTGTTACTGTGGCTCCTGCGGAGTTACAGGTAGAAAAGCTGATGAAAATTTGAAAGGAAGTACAAGTAAGAGGGCTCCCTGCTTTCATCTGAAAATCATAGAATCATTAAGGTTAGAAGAGACCTCAAGGATCATCCAGTAATGATTCACAGTCTGTTGTGCAGCATTCTCCAGAGGCTCAGGAATGAGTGACTTAGTCCTTATATTTCCTTAAAGGTGAACTAAAACTCAAGCTCATTCTTATTTCACAAATCTTGCTCAGTGGGAGCGATAGTTGACGGTGGAAGCAGTGTCCGGTACTCAAAGGAAAATGAGTAGGCACTCATAGGAGGGAAAAAAAACCCAAAACCTAATGTTTCTTTATGCTTGTATGAGAATTTTTTCCATATGTTCAGTCTGTCACCAACACGCTAGACTATATACAGAATTATCAAAATGTCTTTAGCACCTTGCCATGAGCTCTGTCTATCCATGGAAATGTCTTATCCTATACTGAAGTAATAGAAAGAGTTAATTCATCCCTTTCTACAGCAATGAGGGAAGCACACTTCTTTGTAGAGTGCTGATTCTTCCCTGTTCCAGTGATCACTCCTTTTGTGCCAAAATGGCTGCCTTTTTTGCCATTTTATCCTTTTAAATGGCATAAATATCCTTTTAAATACTTTCAGCTCTGCAATTCTAACATATTTCATCTGTACACTCACAGAGTGCAAGTGTCATATGCACATGTACAGCATTTCTTCTTTGGTTCATGCATATGTTCCTACCTATAACATTCACAATCACAAGAAGATTTAAGAGGTATTTGGTAATAGTTATTTGCTGAAAATTCTTAGTAGCTGATTCTGTGAATGCAAGTAGACAGTTTATCCAACATTTATAAGTGACTAGTGACTACAGTTTTGCTTGAGATTTAGATCAGTAGCTACACAATGCTACTTTTCTTGAAGACTACGTTTTACAAACAGACGTAATTTAAATAAAATATAAACTGAAAACCAGCCAGAGCATTGCACGATAAACTGCCTTTGCTGTTTAAGACCTTAACTGTCCTACCGCCAGATTTAGACTTTGTGTGATTCCTGTACAAGTTTGCAATGAAGAATCATAAAAACAAGTAGATGCTTTTTAGCCTGTATCACTTCAAAGACTGCTTATTTTTCTGCAATTCGTCTCTCTAGTGATTAACTATGAAAAATATATGAACTGAGTCGATTTATTTATTTTTTAAAGTTGTGTTTAACTGTCCTCTCGCTTGTTTCCCTTAGGGAAGATCTTTGTCATTTAAGACCTTCCTCATCTGGGTTTTAATCAGTATTTACCAAGGTAGGAGAGAGTCCTAATTTTACTGCACTGAGATTTTTTTGTCTGCTATTAGCAATATTGTTTTTCAGCTGCAGGTTGAATTCCTAAAGCTTAACACTTCATCAGCAGTTATATATATTGCTTTCTGTTTATCTCGTAAATCGATATTCCTGTAGTGTGCCAGGCCTATTCAAAAGACGGCATGGATCGGTATTTTTATTGATGCATGTCGTCTAAAAAAGGACCTGTTTTTAATTAAATGCTAATCCAGAAAAATTTTAATGAGTGCTTATCACATTGCATATATTTACCCAGTAGTTTTCTTTCATGGAATGACAGAAGTACTGTTGAAGAAATCTGAATTACATAATCAGTTAAAAGTAATTACACTTTGAAGAATCTCTCATTTATTTGTAGCACTTGACAAAATGAGGTTAATTAACCGTTCATCAGATATATTGCCCTGAAAGGTGTTTAATTTTCTAATAGTTCTAGTCTTTACAGTTTTACTTTGTTTTATTTCACATGCACAAAGTACAGTAAATATCACTGTTCTTTTAGACAGGTCGATGTTGTCACCTTATTAAAAAAAATTACTGGGCAAGTTTTCATAACAAGCAATCAGATGTTCAGCGTGCAGTTGTAAAAAGCGGTACACCAAAATATCATTGCTCAGTGTGTCATTAACTTTGTGTGCCTTTCCTAGGTGGTATTCTGATGTATGGAGCCCTGCTGCTTTTCGAGTCTGAATTTGTACATGTCGTTGCCATTTCCTTCACTGCCCTAATCTTGACTGAGCTCTTGATGGTTGCACTGACCATACGAACATGGCACTGGTTAATGGTGGTGGCTGAATTCCTCAGTCTTGGCTGCTATGTGGCCTCTCTTGCATTTCTAAATGAATACTTTGGTGAGTAATAGTAAACGTGTTTTAGCAAGGAACTGTGCTTTATATTTTGAATAATTTTTTCTCATTTTTTTAGTTAAGAATAGGTGATGTTATACTTTCTGAAATACAGCTTTCTCCACAAGAAATATGACTGAGTTGAAATTAGGCTTAATTAATGTTGGATTAAAATATTCACTTATCCTCCCGGAGTTTGGCAATCTTTCTTCCTGTTAGCATGATTTATCTAGATGATAAACTTCACTCAAATCACACATGCTTTTCCCATCCTTGCTCTGATCTTGACAGTCCAAACTGCATATCTTAAATTGGCTTTGAGATTTGCACTATTGAAATGGATATGATTTTAAAAACTCAGGATCTTTCACTAAATTGTGAATTATTTTGTATGCCAGACCAAGTGGACCTCATTAGATCTAACCCACAAGCTTAAAAGAACTGAAGTATTGCTAAAGGGTGAGACAGAAGGCTGTTAGGATAGGTATTTATATAAGAATCATTGTTTCATAATTATATTAAGCTTATATTAAGCTTGCTTTGCTGTAAATTGCAGTATTTCATACCGTGTCTTAAGGTTCTGATTGTTCATAGTTCACAAGATGAAAGAACACATTTTAACTGCAAGTCTTAGCAGTGAAGGATCTGAGCATCAAAATGATACATATTCCTTTTTATATCAAATTATCCTTCAGTAAAAACAGCTATCAGTGTAACTTTTACAGAAATATATATGACAATTTTGATTGTACCTCACAAGGAGTAGAATACAGCTCCTTGTCTCTCTGTTTTCCAGGAGCTCATGAGTAAGGAGTTGCCCTTCCTCAGTTGTCACTCCTCATAGCAGAATTAAATGTTTTATGGTAGTTTCTAGGAGTCTCATAGTTCTGCTTTCACTCTTTCAAGTCCCAAGTCCAGGATAGTGTATTTACATTATATAATTATTTTTTTAATCGGTGAATGCTTCACTGCCTGTCCCAGGTGTTCTGTTACTTCCCAGATTTCTCAGGAGTCAAATTTTAATGAAGAAACAACCCTGCTGGGCTTGGTGCTTGCACATTATTTCAGGTTTGCCAGAGTGCCTTTTTCTTCTCTCTGATACTGATGCACAGACTCTTTAATAGAGATTACTGGGTTGATCCCTGACTCTCCACAGCAAGATTAGAAATGAAAGGAACAAGCAGGAACAGGTACAGGTACTGGCTCTTTAGTCCAGACTTCCAGAACCTTCATAAAGTGGAACTTGCTGCTTTACCTCTGTAAGTCTTTGATATTGGTGACAGCTAGTCCTTCCATCCTTTGTGGGTGTTGTTCAATGAGAAACACCTTTAGGTGGTGTTCACAGCTGTGTAAAAACTGCAGGGACTTGGTTTCTTGCAAACCTTTGTGCCAAGGACAGGGCTTAACTCTCCTCGTGTATTTGCTGGACAAGTCCAAGCAACTGAGTAAGTGAATGGTTGCATGGCTTCTTGTAGCCTGGGGACTAAATTTCTGTACATTAATGGTACTGAAAAGGCTGAAATTTCATGGGCTTTTGTAAAAATATGTTTTGTTGTCTGTTATTAATCACTTAATCTGAGAAAATGTGTTTTGGTTAGTCTCGCTGCTGCTTAATGCTTTACTCTTTATTTATTCTGTCATAACTGGGGAGTCGTCTTTTTCTATGCATGTAATGTAGTTTACAGTTCAAAGTATAGAACAATTTCCATGTTATCAGGGAAGATCCAGTGCTTGACTTCACTGGCAAATAAACTGTTTCTTTCAATGAAGTTACTTATAAGCTTTATCTCCTCCCAAAGAAATGACATCATAAGTATGACAGGGCACTCAAATTAGAAAGACAAAATATTTGATGCTGCTCTGCAGCTCTGATTCATGGAAGTAAATCAGTTTTTAGGTTTCTGAATTAATTGCACACAATGGCCTTATTAGGCACGTCTCTATGATGGGTTACATTGGCTTTCAGTATTACTAAGCAAGCTTAGGCTAAAACTGAAAATCTAATCACTGGCTACACTGAAATCTAATACGCAAAGTATTTTAATGAGTAAAGTTGGAGCAGCATAGCATTTCTTTACTGCGTTCTCTGAAGTGAATTTTCAGTCACATTAAAACAGTTCTGATCAAGTTGTTTGTACAGTGAATTGTACCTTGAAATCAAGTGTAAGGAAACTGCCTCCCTAGTTACAACCTTAAAACAGGACCAAATATAAAATCTCTATTTTCAAAATGTTTTGGTTTAATTGCTGTTTTAAACTTTCTGAGTATCATGGGAAAGGCAGTAATATTCCAGTTAATGCTACTAACATCCTTTTCATTTCCTTTTTGTGTAGCTAACCAGTTTGAGTGGTTTTTTTCACATAACTTTTGTATTTTCTGTAAATCTATCCTTTTATTTTCATTCTCCTTCTTTATGAAACAGGTATAGGCAGAGTGTCTTTTGGAGCTTTCTTAGGTAGGTGATGTTTAACTTTTCTTGAAGTTTGAAGTTTGGTTGTTTGTTGTTGTTTTTTGTTTAAAGTCTTTAAAAATTCATTAGAGTAGTTAATTATTTAATTACATTTGTAAATAATCTGAAAAAAAAAGAAAAAAAACACCAAACCCCAATTTTCAGGTTACCTGAATTCTGGGATCTTTCCATGATAATTAAGTATGCCCTGACCATTTCAAATATGGTAAAAAAAATTCAGTAGCATGTGTAGGGTGTCACCATTCTTGTTAATATTTGTCACGAAAAATAGCTTTTCACTGTGGTTTGTGGCAGTATCACTGCATTGTTGTCCCTTTAAATTTTGGGCTCTAATTGAGTCTCTAAGGTTTTAAGAATCAATCCGTCTAGTTGTTGTGACTGTTTCAGAGAAAAATAGTCTGAATATGGAATAAAGAATCCAAAACAGTAGCAGAATTTCTGGTTGGGAGCTTGTATTATACTGGGTCAAACTTGTGCTTACTAGCAGAAAAATAAGCTGGCTTAACTCTTTATTATGAGGAAGTCCTGCTTTTAAACTGAGAATCTGTTTGCGCTAAATTTATTTTGTGCTGCAAAACAGTGGAAGGACAATAAAAAAATCTCTGAGGATCCTGTGTAAAGAAAATAATTGGCAAGAACAAAATGTTGAGGTTACCTTTCTGTTGGTTTGTGTGCCTTTTTTTTTTTTAAATTTTGCATGGTCTTGAACAATAGCGTAAGCAAACAATTAAAAGGGTTATATTGACTTTGCACTACAGAAGTACCAGTTTCCATGTTACAAGCTCCCATTATTTATTTTCCCTTTTTGTTTCTGCAGATGTTGCCTTTATCACAACTGTGACCTTCCTGTGGAAAGTGTCAGCAATCACCGTTGTAAGCTGTCTTCCACTTTACATCCTCAAGTACTTGAAGCGCAAATTTTCTCCTCCAAGTTACTCCAAGCTTACCTCGTAAAAGTAACTATATTCCTATGGTTTTTCACTCACGCCAATCTGCAGATTGCACATTCACTGTGCTTTAGTGTCTATGGATTTACGTTGGACTAAAGAAATTTTAAAAAAATTAATATTAAAAATCAAAAGTGATAGCGTGAATAGCACAAAGAGAGGATGAAACATCTGACAGGTACAACAACACAGAAGTACACTAACAAGACTATCAGAGATAAACTAAATTTTCTTCATAGTGTTTTTTTTGTTTGTTTACTTTCAGTTGCTATGATTATAAAATAAAATGAAATTACCTTTGATTTGACAACACTTATGAATGGTTTCATGGCTACTGTAAAGGATCTTTTGCTACTGTAAAGGAACTTTTCCTACTGTACTAATCTTTGCAAGTTGAATTGGAAGTTTCATTATTTATTACATAACTTCCTTTCTTTAATTATTACGTAACTTCCTCATTCAGGTCCTTTCCTTTAATGTTTATATATGGAGAAGTTAATTCATCCATGCTTACTATAACAAACCTAACACCTGTAAATGCCTGTGTCTGTATTAGCAGCTAACTGTTACTCCTCATCAGACATTGAGTAATATGCACTATTTGAATTATGTACAGATGTCTGCATAGCACAGTGTTACTTTAGGAGCTGTTGTCCTATTCTGTACTCTCCATTTCTGGCACCAGTAAATGTTACAGGTCTGTGATGTCGACAGCAGTTCTTTAAATGCACATGACAGCCAGGTTGCACAAAAGCTGTTTAAAAATTAAATTATAAATTCTGTACATAATTCCACTGCACCTGTTGATCTGTACAGATATCAAAGACATAGCTGCTCAGTAATATGTTTTAAAATTCTTATTCATTTTGTATTTGTAAAACTGCAAATAGTGTCAAAGTACATTTCTATATATGAGAAGTCCAGTAAACCTTGTATTAGCTGATACGTTTAAATTGCCTTGTAATCTGTTTACTTAGGTTACTCAGGTAAAAGAAAATAAGACAAACACATGAACATCATGGTAGGAAAATCTGTCATCTTCCAAGTTGTAAATGTTATGTTTTTATAATTTAGTTTGGGTGCAAACTTGTTTAAAAAAAACAACGAAACAAAAACGACATTTTTGCGTGTTGTAAACTGTCAGAGTTCAGTCTCCTGGCTGAGTTATGACACTTTACAGCAGTTGAAGTTTTGTTCCAGAAACTCATATACTCTGATACAGTCGGAAGGGTCCAAATCTTGCACACTGTACTGGAAAGTAGGATGTATTATTTTAGTTTTCCATTGCGATATAACTTTGCTTTCTCAAGAAGTATGTATAACAGATTTGGCATAGTCTATTAATCCGTGGAAAGGAACAGCATAATTATCCATGCTTTATTTATTAAATATTTATGTGTGTATTTTGAAAAAACTCTTAATATGGATGTCATTTGAATGTTTGACTGTATGCCTTTACAACATAATTCCTTGTTACGTCTCTTACAACTTTGCCCTTATGTCGTTATTATGTTGGATGACTAATATTTGAGTGATAAATATAACTACTTCCTGGGAGAGCAGAGGAAACTGCTGCACAGCTACTTGGACTCCACTCCATTAATTTTTGTTTTGTAAGTCCTTCTCTACTGGCAATTTATCTGCCTTTTTTTTTTTTTTTTTAAATTTTCATTCCTCATTATAAAAGCAATAAAGCCTAATTTCTACCAAATATTAGTAATGGTATATGTGTTAAATGAACTACTGAAGTAGTGTTTCTTTTTAATTACACAACATTGCAGACTAGTTTGCTCTGTCCCTCTGTAAACTCACTTCTGTAAAAGCCCCACAAGATGTCGCTGTTCTTGCATGCTAGCAGAAGCCTGTCTTCATTTTATGTGGTTTTGGCAAGATACTCTTGGTTTAGATTTTTAGTTTAGTCCTGTGATATTTTTGTTGCTGATTTGGTTTCATTTTCTATTTTTCCCCAATATGTGGCAATTAGTTTGAATCAATTAAGAAAAGTCACCAGTGTGCAGTTGTTCTGAAATGTTGATGATGTTTTCTTCAAACTTTTTTGTCTTACACATTATGATCTCACAACCAGGTGCATAACGTTCAGTAGATAAGTGAAAGCTTGGAGTTGGTCATCCTTCATCTGTACATTACATCTTTGACATTAGGCAGAAAATGAGGAAAAAAACAGAAATGAAACTAGCAGTATGAAAGTGATAGTATTACCGTAATACAGCCGTATGCCATACAGTCGTATCCATGTGTACAGGATTTATAGTGCGCATACGTTAATCCTCAGCGTTAAGACTGTGAGGTTAGCGTGACAGCAAATGTGTAGGTTCCACACACAGGTGTCAGCCTTTCAAAAGTGGAGTCAGTTCTCTAGAGTGCCTGCTGGCTTCGTGTTTCCAACGCGCAGCAAAGGTCTAGTTTCAGGTGGCACTTTATATCGAAGACTGCAGAGGCCTGATCCTGGTGCCTCACCTTGCTGCTGAGGTTCGGCCACTACAAGACTATGGATACCAGGCCAGTCTGCTTCCTAGGCATTCATGCCACTTGGCCACGGCCCTGTGCAGGGGCAGCGCTACCAAATCACAGTGGTTTACACGTCACAGTATCAACGCAGAATTTAAGTATTGTAATACGACATCTTTCAGGAGAAAGCTTTAACGTGTTGTGGATTTCAGTACAAAGTAAGCTACATACCCTCACAAACCCCGTCTCATAAAACAGACTAGAATGGTAACGTGTCTGGTGTGCAGGTGAATAAATTACTTTGTAAGAATCTCATCCTGTTGTCATTTCACATCAGTGTATGTCAGGAGTAAGTCTGGAGCACCAGATCAGCTTATATAAACACAGATTTAGGCCTTGGATCTAAAAGTTGCACCCAGAAAGAGTTTAGTTTTATTTGGTGTTAAATACATGTTTACTTCGGTGAGCTGCGATGTCAGATACGTATTTCTGAAATGGTAATTACGTCTCTTTGAAAACATTTGGAAAACAATTTCAGAATTGGGATAGGGTGAAGGAGCAAGATGTGAACAGGGAATATGTTTTTACCAAGTAACGAAGACGACAATACTGACCTATTTGGACGATGTGTAGTAAGCGTATGAGCTAAACATCTGCTAGATCTCCTACGTAATTTGGTGGAAGAACACAGGGAAGAGGAGAGATCCTGCAGAAAAGGAGTGCTGGTAATTATTACAGTGGTTTCTTCTGCTGCTGTTCTAAACTTACGTGTTCATGTAACTGCTGGAAAACATTTTACTACACAAGGTATTAGTTTGCAAATGGAAGCCAAAATTAAATCCTTGGCATACTTAACCTTAAATCTGTAGCACTCTTCCATGAATGTGAGTGTTCACAACAGTGTTTCTGTGTTCAGACTGAGCTTGCTGATACATACCATCAGAATTCAGCTGTGTGGCATCTCCTGTTTTCTTCCTAGAATTTCTGAGTGTTTGTCCAAAAACATGCCATTGCTTTGGTACGTACCTGGGAAGTGTGTATTATCTTGATGAGCAGCATCCACTTGAGCCAACCTGTATTATACATCTCCTCCTACCCTGTGTCCACAAGACAGTGCAAGCCAAAACATTTTTCAGTCTCCTAAAATGCGTCTGCAAGAGGGAGCTCTGCAGTCAGGAACCTTTTCAGACTGGACACCAGTTCTGCAGGTATTTAACAAGAATTCTGATACTCAGCTGTGTGGTGAACAGCTGTTGGTCATGGGGGTCAACTTCTGCAGGCAGAGAGGAGATGATTTCCCTGCATACTGCTCGCTCCTCGTCCCGTTCATGTTCAGAAAGTCAACGGTGTCCTGGGCTGCATCAAAACCAGTGTGGCCAGCAGGTCCAGGGAGGTGATTCTCCCCCTCTACTCCCCTCTTGTGAGACCCCACCTGCAGTACTGCGTCCAGCTCTGGGCTCCCCAGTACAGGAAAGACACGGAGCTGCTGGAGCAAGTCCAGAGGAGGCCACAAAGTTGATCAGAGGGATGGAGCACCTCTCCTATGAGGACAGGGTGAGGGAGCTGGGGTTGTTCAGCCTGGAGAAGAGAAGGCTCCAGGGAGACCTAACTGCGGCCTTCCAGTCCCTAAAGGGGCCTACAGGAAAGCTGGCGAGGGGCTGTTTACAAGGGCAGGGAGTGACAGGACAAGGGGCAATGGGTTTAAACTGAAAGAGGGGAGATTTAGATTAGACATTAGGAAGAAATTCTTCGCTGTGAGGCTGGTGAGGCACTGGAACAGGTTGCCCAGAGAAGTTGTGGAGGCCCCATCCCTGGCAGCGTTCAAGGCCAGGTTGGATGGGGCTTTGTGCCCCCTGGCCTAGTGGAGGGTGTCCCTGCCCATGGCAGGGGATTGGAACCAGATGATCTTTTAGGTCCCTTCCAACCCAAACCATTCTGTAATTCTATGTTAGAGGGTGGGCTGAAGCAGTATAGTCTCCACACTCCTTTGCAACTCTATTGCTGTGTCAAGGCATTGAGATGACTTTGAGGAAGAACTGGCCTCAGATCTCCTGCTGGTGAGCTAGGCAGTGCATTCCTGGGACCACCCTCATCCCTACACTGATGTGCCCCTCTGCCTTGCTCATTACAGGGTACACCGGAGGGCTCCTTCATGGCTGGAGGTTGGGGCTGTTCATGCCTGAAGCACCTTTGATTGCGTATTTACCATATGGGTGATGGTCAGTCAGGCCTGGGAAAGGGCTTACTGTTTAAATGGTAAGACTTTCTGAGAGGCTTTGGAGATGCACTGTTAGCAGAGATACTCTAGCGTGATCTCTTTTCCCAATTCTGCAGAGCTCCGTATCCCTGGGTTTGATACAGGCGAGGTAACTTTAAAGAGGTTTGCATCTGTTTCGCGCTTGCATCCCTTCACGTGTCCCAAAGTATTAATGTGGTTCCAGTAGCCCCTGCAGGGCAAAGGAGTTTAGTGCAGAGTATGTGCCAAGGGACAGCAGGGTCTGGGTGGACAGTGCTCCTTAAAAAGCAATAGCCGTAGGAGGAGACGTGGCACGTGGCTGTTCTGCGCTCATGCCTGGTGCAGAAGCTGTTCTGGTAGGTCCTGCTTGTTCCATTTGAATTTTTGCTTCCATGGAGTTTCTCCTTATTTTTGCTGGCTGAAAAAAGGGAAGCATTGGGCCAGCAGTCTCGTGTAACACTTGAAATGAGAACCTTTCTGTACCTAAGCTGCTGTTGGTATAACTCAATTGAAACTTGAAGGCAATCATAAAAGCCCTTCGATATGCTAGCCCCCCCCGTAGGGAGGAAAATCGGTGCGAGTGAACAAAGACAACATGGATTGAACATTATACATAAACAAACAGGAGGCGCAGTATCTTTAACACTGTGTTAAAAAGCGCAGGAATTCCTTCTGTGAACAAAACACAGTGAAAGCGAGATGCCTCCCAGTGCTAACTACCCGGCAGATGCCCTCAGCAGGGTTCACAGCTGCTCCTGGGAGTGGGAGTTTGCTCAGCCAGTTGCTAACGAAATCCTCCTCGATCAGGGAATTGCACCGAAAGACCTATTCGCTACTTCATCGACCAAAACCGTACTTCTGATCAAAATGTTTTACAGCAGAGGCGGTGGAAACCGGGTGCCTTGAACAGAATAATGAGAGCGCGCTCCACAGTTGAGCTGACAAATACTACTTAATTCTCCCATTCCTGACCAGGTTGTAGCAGAACTGCAGCCAAGATTTCCCCTTATCGTAGTCTCCTCCTGTCCTCCGGCACGCTTTCAACTTGAGGTTGTAATCGGCAATGGAAAAACCTCTAAATTGCTCAGAAAAACCTGGGTTTGAGGAATACTTGGCCTTTTTGCATTACTGAGCTATAAGAAAGATCATCATCTGCTTTTAAGAGGAAATACTATTTTCTGTAACTGTGATGCATGGTAAGCATTTATGGCCCTGCCTTTATTCCTCCGGCAGTAAACTCTCTTTATTTCCTCATCTCTTGGCAAAAGCAGTAAGAATAAAAAGGGCTTTGCTATAATGTTCGTGTAGCTTTAAGCAAGCAGTACACAAACCAGACTATTGTAATTCCTATTTGTAGAACTACTTTCCATTGTTCTCCTGTAACGTACGCATCTAGGTTTTTTCCACAGGCCCTCTGTGTTTTGTTGGCTTTTGCTCCAGGTTCTAAGCATGAATTTGATTTTGCAAAGTAAACACACGTCGTGTAGAAGCAAATTACAGATAACTGCTTCAAAAGTCTGTTGAAAATGAACTCCTGGCCGTTTGGGCTGGAAGGCTGGGGGATGTTAATGGATGAGCAGACCTGGAAGGGATAAGTGCATGTTCGTATGGTCTGTATTTATTGCAGTGATCTATTGCCTGTTTGAAGGGCAGATCTGGGAAGTCTCAGACAAAATGCTCCTTTGAGGAAAACCTGCCGTGTGTACTCAGTAGAGGAAGATGAGCTGTTGTCTCCCCTGTGTGTAATCGCTGGTTGCTGCCTTCTCACCTGGACATGAGCCGGCAGTGTGCCCAGGTGGCCAAGAAGGCCAACGGCATCCTGGCCTGTATCAGGAATAGTGTAGCCAGCAGGAACAGGGAGGTGATCGTCCCCCTGTACTCAGCCCTGGTGAGGCCGCACCTCGAGTACTGTGTCCAGTTTTGGGCCCCTCACCACAAGAAAGACATCGAGGCCCTGGAGCATGTCCAGAGAAGGGCAACGAAACTGGTGAAGGGGCTGGAGCACAGGTCTTATGAGGAGCGGCTGAAGGAACTGGGCTTGTTTAGTCTGGAGAAGAGGAGGCTCAGGGGAGACCTTATTGCCCTCTACAACTACCTGAAAGGGAGTTGTGGTGAGCTGGGGGTCGGCCTCTTCTCGCAGATAACTAGTGACAGGACTAGGGGGAACGGCTGCAAGGTGCGCCAGGGAAGGTTCAGGGTGGAGATGAGGAGAAAATTCTTCTCGGAAAGGGAGGTCGGGCATTGGAACAGGTTGCCCAGGGAGGTGGTGGAGTCACCGTCCCTGCGGGTGTTTAAGGAAAGGTTGGATGTGGTACTGAAGGACATGGTTTAGTGGGTAATAGGTGGTGGGGGGATGGTTGGACTAGATCATCTTGGAGGTCTTTTCCAACCTTAATGATTCTGTGATTCTTGTCACTGAATTCCAAACTCACTGCAGGAACAGAGCTACGTATGTACTTCCTCCCACAGCCTGTGGTTCTCAGAGTTTCTCCCTGTATCAGGATACTGACTCTTCCAGGACAGTCCTTTGATTATAAGTCTGTTGCTTATCTCGATCCCAGATGAACCGAGTAACCTAGCTGTAGGAGGTAATTTTTCCATCTGAGTGTCACGAGCAAGACAGATGACACAGATGTATGTGTTTATCCCTATCCAAATGCAGCTAAAGCAATTGTTGGCAATCTGCAATTTGAAACAAACAGACAGACAAACATGAACAATTCTATCAAATTCTAGGAAAGAGCTGAAGGAACAAAAGGGTTTGTTGGCTTTGAGACTTCTACCCTGTGGCTGTAGTGGTTAAGCTTTTCTTTATAGATGCCTTTCAGTTTCTGGCATAAGCTTCTTCACCATGAGAAAATAGTAAAATATTTCAAGTTTTTAAAAAAAAACCTACCTATTTTTGAAAAATATCCTAGCTGGAGGCCTTCACATTACCTTCCTGTCTGTGCAAAGTAGTTAAAATTCTGCTCGGTCCTTTTGCAATATTTTTGGTACTAGAATAGACATGGGGTTGAGAGTTGAAAGCAAAGTATGAGGATGTCTGTGCATCTGTTTGTTAGGAATTGGATGTTAAAGTGAAGAAAAACCTTAAAAAATTATTATCCTGAAGTGTTTTAAGCTTATGTGTGTTGTATGAGCTTAGAAATAAAGGAGGGGGGAAGAAATCTGCTGCTCACCATAACTTTGGTTTGTGATGCCCTTAAACAGAGCAAGAAACCCCACATGGAAATCTTATTTAAAAAAAAAACACCAAACAAAGCAAACCCCAAAATCCCCTACCATTCAGTACCATTTTCAGAAAATAAGCCTTTTAAGTTAGACAACCCACACCTGAATGCCTGGAACTACTGAGGGAAATCACGTTTTTAACAACGCATCTCAGGAACACAAGCCTGAGAGAAGCAGTTTCAGACAGTCAACGTGCCATGCCTTCCTGTGAGCTCCAGTCTGGCCCTGCTTCTGTTCGAAATGATTTTTCCTGACCGAGGTGGGCTCTGCCAGTAACATCAAGCAGGATCCCTGCACGTTTGCCGGCTGCTGCGTTGCGCGTGCGTTGTCACGCTATCCGGAGAACAGCGATCGTACAAAGGTGCCTCCATGCTTGGGTCCAGCCGTGCCCACCTGCAAGTCAAGAGACACAGGTCTAAGCAGTCCCCAGCCGGAGAAGGTCGCCATTTGTTGAAGCCATCAGCTGCTTTGTAACCTGGTTTGCAGTGCTGCAAGGGGAGCAGGACAGAGAAAAATAAGCTCTTGCTGTCTAACCTGCAACAGATTCCTTTTGGGGGGGAGCTGGAAGACAGGCAAGCTGCTAGTGCGATAACCACACTACTGCCTTACCATCTGTCCAAAAGCAATTACTTGGAAGCGGCAGGTGAGGCGGGAGAACAAGGTTATAGCTCAGCTGTAACACAGAGCCAGCCCGAGTCACTGATCTAGTACTCGGCAGCGTGAGGGTCTCTCGTCCTGACACGCAGGTAACTCACTCTGCGAGTGCAGACGTACCAGCGCGGCGAGTGATGGAGTTTGCTGCAGGAGAACCAGGAAAAGGCTTAAAGCAAAGCCTGCCCTAGCGGCAGCTACCTCCAGGCGTGGGGTTATGTCTGAGACTGCAGAACTGTGCACGTTCTGGTGAGCCCCAGGAAATGCCTTCTGAGGCAGAAGGTTGGGGGACAAAAGCATATGGGGAAAATTAATTTCACCCGAGACCCAACAAAAACATCCCCTCTACCCTCACCCCCCCCCACCCCGTGCTGCACTGCCCAGTGTGGTGGAAAATCCAGGCTGTGCCATGCTGTGGGGGCAGTGCTGCTCTTTGTGGCTTCCACCTCCGGTTCACCAGTGTGGCAGGAAAGGGTTTACCATCTGAAGGTGTTGATCTCTTGCTCTTTTTGTTTTACCCTGTACCTGGCCCTTTGCTGCCTGCCATGGTTAGCAGAGGCAGCCAGTGATTCCCAGTCCATCGGGGGGAAAATCAGAAGGCTGGTGCAGTTATCTTGAAGGACCCCTAAGCCACGCCTGTGGGGTTTGTCTGTCTGGTCCTGTGCTACCCAGCGCTCGGCATGGAGGTACATCCTCTGACCACAGCGTGCTACTTTGACACAGGTTGAAGCCAGACCCTGCACGCATAGCAAGCCACTTGGAGCCACCCTGGGGGCATCAGGAGGCCTCTCTCATGAGCTAGCCTTCCTGCAAGCCATCTTGTAGATGACTGCATTTCCCTAGCCATTTTTCAGTGCCTTCCTACCATTCCTGCTTGTGTTCTCCTCCTCTGAGTGGCCTGGGTGTCTAGGGCCTCTTTGAAATTGCAGCCTGCTGATTTTGTAGCTGTTGACTCAAGCATGGTCACATCTGCGTGCAGGTCAGGGTTGGTGACTGTAGTCAAGACTTCATTTATCTGTGCTGTATTTATTTTTAACGATGGGACACAAATTCCATGAGAGAAGACTCATCTGGTGGATCATGTGAAGAGGGTGACTGAGCAGCTGCTCGCTCGTGGCCGAGCCGCTTTCGGGCGAGCTGAATTCAGCACATGCGCTGCCAGTTCAGCAAGGGAGAAATTTGGGAGGGAAGACATCAGATAAAAAGCCTTCCAGCAACTCAAGGGAAACGTGAAAAACAAAGGCCTCTCCGTAGTCTGCCTTGGTACCTGCCAGTCCTGTTTGAGTCCCAGAAATCTCCCAGCTCTTCTGATTTGCATCCCTCCTTTTTTTTGGTTTGATACTTTTCCAAGGCATAAAAAATGTGGGAACTTTATCTCTTCTTAAGAGAAAGAAAAAACAGGAGCTGCTTGCAAGTCTGGAATACAGCAGAGTTAATCAGCTTCATATTATGTAAATTTCAATGAGAATATCAAAACTTGAGGCAGGAACAAAGAATGTAAGAGCTATGAGGCCGGTGAAGGCAGAAGACTAATAATTTCCATGGTTTTGCCCATACAACAGCTTCTATTCCCGGTTGGAGGAGCTCTCTACCAGAAGTGACCGGTGATTTTAGATGCTACTATTTTTAAGATGTTTGTTTTGTGAATAGGAGCCTGGTTTCTAAAAAAATGCTAAGTACTGACTACATAAGCCTTCAGTCTCTTGATAGATCTCAAGCTGGGCAACAGAAATGATCAGTCAGAAGGGAATAAAAAGACGACTATAGGAGCAACAGACAGATATATTTGTTACTGGTATTGCCTTATGGGCCCTGAGCAGGATGCTGGAGAAGATGATATGGGTTATTCAAAGAGAGGGGAAGAGTTTCTTCACCCATTAATTAAGAGACTGACAAGTAGAAGGTTTTGCCGTCATGGAGAATGGATGGAAGTGAGGAAGGATGGCAAGAATAGTGAGATGGGGCTAGGGCCAGTGTGTAAGGAGGAAGGTCCAAGGGCTTCCCCAGGTGACTTGGGAGGAAAGACATGGTACCTTTTTCTTACAAGGATGCAGAACTTTCATCAAGGTGATAAACCTGCTAGCTTAAAATCCTGAGTATATGAGGGCTTGATGGTGTCATTTACACAAAGCACGAAGGAAGGGCTTCATTTTTAACCTGAGACTTGATCATCCCACTTGTGTTTGAGTGGCACTTCATCTTACAGATTGCTTCACTTGTGTTTAATCTTTTTCGAGAAAACACAGCATGATTTTTTGCTATGGCCACTCCAGAAGTCAATTGGTTTACTTCAGTGCAATTCCATACCTGTCACGCAATTTCTTCTCGTCCTCCCGATTACTGCAATCTTATGCACAATTCTGAGTATAAGAAACACATCTACGGCAGCTTCTGTCCTGCTCAGAGCTCTGGCTGGTACTGGTGTGAACAGGTCCCACCTCCTGCTCTGCCACCTAACATTGCCCCATGAGTTCCCCTGCCAGGGCCTGGCTACCAGTTCTTTGCCTTGCCTGCCTTCCACTTGAACACTTGGTAATCCTGTCCATGGAAAGCACGGTCGCAACGTCAGAGGCGATTAGCATGGAATTTAATCAACAGAACCGAAGTTTCTCAGCACGGCACTGCGACTGAAACAGCTGTGAACTAGTGCTGGGGAGGGGAGCGGGAGAACGACGGTGCAGCTCCCCGTGCCGGCACGCTTCCACGCGCCGCCTGCCCTTTCAGCCCAGCCAGAAGCAGCATCTCCATCCTCTCCCTTCCCGTTCAGCACCCACGCTTTCCAGGGGTGGTCGTGGGCTCTCTTTGAGCGACCGATGCATTTAAATAGGTCAGAGTCAACATCAATAAATATGGGGGGGTTCCTTGCCATTCTGTTCCTAAGGGAATTGCAGGAAGTTTCTTGTGAAAGCTGGTATTTTTACAGGAGCCAGAGGGGGGCGGTGGAAACTAACAAATGAGTAAAATGCCGCATCCACTGTTACCATAACCAACAAAAAAATCCCGTCTTTCAAGGTAGGCAGCGCCAGTTTTCTAAAACTGTGATCAGTAGTACGGGAAAGAAAAGTTTCGTTAATGGCTTGGTCTTAAATCTCCCAGATGAGACAGAAATCACTGTCGTAGGAAGGATTTATGCCCAGTGCAGCCGTTGTCAGACACCATCACCCCAACATCTGCCGCTGGGGATGCAGTCTCCGCCGGGCAGGCTGATTCATCAGTGCGGGTGTTGGAAGGTGGAGGGGTTTCTGGTAGCAGTCCGTGTAGGCTGACTTCAAACAAAAGTCTTGGGCGTTTGGAGCCCTCACCTTCTGAAGTGAGTTTGTGGTTGCTATCGAACTTTTAGTTGGGTGAAGGGAGGAGAAAAAGCCCTTAAAAGAAAACTACCCCAGGCAGTGTTCACTGTGATAACCCATGGGCAGCGTTTCAGTAGCTGTGGAGACAGCTGGGCCAGGACAGGCTTTGTGTCAAGGCCTCAGTAGCCACTTTTCGCCAGATTTCCTGGCCAGTAGTACCAACCCGCAGGAACCACACGTTCCTGTGCTCCTAGCAGGGCAGGATGTTTCGTCCTAGCAAGACATTCACCTCATCACCACTTCCAAATCATCAAAGTCCACGGGACTGCTGTGCCGGGCCCTCCTTACTTATCCCAAGCTGATCTCTTGCTACCCTGCCTTTACCGTCTGATCTACCGCTGATACCAGCCTTAAACCCTATTTCAGCTGTTCATCCAAGTTAATCCCAGGATATAAGAAGTGTCATCGTACCCAGGCACCTTCAGATCCCTCCTTGAGACAAATTTTTACCCTGAGGTCACCACCCGTAGCCAGCCATGAACTCCAAAAGGAGGAGATGATAGCTATATGTATGTGTACATACCTGTGCGTGCGGAATTTCTGGGGCCTCTTTCTGTCTGATTCCTTGGGTCACCCTTTTGGTTGGCATTCAGAGAGCATTGACTGGAGACAGGAGCTTCCAGACGAAGTGCTCCAGAGCTCCACGCAGCACTGGACCTCTGCAGCCCAGTGACCTGTGCAGGAGCTTTCCAGGGGTGGGAGCAGAGGCCACGTGTGGGTGGAAAGGCCTCTCTTTGTCCTGCTAGAGGTTGCTGGCCACTTCTGTAAAATCAGTCTGTATCCACTGATTGGAGCGCAGCCAGCAAAACTTGGAGCCAAATCCCAGACTTCCAGGCTTGACAGCTTTAACTCATGTAACTTGAGAAACACCAAAAAAAGTATTTCATTGTGGCACAGCTCTTAGGGACTACTCAATGCATCTGTGTTGGGCAGCAAGCAGGCAGCAGCCCGTCAGCAGTAAATGCAAGTGGCCTTAATCTCAAAGAGTCGCCTCTATGTGAAACAATTTTCAGCCCTAGTCTTCACCCTGTCGTTTCACACCTACCTTCCCCAGGATAAGGTTGGTGGATAGATCTAAGCAGCATTGGTAGCTCAGGGAGGTGGTTCTGCTCTTGCTCTCTTAGCTAAACAAAGGCGTTATTGTCTGCATGTATCTGTCTGTGCGGTTCGTCTTCCCGTGCACCACACACGTGTCTGTGGGGAGCCTCCTTCTCGCACACCACAGTTGAGAAGCTGCTTTATTTTTGTAATTTACTTAGTGTGCTTAAAAAGCAGCCTGAAAATAAATTTAATTGGACTCTTGGGAGGAAGGGAGTAGGGAGAGGAAAGTCCTGGAAGCAAAGAAGAGGAAGAGATTAATTTGTATCATCTTCATGGCTTTCTTTAACTGTGCCAGGCTTGCATTTGGTATATCTGCATTAACTTGAGCTGGAACAGCCTGTTGGTGGGACCTGAGCCACAGAGCAGTCCCGGTGCCTGGTGTCAGGAGGTTGTGTGGATTTGCAACGCGTGTAGTTTCACTGCTGCGCTGGAACACGGTTTAGAGCAAAGGAATTGTGAGGTGCTTTCAGGCATTTTTCTTAACGATGAGGAAAATGGTTCTCTGGCTTTGCAGAACTGAGAGTCTCATGTTTGAGCTGCTGGGGCTGAGGAGCTCGTCCTGAAAACCTTTCGCGTGGCCTTTGAAAAGTCCTGCGCTGCAATGCGTGCCAAGCAATTGCTATGACTTCACACGTTTGGTTTTCAGAGACTTGACTGAGGGATCCTAGATAGAAGTTTGACCCTACTAACGTTTGCAAATGCGTCTTGTTCTAGTTACTAGCAAGTTTTCGTTCTCCCATACAGCAACAGATGCCAGATAAGAGATGGGGTTCTTCCTGAGACTTTCTAGTTCTACATACTCATTTGGAAATCAATTTAATGCATTTTAATTGCCTATTTTTCTCCCTGGTTTTCTCTTTACGGCTACACACCAGCAAAAAATAATAAGGTAGAGTCTAGCCAGGCAGGCTGCTAATTAGGAAGCTTGACTCAAGAAGATTTTAATTTTCAGCATTTGTTCTTCAAGATAGCGATTTCAGTATGCAGGGATGTCACAAAACAAGAATGCTGCCATTAGCTAAAGGAACAAAGGCATTGTGCTCATATGTCATTTTGTTACATGAAGAACCAAACACTTACATCCTTGATCAAGCTCCTACGTTTCAGGATGCTGGTCCCCTTCGCCAAAACACTCCTGTAAAGAAAACACCCATTGTGCATGAAATATGGTGTGAAAAGAATGAGGGAGATGATACAATTCAAGCTGTGAGGAAGGAAAGGTACGTATTAAAAACCCAATCTCTTGCCAGCCTTTCATGATCCCCCTGGTAAAGAGAAGCTTCTGTCTGCCAAGTTGTTGAAAGGGCTTCTCAGAAACCCCTCATCCATGGGGCATTTCTGCGAGAAACAGGATTTAGCGGAGATCTGTGGCACCCCTGGACAGACAGAGCAGGCAGGGTTGCACAAAGTTGGACTGAGAGTTAGGATCAAAGCCGGCCCACTGCTGAGGTGCCACCAACTCTGCAGCTGGTGCAGTTCAGCCGTGACCTGGGAACTGCTGAATACTGCATCCAAAACTTGCCATTGCTATTGAAGTAGTATGGTTTGGGCAGCTGGAGACATCTGCATTCAGCATCTCCATCATAACCCTTCATTTCCAACAGCGCGCAGTTTCCTATCATTTCATCTTCTAGGCTGAAAAGCTCCAAGTTTCATCCCTGTCCAAGGCCACTGTCTTTGGAAAGACTGAGCCGCTCAATGTCTGGTCAAAATAAGAAGGGAAGAGAGTATATTGCTTTACACCACTGGGTTGTGGTTCATCCTTACCTACTTTACATGAAATGTAAAGGATGCTCCTCAACAGTGCATCACCACAAGCGAGTAAATGAAACCTTGGCACCTCATTTCATCACCTGGAACATATTTCCTTTCTCCCTCTCTCATCCCCTGGATTGACCTATCATGCTGAAAGTACTGGGGAAAGGGGGTGCAGGGACTGGTGTTCGCAAGCGTCTGGCACAAGGGGCCATCATCAAAATTGCTTCTAGAGTAGTCCAAATCCTATTCATAAAGTTTGTGAAGGTGAGCCCAGAAAAGTTTAATGCAATGATTTTGTGTTTGCTGGAGTTTAACAAGGTTACTGACTTTGCATCAGAAAATGAGGTCAGTAAAAAGTATCTAAGTGTTGGAGTATCAATATTAGAAGGATAAACTTGGGTTAGAGAGAAGTGCAATAAATAGGACCGTGCACAAAGAGAGCTAACAGGCCAGAGCTCCTGGGGCTCAGTGCTGGGACTTGTTCTGTTTAAGAGTTTTGTACAAATGAGCCCGAGGCTGGCACGATGTGCTGGGTGTCCAGATGCAGATGACATCATGATAGGAGGGGAGGCTGCTGATAAATTTCAGGAATGCACCAGACTATAGGAGGATTTGGAGACACTGGGGGAACAGGCTAATACAAAGGAACTCAATATTACACAGTGGAAGTTTATTCATTTAGGGAGAACCAATAGCACATTTAGATGCAAGTTTAAGGGAGAAAACTAATGGAGGAAAAGACTTGAGCTGGTGCTGAGGAGCAGTGGGGATAGCAGCAGCCCGACAAGTAAATAATAGCACAGCTGAGATTTTGGAAAAGAGGACTCATGCTGCAGCTGGGGAGCCCGGGGCTTCACATGGGGTCACTCATTTCATGTGGCAACCAGGGTGCTCTGGGCATTGAACTCGGAGCCCAGAACAGGCCAGTCCCTGGCTGCAGAGAGGCAGGCTACGCAGGGTACTTCACCACTGCCAGACCTGTTCTGTGCAGCGGGACGTGGAGGCAAGAGGAGATGCTACCGCAGCACGTGTCTTGGCGGAGACAGTTAAGGACATGTTTGGGCCCCAGGGCACTTGGTTGACCACAGCTCACGAACACATGCTGTCTTTGGTGTAAACCAGATCGGTCTGGGTCTCCTCTGGCTGCAGGGACAGATGCACTTGGGAAGGGGAGAGAATGAGGAGGAGTTGCAGGGGCCTGGCACTAGAAGCAGACTTTCCAGGGCATGTAGAGCTTACAGGCTTATCAAGAGGGAAATGAGCCCATTTTGCATTGGCAGAGCCACACACAGCCTTTCCTGACCCCTGACCATCACAGGCTCAGCCACTGGCCCCGGGCTGCTGGGTGAAGCAGCACTGCTGCACGTGCAGCCAGCCTGGGCCTTGGTCCATCCCCCTGGGTCACCGCTTCCACGAAGCCTTCTGCAGCAACCCCGCGCCTGCACCTCAGACATAGACATCTGGGAAAAACTGCTTGGCACTGCCTGAAATGAAGGTGTGAACCCATGCCTCGGAGGATGGATGAGGGGAAAGCCGCCATCCCTGCAGCCCGTAGGAACCGATACCTGCCATGGGACCCGGTCTCCTGCAGACGTTGTGAATCCGACGTTTCCCTTCCCCCGGAGAAGGGTCTGCCCTGCAGCCAGCTTCAGTCCCTGTGTACCCGACCAGCCGTCCCTTCATTAAGTACTTTCAAGTGAGGCAAAAAAACTTATTACCAGCCTCTGTACCGGCAACTGGGGAAGCCTAAAACATGTGAAATATTTCTGGAGCTAAAATACGTTGTCTGGTAGAAAACTTTGTCAACGCTCCTTTGCAAGTCTGTTTATTCTGCACGAGAATAAAATTTGCCGATTTTTTAGTACTGTTTTACAAACAGAGCGTTATACATGCTCTTAGCTTTTAACCACCCAGCGCACTGCACCTTTCATTGGTGGTGTCCAGGAAGAAAAGCAGAGTATCAGTATTTTCACTTTCAATGGTTGTTTTGTCATGGGGAGAACCTGAATCACTGTGGTGGGACCCTGGGGCCATGCAGCAGAGCCAGGATCGGGCCCACTGCTGGCACCCACCTCAGTCCTGACCAGCCATGGAAAGGAGATGCTGCACATTGACCCCAGCCAGCAGCGAGGGGGTCGCCCAGAGCACAAGGCACGTACCTGCCCACGGTTCGGGTTTGTAGAAGGGGCAAACCCAAAAGGAAACCAAGCGGCACCGACACAGCGTGTATCATTATGAAATTATTTCTCTGAACTAATGTCTCGGTTTAATTCAGTCGCAGCTTTCTGTATGTGGGTCTGGTGTGGCTGTCTGATGTCTGTCTTGACTTTAAAAAGCCGGTGGCTGAACGAGTGACTGTAGCTCCAAAGAGGTTTAAGGTCCTTCGCCTGCAGTCCCTGGCTGCGTTCCTAAATAGTCGTTTAAAAAGAGTCCACTAAATCAAAAGCCAGGTAAATCAACAGAGCACTCAACGTCGTAATGAGACCGGTTATAAGGTAAATTACAACATTATTCAAGCACACAGAATTCCTCCTCTGGCATTTGTCCTGCTAAGTGCAATGCACCTTAAAAGCGGTGAAATGATTTCTGGCAGCATGTGAAAGAGGCTGTGTCTGGGGGATGGGAGGCTGAGCCCAGCCCCTGCCTTTCCATCACCTTCTAACTTTGGGGGGGGGGGCCCTTTGGAGAGCAGCGGGCCACCACTCAGCTGCGCTCTGTGCCTTGTTGAAAAGGGTGGTGGGTGCGTTTTCAGAATGGTGCAGTACCAGCCACAAACGCTGGCCATGTGCTCTCTCACTTTCCAGCAAATCTTGTTACAATTTTCAAAGCAGGGGATTAGAAAGACTTTAATTAGGGCCTTGGTTAGGGAGGCTTGAGACTTATAAACCTTTCGTTACAACGAATTAAATTCTGAACAGATGCTGATGTTTTTGAAGCTGCCAAGACCCATCTTTTGGGCGCAGACCCTAAGGAGGTGGCTATTATCATATATGTTAGATATCAAAGGCAAGAGGGGCAAGAAACCCAAAACAGAAAAAAAATCTGGATAGGTTTTTTCTGATCCATACGTTGGATTATGGAATTCTGTGCATTTATTGTAAGAAAATGTTTGCTATTGGTAAACATTGGAGAGAGAGGTTGCCCCCACCCTGCTTTCAAAACACTTTCCTGCAGACAAAACTGAAAGATTCTCATTTTACAAGACGCCACAGCGAGAAAAAAATTGTCCCAAGTCTTGCAAGCAGGTCAGGGTGCAAGTCGGGAACAGCAGCCCTGCCCGTCTGTTGTGCCGTGCTACTAACCTGCATCCTCCGCTGGGGCGGTAACTAAGGAGCCTTGGTTGAATTAGCCGTTCCCTGAGCAATGCTGCAGCTACCGCGCACAAAGCTCCGGGCACACCGTCCCTCCCAGTCTGCTGAGGCCCAAAGAAAAGGAGAGATGAGCAAAATGCAGGAGGGAATACACACACTCCCACGACTTAATATAATGCGAAACTAATCTAGCGAGCATGAATCAGGCTCTTCGGAGATTAAAACATCCTGTGTAAATACTCTGCAGGTTTTGGGGTGTTTTTTCAAAGGATAGCACTACATCTACATGCAAGAGCTGAGGACGGAGGACGAATTTATAGCTTTCCTTGCAAAGATGAACAGAAGGGGTAAAAAGTGATCAAAAGTGCCCGTTCAAGCCTGCAGTGCATGGGGTTCGGAGGAAGTGCATGTTGGACGGCCAAGCTGCCGCAGGCAGGTCCAGCGTTGGAGGGGTGCAGCCCATTACAAACTGCTTGCCCTCAGGGCAGCGGCAAAGCGGTGGGAACCCAAGAAGCCTATGCTGTAAGACAGAGGCTCCATGGCCTGCTCTGCTCCCCGCTGTCCTTCATCCTCTTCTGCCCAAACTGTCGCCCCAGCCTGGCCGCTGCCCGCAAGGCAGAGCCGTTGCCGCACTGCCTCCCACGAGCATCGCCTTGGCACACAGCCTCTCAAAGTGTCTCAGCCCGACCCAGGCCACGCAAGCCGCCGTGCGCTCAGTCTCAGCCAAGGCAGAAAGGTAGAGCAGGGCAGACAAACTCTCCCTGACAATTAACCTGATTACTGGCTAAGAGCAGCAAGTGCTTTGTTTTCAAGTACAGCTGCCTCTGTCACAGCATGAGAGAAGGGGAGCACCAGCTCGCCCCCTCCTCCTTGCTGCGGGGTGGGTGGATGGAGAGGGACTGCCTGGGGAGCCCGTCCAACCCTGCAGTGGAGATGGACCATGGTGAAAGAGGCACCAGCAGAAGCGCTGGGAGTGTGGCAAGCTGGAGAAGGCTGGCTGTACGGTGGTGAAGGGAGGTGAGACACAGTCTGGCACAGCACGAGTGACAAGAGAGGGTTTCTTGCTGGGGCACACATCTGCTCAGCTCTGTGTATCCAGCGGAGCAAAGTCTGCTGAGGTCCCACCACCTCTGCCATGATGTACCCACAAGCGATTAGGGCTGGTCGGCAAGGGACCAGCCTTGGACTCTGGGAGCCTCGTGTCTGGTCTTAGTGCCCAAGCTGCCATGCAGTGATCCCCACACAGGGAGAAGGAGGGATGATGGGGAGCCAGGCAGCCGGAGCAGCCTTATCTCTGTCCTGCACTGCCCATCTCCCCCTGCACACCAGCTGCAGCGGGCAGCGCCGTCACCCTCTGGCCCAGGGGAATGCTTCAGGTGAGGCTAACAGCAGAGACCTGCTTCCCTCACCTTGCGCCTGGCAGGCGAAGAAGAACTACGGAAGAGCTAGCCCTGCCCGAAAAGGCAAGGGGGATCCCACTTCTGGTCCCTGCTGACCTAGCACTGGAGGTCACCAGAAATTGTTCCAAATACTCCAAAGACTTTTTTCATTTTCTCCTTTTCTCTTCCGTGGAAAGAGTTGTAGGTTTTGGTGTGGGAAAGTCCAGATTAATTAAGACCAATTGTAGCCCTAGCAATTACAGGTAGAGTTTAGCCAGAAGATGCAGGAAAGGGAAGCAAACAACGCAGGGGCCGGCCGGGCGCGCATGCCTCGGCGGCAGCGCAGGAGAAAGGACTTGGCATCTGGGCAGTGGCTTTTAAAAACGGCCAGGGCGCATTTGCTACAATAATCCACTGAAACAACAGCCGTCTAAAAATAAGGTTGTTTTCTGTACTAAGCTCCTTTTAACTCCGTTAGTCATCACCGGCTCCCAAAATAAGCTCCGTGTAACAGTCTCTCCTAGTAGCGGCTGTAAACAAACCCGGGG
>VWZZ01003991.1:0-41691 GCA_013399095.1 Psophia crepitans
ATATATATATATTTAAGACTGGGTTGGAAAAATATAGCCAATTGATAGACAGTCCTTTCTTTAACCTCTTTCTACACAAAATCAAAAGTTTTATTTCTTTGTCTCCTAGGAGAAGGCTGGCCTCAGAGGCAAAATATAGTGTAATATGTCAAAAACGCTCAAGCACAGTATCTGATTTGTATGTAGTTCTTAAATGTTATATTGTGTAAAAGGAAAAAAAAACCAAACAAGTTACTCAAAAACATATTGCAGCCTAACACAATAGTAAAGCCTTGAGGAGATTCTGATAATAACAATTGTAAACAGTGAATCTTCACTCAGGAAAGCATCCATGGCTCAAATTCAGAGGAACTGCAACCTGAAACTGTAGCTTTGTATTTTCTTTTGCAATGAAGAGGGTAAACTGGCTTTATGTTTCAATACAAGCGTTTGCACTTGCGTTAAGACTTTAGAAAACGTGAAACCAACATCAACCCATAGAGCAATGTCCACCCAAATGCAGAGAGCTAGGAAACCAGTCTTAAAAGATGGCACCAATTTACCCCTTCCAGTGCTGAATGATAAGCAATTTAGACACCTATTAAGAATATTTCAATTGCAACATTATCTTTTCATGGCTATGAGAACAATTTCAAAAGAAGATGGAGAATCTCAGACCTGCAGATCTCCTAGGTCTGACACACTATTCTAAGCAGGTCAGGGATGATTTCTGGAAATAGTCCTGCACTCTACCAAAAGGTCCAGTCTCTCTCTCTCTCTGCATCCCAGACAGAGCACTAAAATCATGCCTGCTCTGGCCGTGCCACAAGACTGCTCGCTCCGGCTCTAGCGATGGCTTTTTTTTTTTTCTCTCTTCTGAGGCTACCTATTAAGAGAGGCAGCATGATGTCAGACACAGGTCATTAGATCTGTTTACATTTCCAAGCTTTACTTCCTACCAGCAAATACTTTTCTCAAAGGAGAAGATTCTGCTATTGCAATGTAAACCTGCTGCTGTTGTAACTTCTGACCATGCCAGTGGTGGCTCAGCTCCAGGGATGGGAGCAGAGGCAGGGGTGCCTGTCAGGGACCACTCACCCACCAAAACTGCATTTCTGATCCTCCGCAAGTAAAATCTCATTTTGGTTCTCCAAACACCAAGCTTTGCCTTCTGGAAAGCAAACAATATTGTTTCTTCTATTCATCTTAATGTTAGTCCTGATATTGTTAGAGACAACTTGAAACAGGAAGAGCAATGGGACTAACGATCTTGACCTTGAATATCTCAAACTTCAAGTGGTTTTAAAGGCATAGTTGAGTCAAATATGGATTTCCTTAGGAGCTGTTAATTATGGTCTAGTGGAATGTGTTCCTGCCCATGGCAGGGGGTTGGAACTAGTTGATCTTTGAGGTCCCTTCCAACCCAAACCTTTCTATGATTTATAGTCATATAGACAATACGGGGGAGTCACCACCCTTAGGAGTCCCACAATAGCAGATCTGACAAGATACACCATGGTTCTCCAGAGCAGGAATCCATTTGCAGGATTTTATAGGAAGTCTAACTTTTAAGTTATTAGTATTTCTAGACTTTATGCCTTTTCAGATGTACAAGGAGAAAACAGAACTAATACAGTTGGATTAAAATGGTGGAAGGTGGTGTTAATTAGAATTTAGAACATTAACATCACGTTTTTCTCATTACTCTTTCAAGTAATATTTCTTACAAGAAGCAATGCATTGTCAATACAAATTCTCAATAGGAATGTGGCTTAATACCATGCAATTGGCTTTTTATCAAATTCCGCTGGAGCAACTTCTCTGCCATCTGAGCAGGTTTTTTGCTAAATGCCACTGAAGTGGCGTCACTTCAAAACAACACCAGAGAAGGTTTTGTTTGGTTTTGTGCTTTGTTTTTAGCACACAAGTGGCTCCAGCAGAAAGTACCGCTGCCTGAAAATAATAATAATAATGCGACGTGGTACCTTCCAACCTTAATGATTCTATTCTATTCTATTCTAGGAATTACCATGGTCAGATAGGGAGAGGTTCATGAGGAATACTCTTTTTTTCTGGTATAAAAGATGTCGCGTATTTGAGACTGACATCCATGTAATATTGCGAATTACACAATAACAACAAACTACCATATGTCATGCAACCCTGCCTACACTGTTTGGAAACCAGTTAATACTTTTTCATTTTCTGCTTTATATGTGAAGGGAGGAGGAGAAGGCTGTAGTTATCAAGTTCTTTTTCCTATTCTTTAGGAAAGTTTAGCTTGTTGAAGTAACCAAACACAGCAATAACTGTTCATGAGTACATTTGAAAATAACCTGCAGACTTCAACTGCTATATCAGGTAGTTAAACATGAAGTGCCCTCAAATACAGTTGCGTCCCTGGTTTCCTTTGTGTGCACTGGTGCCCACTTAGCTCGAGACAACCATACTGAATTGTATATAAATTTAATCTCCCATCATTTAACCATAAAATTTAAAACATTTGACAAATCTGTAAAGTTAAAAGACATTATGATACCTATGCTATTCAAAATTATCCACTTGGGAGGAACCTACTCTGTGAAGAACAGATTAAAGACGGCATTTTCATCTTTTATTGAGAGTTGCTCACACTTAGTGAATACAATAAATACGCTATGTTTCTTTCATTTAGTAGTAAAGTTAGGTCTACAGAAGACAATATAAAACCTTGAAACTGGTAGAAAATATTTTCAGAATGATGACTCAAACTAATTTATTGCCAAAAAAGAAAGAAATATTAATATAAGTAACTTTGATTTACACTGATCATGTTCTGAAACAACCTTAATTTAATAGATAAATCATACCAATGACTTTGTAAATCTATAAACAGATACTAACGCTTTTGCAAAATTTGATGGGAAGATATATCTATTGTTTCCACTTCTAATATACATGTGTAAAGCATTTACTAGTGTACGGCTTTATAAACAGCACAAGATGGAAGTATCTGAACACTTAGGTTGTCACCTTAAAACAAACTGTCACACATTTTTCTTCACACATTTGAAACCCAACTTATCAACCTTAACAAGTGTTGTTATCAAAAGAATTTTGGTGCCTTTGTTCTTTCCCTTTTGCAAGTAAATTACACTTTTAGGATTTATTAAGACAAGAAACAATTTTTGAATAGCAGGTCAAAACTCTCTATGGAAAAATTCTCATTACTTTCTAGCCTGAAGCAGTATTTACCACTCCAACTTATCCATCTTTTTCCTGTTTTTTATATATCTATATTTCCAGAATCTTGTTTCTGTGCCTAATGCTATAACATTGCAGCAGTTTGTTCAAAGCAACACTCTTATTTTTGCTCTTAGCCGGTGCTATACAAACCCTGATCAATTATTGAAGTGTAAGCCCTGAAGTAACACAGCCATTACTGCAGCAGGCAGATAAAAATGGAACACTTTTAGCTACAGTATATTTACTTTAGAGTTTCAGCAAACAAACCAACAAGTTAAACTACCTTGTCTTTCACTTTGTTTGATGTACTAATATTTCCTGCATGTTCAAAAGTCTTTCTTTTAAAACAAAGTTACTGAAATGTTATGGCTGCTTGTTTGTGAGAATACCTAAGCTTAAATATTTGCATGAAACAGCCTTGAGATATAGAAAAGGCAGCATTAAAGTAGTACAAATCTAATACAGAAGCTGCTATCTGTAGTGCCATAAGAGCCACAGTTTTTTATGAGCTGTTTGGTATTTTAAGTTCGCCAAACTGCAGAGCCTGCATATTGTAATGACATTAAAAATGATGCTGGGAGGTATCTTAAACAACAAACAACATCACTGAGAAAAGTATTCATTAAAGAAAAGGGAAAAAAAAAATCAAATTAGAGGTGTTGGAAATTTCTCATGAAAATCAACTGCTAATCACTTGTGGACTTTTCTCCTGTAGCTCACTCCTTTACTCACAAAGGAGTGCCCAAGATGTAATTTTTTGTTAAAATGCTTTCTTATTTAATTATACAGAGTCTATTCGATAGCGACGCCAGTTCGAGACTACAACTATTCATCTTCTGATGGTGCTGCATGTGCATCTGCACACAAGATATAATGTTTTTCAGTTTAAATGTCTGTTCTGGGTTTTAAGGACTAAATGATAGTGAAGATGACTGGAAACGTTCCAGATTTTCCTATATAAACTGCTTAGCAAAACCAAAAATTAGTACTTATGCTACAGAACTAATAATGTTTGACATTTGCATTTTATCACTTACGGTACGAAGAGCGGGAAGAACTTGTCCCAGGAAGTTTGGGGGAAACGATAAAAACTCAGTTTTAGAAACGGATGTTTAAAAAAAGCTTGTATAGTTTTGCTCAGTTCTCAGCTGGTTTTTTTTTTCCTAGTTCCCAGAGGAAAGCAGGCTGCTTGGCTTGCAAACACCATACGTGAACAGCTTATGAAAAATGATCTCATGAATACATAAGTACGTCATCATATCCCACTGAAAGGCGTTTGATAACTGGATGTAGTAGCCACGAGTTAAAAAAAAGCTCAAGGTACTTAGGTGCTTTCAAAGGTTTGAAGAAAACCAAAAAAAAATGTATAATGGATTGGTGTTCACATGGTTGGGGGTTTTTATTATTCTTTACAAGCAAGAGTGTATAACATTTGCACCCATGAGAATATTCACAACTATTTTCCCTGACCGTTGTTGTACTACCTGTTCACAAGTAGTACGTACAGAGCCATGTAAGCAGGGACCACATCAGTCCCTCAGCTATCTGAACGTCCCAAAATTTATTCTAATTTGAAAATACGACAAAGGAGGAATCATTCCTTCTCAGCCACAAAGAAAACAAAGCAACTAGTGCTATCTGCAAACTGTAGAGACTTGGTGCTGCTCTGATCCTTTAGAGGCACCCCAGCTGATAGGGGGCAGCCAGGTAGAAACTCCGTCCTTACCCAAATGAGCTCTGCTCTTTCCACACCACTTTCTGCTCACCTTTGGACACGGGACGAACCCAAACCCTTCAAATATCAGACAGACAATGCAAGTACGTGTACACATGGGCATGCATCCGTACAGATGATGTAGAAATCGCAATTTCAAGAGAAAAACAAACACAGAGGGTTTTTTAAGCCTCGTCTATGCGCAATGACGAACCGTGTCTAACTGTCTCTCTTCTCCCTTCATTTCAATACATTTTAGTTTAAAAAAATGGAAATCGCAATGAATGTAAACAACTTCTTTATCTTCCATTTTAGTTTTATTTTTATAACCAGTACATCTGAGCCTGGTAACATGTTCAAGGTATGCCTCAAATACTTGGAAGCAAAAACCTTCTCATTTGAACATTCGATTCACTGAAAGTGAGGTAGCCAATTTGTTGTTGCAAGCGTCTGTGCTATTATTTTTAGAGCTTTCTGGCAGACAGCTTATGAAAGGTGGTTTGTATAAAGCAGCAACATAATTTGAAAAAGTGCAAAAAGGGAATCTATAGTGATGCATGTCTTTGTGAAACCGCTCTTTATTTAAATATTGCACTGGATAGTAGAAACAGCCTGACTGGATTTATGAGGTGTGAAGCTATGTCTCATAATGATTAACATTAGAATCACAATTTAGACCTGAGGTCAGACTCCAGATACTGCATTAACCTTCTTATTTTTTAGAAAATCTGGAGCTCTCATTATTATTATAGTCTTTATTAAAACAAAAATGCTGTTGAGTTCACCGCTTGTTTCAAATGAGTCAGGAAAGTAGGATCTGGTCGTCTGTTCATTACTACGCTCATCCATGCTTACCTTTTCTCAGAGGTCCCCTGTATGTGGGGGATGTACAAAATGCCTACTTTTCACAAATTTTATCTAAAATAATCCAAAACATGGGCAACCCCTCTTGCAGACACCAATTTTAGATAGATTTGCAATAAAATAGCCATGGTGTGAGTGAAATCAGATAAACAGTCCTCTGAACCCCAAACAGTCTGTTATTCTGGGTAATCCTCCTTAACAAAACAAAATTTGTGCTTCTGTCTTGTCTTTTATAACTGTGTTCCCTACAAGCACTGGGCAAGAGCTACCAGGAGGAAGGCTGCCTTGGGGAGAGGGTCACAACGTCACACCTGAAGGAGAAAAGATCCTCAAGCAGTTCAGCTAGCTGACGAGAGCTTGAGGAAGGAGCGGAAATCAGTGGATGCTCTGTTTCAACATTTATCCCACAGCTGACAACCATCAGTAAGAATTTGTGGTTGGTTGGTGGCTCCTAGAAGCCCTTCTCCTGCAGGTAGTTTGAGGATCCTGGAATCACAAGAAAGCTTTGAGTCTAACGTGGCCAAGTAGACTGGTTATTCTGAGCAGGCAACAAATCCTTTTTACATTTTGCAGGAGCACAAGGTCTATCACACCCGTGTACTATAATCCTTTGCACACACATGGTAAGTCTGGTGTTCCCCAGAGGTACCAGACTTACTTGTTTAGGGCAAGTGTGACCCACACTGACCTGCAGGTACCAGCTATTTCACACCTTCACAAAACACCACCGTGCCGCTCCTCCGAGTGCCCAGAAAGACTTTTCAAACTTAGCTGCAAATGGAAACTTCTCTTCCACAAAGGGAAAAGGAAAGTTAAAACAGATAACATGGGACTAAATCCACGAGTACACGGAAAACAATTATGAAAAAAACCAACCCCACGTACTCCCTCAAAACCCGACAAAAATACGCTAGCGAGATGTAAGTACAATCCTGCATTTTCCTCTGTTCCACCTCCATTCCTGCTACTTTGATTCATATTTCTTTCCCCTACAGAAAAAGAGACTGAATCAAATAATTTATATCCATCTTTCCTTTTAGTTTCAATTTACATAGTTTTACTTACGAATTGGAATATGAAGGTATTTGGTGAGTAAAAGTAGCCGAATAGGTGAATCACAACCCAGATCTACATTTCCACAGATTAGTCTAAGCAAATCCCAAGCAAATTGTTGAAGTAGGAATCTATGACTGCGTAATATATTTGTCAGATACTGAAATCACTGCAGGGCAATGCTACAGGCTGATCTCCTAGATCTCTTGTAAAGAAGAAGCCACTTATAGAGATGTTAGCAAATTATCCTAAATTTTGAATGTCAAAAACTTATAAACAGCAATCCTAATGATGTCTCATGCAACGTCATCACTTAATGAAAGGATGGACGTCTTCAGGTGGTAACACTGAATGTTTTACTGATGACTGGACTGCGTGGCACATAAAGATGGGGGTGGAAAAACTGTAATACAGTAGGAAGTAAGTTCAAAGGAAGTTTTCAGGGAAAAATGGGTAACTGCCTACTACTACCTATGAATGCAAAGAATCTGTAAAGACAATTAAAATATCTCCATTTTAACTAGTTGTCCATTCAAATGAAAATTGACATTTAATTTACGTTTCTCATCGACAGAAGTTCCAAAGCACATGCCATGCGAAAAATTCAATTCATAAACATTTATAAAACCTCTAGATTGCATAAGTATTCTCTTGATCTTATGACACTTGACCTACTGTGGGTACAACGGAGAATAACTCCAATTTTGAATATTCATTATATCTTTTTAAAAAAACCCCAACAACATTTTAATGTCACACAGCAACAAAAGCTATTCACGGGCCAAAGCCCAGTCACTTAGGTTTACCCTAGACTGATGATTATACATCAAAATGTCAGAAGATATGTATTTACCAAGTTTGATGAAGAAAATCTGACAAATATTATTTAAGATAAGTGGCGTTTTCTCCTAATTGTTTTCAGATGAATGAATGAGAACCTAATGCCCCGCTACTTCGGAGGGGCACTAAATGGCTTCAAAAACTCATGTTTATACAATGTTTTGGTATACATTCTAAAAGGAGAACTGAAACAGGCATGCCTATTTATAAACGTATCCTAGGTATACGTAGTCAGAATTACAAAAGAAAATGGGGAAAAAATACTCCAGATTAACCAATCATTGTTTACGTTTGTTTGTTGTCTTTTCTCAGTTTGATATGCCATCTCAATCACCCTCATTTTCTTGGCACTGTTGCGGTTTTGAAAACTGTAAATGTTTCAGCTAGCATCAAATTTCCTTAAATGAATCATTTACTATAGGTGGATCACATAGCAAAGACAAACTCTTTTAACAGTCTTCCAGGGCACAGTCATATATACAGACGCTCTACAAAAACAAGCAACTAAATATGCAGGGTTGCTGTGTGTAAGGGAACTTGCCTACACATATTTAAACTCAAGCCCCCGTGTGCTTTCATTAACATTAAAGGTTTGTGGTATGAAGCAGCAGAGCTTGCCATTAGTGCAACGAAGCATGAAAAGAGATCGTTATAGGAAGAGGTCTTACACTGAAATTTCGTGTTTTCCATAGCCTCTGAAAGAGGGACTCCTCGGAAAGAGGGAGTTCTGCTCTTGTGCCCAAGCATACCATCCACTTTGTGACCCGAGTTAAATATACCTGTACATATAGCAACATCTGAGCAAGCCTGGATGCTTGAGGAAATTCAGTCGTAGCGGCAAAGAATTGCTGTTAATAGGTCTAAGAATTTTCAATTAGCTTTGAACAGATCAGTCATTCGATTTTGTACAGCTCTGGATCATGCTTCCTGGAATAGTCAGAATAAAAAGCAGAAAAAGCAACTTATTACAAGACAGACTTTTATGCAGTACTCTAACATTAGAAGAAAGCACCAGAGGTCATAACAGGCAGTTTCCTATGAGATGTCCAGCTGAATTTTTCACGCCAAAGCGGATTAGGTGAATCTTTGTATTTTATTCCTCTGAGTCAGGGGCCTACTCCAGAGATCCGCACTTGGTACTTTCAGGTTTTGGCCCTAGGACAGAACTCATTTGTTCAATGAACTGGAAGACAAAATAGCATAGAACTGCATGAGGTACAATGGGATGCTGAAAGATCAGAACTAAATAGTATCAGCAAAAATATGTAAGGATGCTTGCCTTCCACTGAACCTGTTAATTGCAAATATTCTCAGTCCATTATAATAATTAAGGAGTATTAAAGTTCTCTCTCCTAGGAAAGTGGAAAGCCTTTATTACGTTGTTCACCATGAAAATTGCCATTCACCACATCATCTGCCTCAGAGCAACGGAGAATGAGGACGGAGAGGAGCATATTGCTACATAATGCACAAAGTCATGTCAACGGGTGAACGAGCAGCAGTGCTGCGACAAACCCTCATTTACAACTAGGTGTGGGCAACAGCGGGAAATTAGAGATGGCCCATCCATTACTATGAAAAAGAATCAAAAGCAAGAAATTGTCCCTGGTTTTCTATCAGTTCATCTTCTACCTACAAAGGTCCACCAGGATCCCAGAGGACAGTCTCGCTGCCGAGCATTACAAGCCAGGGTGGCACTCAGGCTAGTGGCACTGCAGAAAACAAGGCCAGAACTAACGCCTACCAAACGCAATAGAAAAGTCCCATTCATTTAAACGAGACTTGGATCCGTCTCTTGGCAACGGGTGTGTCAGACACTCAGCTGAAAACCCACTGGCAAAGGCAAGCAGGATGGCTGTCGGTTCACAGCCACACTTCTCTCAGGTAGCTCAGAAGGACATCAGCCTCTGACCACGCCAGTTCTCATGGCACTGGAGGTGACAGCACACACCTGAGTGTCAAACGGGAACGTTTGCTACCTTGAGAGGTTGTAAAGGAAAATCCGTCACAGTTGCAACATTGCAACTTTGCTTTTGAGATCGATTAAGTATATCCACGTACAGGGGATCACCGTTCTACTTCTTTCCTTTGTTCACTCCTACAATATGGTATACAGCCACCTCTCTTTGACATGGAAGGTGAAATGTGTACCTCTGGTTTGCTCCCAGTAATGCAGGATCTGCTCTGTTGAAAGTAGTAATGCAAAATCATTTAATTAATAGCTGGACCAAGTATAATCTGTGGAAAGTATTTCTGACAGATGGTTTTCATTCTCTTTGCAAAGCCCAATGCTTTCAGCTGTCTTTTACAGTTCATACCTTACTAGGCACAAAATCATTGAGATTTTGTCCAATTAGTTCTCGTTGGCTCTTTTAAAATATTTGGTATGACTCTAGACCATATAGAGGTATCTCCCACACATGCAAATCATTCAGAGGCTTTGACAAAAATGTCTTCTATAAATGCAAATATTTGTGTTCTATCACTATATTTTGTCTCTACACAATGAAAGGAAAATTTAAAATATAGCAGAGAATGCCATTAGAATGTGCTCAGTTGTGTGACCATTTGGCAAGATGGACAAATGTCTCCTAAAGAGTATGTTGAGGTTCCCCAAACAAATTTTACTGGTAACATAAGGCAGGTTGGAGTAAATTCCAGCCATGAAACTCTAGTTCATTAATTTTCTACACCAACTGTCTCTTGCTAATTCCACTCACATAATAAACAGCCTAATAAAAATATACTTTCCTTCTCGGTCTACATCTGAGAATATTTATAGATGCTGTATAATATTGACAGGAATTCGGTCGTTTTTTTTGTGTTTTAACAGAAATTCGAAAGAAGGGTTATACTTCGATCAAAATACAGAAGTGATCCCGTGCTTTCTGATTCTAAGGTGATGTAATTTGTCTACTGCTGTTTCTGCCAACTGGTGACCAGACACTAGAGCTGACTTAACCAGTAAGCAGAGTCTACCATCTGGTGGCTGGAGTTGCTGAATGTACGTCCTACACATTCCTGCATCTAGATTCAAATGGGACCTTTGTCACTGGTAGACGGCAGTTTTCTTCAATGACTGGAGCAATAAGGCACCTTCAGTTTGGCAATCTCGTCTTCCTTGAAGATTATTTTTTTAATGTAATTCACATCTGCCTCCGAGCAGCTTTTCCAAAAAACTGGATGAGCTTCTTGATCCTTATTTGGCCACTCTTTTTCATGGACTCCGATTAATACTTTTGTGCATAAGCATAGTTCTGTCATAGCATCTGATGTTAATTGATCAACAAATTAAATTTTACTAAATCTTAATATCAGCCTAATCTGACAACTTTCAGACTTTTTTCCTTGTTGTTCACTCTTTCTGCTATCCAAAGGCTTATTCCCGGAATCTAATACATCACAATAGGAACTGCCACCGAAATCAGTGGGCAATTTTGAATGAATCAACATTCATGTTGTACAGTAAATACAGCAATATTATATTTTAAACACACACATAGACAAACGAAAAGAGGTAGTTATGCATATCATTGACGTACTGAGGGATAATCAAAGTAAAAACCAATAAAACAAACTTGTTCCTAGCGATTAATCAATTCGTGCTTGTATTTCACATTCATCGAATCATACAGTGATTGACGGGGACGGTACGATTTGAGTCAGCCTAAGAACTAAGATTTCATTTATCTTTTCAGATACGCTTTAATACAACAGCAACAGAAAGCTGAAACTATCTTCACATTAAGGTAGAGGACTGAAATGTCTGCAAATAATTTAAACCATATTAGTGTATGATAATGTTGACAGTAACAAGATAGGAATGACTGAAACAATCTAAACACTGAAGCAGTAAAGTGGCTTTTAAGTACCTAAACAAAAGATCACTGCCAACCAAAAGACATCCAAAAAGCAGAAAAATGTGTGATGTTCAAAAAAGATATAAAGGATGACTTCATCACAAGTTTCTATTGTGCCTCTCAGTGCATGGGCTAGCATTTTGCATATTCTCTTTTCTTCACAATGACTGCACCCGATTAGTCTCTTCAACACACATTCTAACAATGGGAAATGCTATCCACAAAGTGGGTTATTTCACACAATAAAAGAAAATCTTACTGAACTATCTTCTGAAAATGATGTACAAAAGGCTATTAAACAACATGCATCTGGCAAGTCAAATGGTTCAGATGGCATACAAATAAATCCACATACTATTGCTGATTTCCAACTATTAAGACATCTGCTGAAAATCCTTCAGTTAATAGGAGCACAAAATAGCTTCTCCCAGACTTGACTATTTCCCTTATCTATCACGTAACCACCGAAGGAGAGGGGATCGATCACTGTGTGTAACAACCAACTTGGTAGCACTTTCCCAGCCACAGTGGGCAAAGGCATCGCTCACGTGGTGCCGTTCCTTGGTATCTATTTTACCCTGGTTCGTGCCCTGCCGCTTTCCAGGGTCAGATAAGCAAGAACAGACAAAATGTGCCGACAGTGATTCTTGACAAATCCATTGTAAACCGCAGAGGCAAATTCTTTTACATGGCTTTAACTGGATGGAGTTCTGCATAGGTCAGGCATAAATAACCAAAAGGAAAAGGCAGGAACATGCGAGTACACAAGTGGAAGAGCAGAAATCCCTTGGCATCAATGCCAGATCCTACTGCCTTAAGATTCATATCATCATTCCATGGTTAATGCCTTACTATGATATTTTGACAAGGAGAGGATCTAGACACCGAGGTGTAATGAAAGTGATTAAAGCAATAACAAAGTCTTACAAAGCAGCATGCAGAAACTACAACTGAAAACTACTGTCATACACTAAGTAAGAGTCATTTAAGGACACAGACATTAGCAATAAAGTACTATTCATACAAATACAGTCAAAAACCAAAATGCTCCCCCCAGTGCAGATGGCAGCCCTAAATCTACCCATCTTCTGCCAACCCGAAGTATAGTTTTTGTGGTAGGAAGGACTATCTTATATTTCACTTAAAAATTAGTGGGGTATCTTAATTCACAGAGAGATACAGTATTCAGAATAATTTTTGTCCTACAGAAAGCAGAAAGGAAATTGCATGATAGATATTCTACCTCCTCTATCTGACAAGCTGTGGAAGATTACTACAAATGGATAATTTAACATATTTATTTTTAAAAGCCCTACAAACAGTATGCAGCACTGAGTCTGAGACTACAATCTACATACTTAGAAGAGTTACCACACTCCTATAGCTGTTGCTGAAGGGTCTTCCAGACACTATATGGTATCTATACTGGAAGTTACATCTATAAAACTATTTAAATATAAAATTACTATCTCTAATTAGAGGAGTTACATGATCGTGGAGTCTGTGCTCACACCAGGTACCATGTAGCAGGCAGCTTCATTTTAATCAATTTTCTGAAGAACAAGAACTAATGCAGTAAGCGTAAAATGAACTTACTTTGACTCAGCAGACAGAGCCATCATGGACCACTTACATTCCCTTTATTATAAGTGCTTACATAATCTCATTGGAATAACTGGTAAATCTGCACAATGTTTCTCCAGATTCTTTAACATTCCTTGTCTTACCAATCTCAACAAATATTCATATCCTGGTGAAAGCTATGAAGCAGGTGTGGGCACAAACACACAAAAAAGGGATAGGTTCTACTTATACTCCTCAGGGACCAGGAAAAGTAAAGCCAAGTCCAGTCAGCTTTGGTTGGTGGCAAAATACAGAGCCACTCCAGGCGCTCAGGAACGAAGATGAGAAGCCCATACATTTAATTCCACCAGATTCACTAGAAATTCCTACTGCCCCAAATCCCTGAAGTGACCACACCTAAGCAAAGGCGACTAACGATGATCAATTTTCCATTTTCCACATGAAATGTGTTTATTTTCATTAGGCTTATCATAGTGATGATATTGCATCACAGCTTGCAATAGATTAGCTGACAAGATAGTTGAACATTAGAAAAAGAAAGGGAGGAGCAGATGTAAAGGTGGGGGGAAGACAGAAAAAAAGAAAGGAAGAATCAAAAGCAGAGAGAACAAAGGAAAGAGATTCACTGAGTCATTTATATCTTACAGTTCAGCAATAAAACGTCATTGCCATTAATAAGCTCCTGATAAAACAATTGGAGATGAATTAAGGAAGTTTCAAAGCAAGATGAGAGGGGGACTTCTGGTTTATTTTTGTGTTTTAAGACTTAAGGGTGATGAAAAATTGCATAAAGGCTTCCTTGTAGTACCAGTGCTGCTCTATAAACTGTTGTTTGTGGCACGACATGCTTGCGTCCAGCCTATCTCTACCCTTTCTCTCACATATTGAACATTTTTTCTCATCCTTTTGCACCGAGCAACCTCGCTTATCTCCTCATTCCCACGCCAGACCTGCGGTTTTTACCAGTATCATAAAGTTGTTACTGCTACAGACTCTACTTGGCCTCCACGCTGGTGCACAGCTGGGACAGAGGATGGGGGCTGTGTCATCTCTTTTATATCAAGACTGAAAGAGCCGTGGAGAAGAGCAGTGAGATGGAATAGCTTCTTTTCTCCTCCCTTCCCCCCCTTCCCCATATGAGCATGATGACTCATTATGACAGAAGTGTAATAAACTTCTAAAAAGGCAACCACAAAACGTATTTTTTTTTCTTACAGGCACAGATACATTAAAAAAAAAAAAAAAGCTCACACATTCAACGATATAGGATTAAATTATCCACAGCCAGCTTTTGGGGCAATATTTAAACATTACAACCTACAGTGAAGCTCAGTTCTAAACTGCTATATCTGATTTATAGAGGTAAACAGCAAAAACTCAAAGTGTGACAGCATTGCAATGTTTTTATGTTGCAGCAGGGCCATCATTTCAAAAAAAGACTCTTTTTTTCTTCACTCTAACTCTAAACTGCACCAACTCCAGTGAGCTGGAAATTACTCCAACCTTTCTCCTTAGAAGAAACTTCTTGCCCTCTTCTCTCGGTTTTTGGTGAGCAGCACTGTGCTCCTCATGATCTGGTATCACTGACTCAGCTACAAGGACCAGGACTTTCATCAGGAACTTTACAGCTCTGGTGGGTAATGGACGGAGGCAGCAGCTCGCCGGTGTGCTGGGGGAGAGGCTGCCCCCCAAGCAATCCCACCGCTCCTGGTTCTTCATGCAAGGTTAAGCACATGTAAATTAAAACTGCAAGCTATTTTTGTATAAAGTTGGTATTACTAATTTGTTAACTATGACAATTTCACACAGAAACCCTTTTGTTGGAAACTGAGTTTCTCATGTAATAATTAGCTGTGGAATATTACCCCAAACAGGTGTCTGTAGCCTGTCAAAGTCAGAACAGGTGATTTAGAATTAGCGTATTAAAAGAACTGTGAATTAGCGAAGCAAAAACGTGTTAATTTCTTGTTCCATCTGTTAATATGAATTCACTGCCAAATATTTTACTTTGTAGAACTGTGCTGGGATTGGCAAGAACATACACTATAAAAAAAAAAAGTTTAAAGGCCTGAATGTTTAAAAATCATGACATACGTTACTGCAAAAATAACTTCTACATTTAAGCAAGGTTTTTTCTTTTGTATCTTTTAAAACTTCATCGTGAAGAATACCATATAATCCATAAAATTAAGCTAAAAGCTCTCACAAATAAACTTTAGGGCTTTCAAAACCAAGTCTGAACACAGTGTCACGAGAAAATGCAAGAAAATATTGTGAATTGGCTTCAATAAAAACTACAATCGACGTTTTTATTCTGCTTTTAAATTGGAGACACAAAGTATTCAAATACTCAAGATACCAGAGATGTGAATTTTTATACATTAATACTGGTATCTACCTGAAAGGCTCTGTCCTACCTGTGCTGTAGCACAGTTCCGATGAACATGCCTTTCCTGAAGGTCTTTTTGTGATAATGGGCATGTTACGAGCTTTTTCTGTAATTGCCAAAACCCCAGAAACTACCTTATACATCTGATTCTTCACAACAGTATTTATAGCAGTATGAATGACATGGTTTTTTACGATAATCCCCACCTCCATGTTCCTTCATCTCCTGACTAGAAGCTGGAATACTCTTGAGCTAATGGGGAGGCTGGATTATGGCAGGATGGTCAGTACCACAAAGCCGCTGCACAGTAAGTGGGATTAAAGGCTGATTTTTAAAGAGTGTATATTTACATTTATTATTAGCAAAACCAACGTTTTTATGATACTACTGTCTTTCAAAAAAAAAAAGAAGCATTTTAAATATTATTATCCAGCAATGTATTATATATCCATCAACTATTAATGAACATCAGGTATAAATGTCCAGCTCCTAATATCTATGACTAATGACTGCTTTTCTAAGGTGAGTCTTTCTCTACTTTTCTGAGCTTTGCAGAGAAATGCCCAATTATGTGTTTGCTCCCCACTGTGCCTTGCTGCTTCTCCTGCCCTGTACCCTGCGCCCTTTGGAGCCTGACCATCGTGCAGCAGAGCCTGCTCCCTGCCGAGGACAGCGTCGACTCAAGAAAGAAGGAGTGCTAAGTACAGGCACAACCACTAAGGCTGCAAAGAGGTTAGAGCACCATCAAAATACAAACTGCACCGGTGGTTTCAATAGCTAATTTCTTCTATCGGTCACCAGCTGCCTCGTCCTGGAGAACACCACTCTTGAGGTTGGTCACAGGTACGAGCGGCAAGGTTATGGCTCCAACCCATATTTATATGATGTCCAACTGTTTGAATTTGGTAATTTGTCCTTAGCTTTTATATTTTCCTGGAAGGTGAAAAGGTGCAGAAGCTCAGAGAAAGATCTGCATGTGAAGGAGATGAAAGAGAAAGCCAAAGACTTGGAAATGTACAGAAACCTGTCAATGAGCTAAGTCTTGGCGCATTTCTCACCAAATATACAGCGTTATAAAGCTAATCCTACAGAATTTGGGTCTCTCTTGTGCAATTTTTTCCAAGGTTCCAATTTACATTAAAATTTTCTTAGGAGACAAATATTTAAGCATTGCCCAGTCAGTCGCCCTGTCACGCAACATGGATACAACAAATTAAGAGGTTTGAGATATTTCCTGCAAGCTTGGCATGCTGCTGCGATGGAGCAGGACACCGTCCTGGTCCCAGGCATGTTGTTACTTTAGCATATTTGCACAATTTTTATGTTCTAGCACGAGGAAATCGCAGAGAAAGCCATATTGCCACTTGGATTGCAGGAGAGTGAAAAGATGCACACCCAATTACTGCAAGCATTTCGACGAAAGCTTAGAGAGATGCAGCAGGTTCTTAACTGCAAATGATATGATAGGTAGTTTCTCCTCCCTAGTTTTCTGCCACATCCAAGAGATTAATACTTACATGAATCATCTGTAATGACTAGCATAATTTAGGCAAGTGAATGAGATTTTCTGCATTATTTATATTATGAACTCACAAGAATATGAATGGTGGCTTATGTAAATTCAAACCATGTTTACAGTAGCAAAGTGCAGAGAAAGACCGGCAAGGGTTAAGCTGATATTTCCAGAGTTGGAGCTCTTTGTATCAACACTCTATTGCTTATTGCTTTAGTGCTGAGTGATGTGAGTTACAGCCTATGAACTACATATGGGAAACTTTTATTGTTTTCCACATTTGAATGGAAAAATAATTATGTTGCTCACATCTTTCACATACTTAAAGTAAATGCGCCAAATTCTTTCTCAGGGTGTGGGCCTGAATTCTTATATTTAAAAAAAAGAAGGCTGCCAAAGTTTTAACCTTCGAGTAATAAAGACTTTTTTTTTCTTCCTTTCTTTTTTAATGCTTGATAATTCAACCTAAATGTCAGCTTAGGCTTTAAAATAGAACACATATATTTGCTCATAATATTTAAGAAATACAATGTCATTATGCTGTTATCAGTGGTAAAACATGTCTAATCTTGATATAGCATCACCTTTAACAAATGCTTGTGGGAAAAAACTAGCGAATGCATAAAACATTTTATGTAGTTTTAAAATATACAATACATTAAAGTTTTAGTTGACTTATCTGAAAAGACATATTTTTGGCACATAAATAAAAAAAGGCAAGGGAAGAACTTGTCAGAAGGCAAATAAAGTATGTAAATTAAATCAAAGGTAAGGCAGCTACACTTTTTGTATAAATAACTGTGTTAACAGATTTTTATGCATATTACAATATATTCAGATGTATTACTTCTGCAAAAACAAATTCATTGCTTCTCTCCAAAAAATGGATTAAAACAATTTATTTTATAAAATTTGGATGGATAGGATAAGAAACGTAATAGCTATCTATGGAAAATAAATATAAAAATTATTCAAGCTCCATCTACTTTATGTTAGTAATGAGATGCACTTCATTCAAATTCCTTTCAATTGAAACAGTGCTGAGAAAGCAAGAACATGATTCTGTAGGAAATGATTTCTAATCTTCATGATAACATACCAATATAATACAATTATTTACAATTGACTAAGAGTTAATTCCAATAGTATAACATCTTTCTTGCAAAAATGTCAGCTTTTATTGATGAAACAAACTAAGAATAAAACATTTTTACTTGTAGTCTAACTGTGCTGTTTTTCATTCTGTTAACCAAAACAACACAGCAATACTGTAAACAAAAAAATAGCATCAGACTGGCTGTGTTTGCATGATTTTATCAAGAATCATAAGCAGCAGAGTGAAGTGGTTTGGGATTTTTAAAACATTAAAAATAGTTTGAGAAAAATAAGGATTTTTTTGTCTGTGTGTTTTGGGGGAGGATTTTTTTAAGATAATGAACCTGAATTCAGTCAGAAGACATCCTCAATATCAATAAGCAGAGATCAGGTATCCACATAAAAATAACTACAATCTTGTTGCAACTTTTGTATTTTTAAATGCCCAATTGTCAAGACTTTTGTTTTGTTTTTGATAAATAATTAAACAAACAGTTAACATTTAATCTTTCTGTATACTGCTTTTGTGATATACATGGCAGGACTGTTTTCACTGGAGTCTGAGTATTATTTTACTCTCAGCAGTTCTCTTGCCTTTCACCAGTAATGTATCTCAATATTCCTACAAAGAAGGAAATAGTTTATTTGCCTCTCTTTATCGTAATCTGGGGCTATTACTCAACATTTCTGAGCATACTTTATCAAAAATAAAAGAATTTCTATTCACAGCTACACAGGCATTTGTGTGGCGTTTTAAACTCTTTTGTCATCACTTTCTGCTGTGCATCCTCTGAGGTTCACGAAGCAGAGTCACAACCACCGACACACTGACCCAAACCCATCCGTCCACACTGAGCATTTGCTTTGCTCTTACAGTGCACCTTGGATTCACCAAGGCAGTCTAAGAGGAAAAAATATATCAAATCAGAAGAGTAATACTCGGACTGTTTTGGTGTAAAGGATCACACAAGGCAGGAACAATGACAAGACACAGTGCTGGTTTGAAGGCCATTGATGACTACTTCTCTACTGCAAAGTCTCGAGTTTTTTTTCCCCCCTCTCCAGATCTGCAGCTGTTTTGAAAGATAAAATTAGTTTAACTCTTTTCTTATGGCTAGGCAAGTAAAAAAAAAAAAAAGGCAGCGGTGTGCCAAGACACAAACCCACAAGTACCCAAAGTTCCTCAAAAAAGCAGCTGCGTCGTCCGATTCACATGGGGTTACTCTGCTGAAGTCCTTCCACTAATATTTAAAAGCATGAACAAGTATGCCCTTATAAACAAAATACAGCCACTCTGCCTTATCTCTTCGCATGGGCTGGCCCAACAAACTCAAACGCTAACACAATAAAAGGAAACAGGTGGCTGAGAGAAATATCTTATATCCTCGGAGGCAGCTGCCCTACAAGAAATTCAATCTAGGTATCCCGAACAAACTGCCTTTTCATCAGAGAACACTTACACCAGAGATGCACAGGATACCTCTTTAGAACATTTCTTGTATTGTACTTTCTGCCACCAACTGGTTCCGTTTGATTGGCGTCGTTTTGGCAGATAGTAATATTTGTATTTTTAAAAACAGTTATTTAATTTGTTTACAACAGGTGCTCACTTTCCATTCGCACAGAAGAGCCGTTGTTCCCAAAGGCCCGGGGAGACGACTGTAAGTCTCACGTTACTGGGTTCCTCCGAAGAGCACAGCAGCCATTAACGTGCCCAGGGAAAACAGGGGGAAGGAATGAGCTGACCTCCCAAGTTTCAGCAATCTGAACTATTTGAAGTGCAGGACGCAGAAATGCTCTAACAGGTTGGACCGTGTGAGAAAGGACATGTACACAGGTGACGAGTGACCGGGCCTACCACTTACGCAAGGAGAAAAAGGTTTTACTGTGAAACTGTGTATTGCCACTTTACTGCGCCATTATGATGTCTGAATCCTTTAGGGCAGAGTAGGAACTGTTAGACAGGTACGGAGTATTTCCAGCTATTTAATTTAAAAGTTGAAATCTTCACTATGAAGAAAAACGACCATTCTGCTTAAACACCACTAAAAATCCATAAGGTTGCGATCGCACTCAGGGTTACTTACAATATTAACTATAAAACACCACGGTTTCACTCTGCAACACCTCCAGCCTAGAGCTTACAATATTAAACAGCTCTAGTCTTCTGCTTTGGTCCTGAAACATGCATACTAATCTAAATTTGCCCTGGAAAGCATGGAGAATTACCTTTTCGATATGGATAGATATGTTTCAGCCATGCCTCTTTGCACAAAGAACTCTCAACTTTCTTTTCGATATGATACATAAAATACTTTAATTTCCTTATTAAATAGCGAAATATATAAACATAAATCTAAATACTTTTCTTTCCAACTCTGCAGGGATCTCAGTGTTTACTATATGAGAAAAACCCTGTTTAAAGAGTTTCAAATCCTAACACTGTTATTGAATCCAGGAGGGTTTAAGAAAAGTTATGATACATAATGCTAGGAGATGAGTGCTTCTGGTGGAAGTGTTCCCTCAAAGCAGAGCAGCAGCACGTGGAAAGGAGAGGTACTCATAGGTAAGTGCGGATGGAAGGTGAGCAAGGATGGATGGGCATCAAGGAGCTCAGAGTACTCTGTCTTCTAAGTCCTTAAAGGTGCCGTACTTGTCATTGGTGTGATCGCCGTCCTACCGTTACTACGGCTGCTGTGACTGACAAAAAGTCTTTTATTATCTGTCCTCTGGGAAAGAGGAAGGTGGGCAATAGACTAAACAGAGACTCCTGATGACATACAAGTTATCAACTGACAGTCCTAAAATCTAGCAGTAAATCTGTCCAGTCGGGGCTTTATACACATCAGGAAAAATATTACACATGGAGCCGGAACGGCGACGATTTTGCGGAACAACCTCCACAGCCACACATTTTACATTTTGCTGTGCTGGTTTTCACTGTGCCTTGAAACCTCAGGTTTCTTCGTTGCACTACATACATATCTAAAGGGAAAATATAATTATTCTAATAGCAAACTATCTGAATTTTTGAAAATAACTACTGATCGTAGACAGCAGCTCTTAGCTGCAGCTGTTTCCATCATGACACTAATTCCCCATTCATTTGAATGGGGCTTAATGGTGCTGTCATAATAATCTTATTGTGACACCAATGGAAGTTCATGGAGACAATGCAACAATGTTAAGATTAAATAAATTGATGTCCCTACTGTGATATGTTTAGCATCGTATTCTGAAATTTCTATATTTGGGGAGCTTAATTATATAGAATTTATTAGTCTGACATATTAACCTCATTTTTATGGCTTCCTTGAAAGCTTCCAGATTTAATTAAATAATTCTCTATAGCTGCACAAGCTATTGACTTCTCTTGAATGTATTCATGAGTCTTCTCTGCTCTACAGAAAACGTAGTGTCAGGTTGTAATGGCAAAGTATTTTTGGCATGTCATTGTCCTATTAGAAACCCAGAAGTCCAGCTGGCTGTAGTTTGGTGTATTTTACATTTGCGAAACCCTACACTTCACAGATGATTAATGAACCCCTCTATAGGTGGCTGTACAAATACAAAACCCGGGTTTGTGCAGAAAGACCTAAGTATATAGCAATAGGTGGAAAAGAACTTCCTGAAATTTGAGAAACCACGTCAAATAGAAAAGAAACATGTAGACAGATTTTTGGAACTGACTGCAGTACATATTATAAAAAGATACAGATGAACCCCTCAAAACTTTAGGCTACAGAATTAATGAGTATTGTTTCCACTATCAAAAATTTAATCCTATTCTGATTTTATTTCTCATCTCTGCATAAGCTTTGCATTGAAAAAACCTCTGGATGTTAGCTCAACCCGTGGACATACCGGCTTCATAATTAGAAATTCAGTATGGGTGAACTGTAGGCTTCATTTCTAAAATTAATAAGTTCCAAAAAAAAGTAAAGGGAGCAACAAAGTGTTCCCGAGCCCTGATCCTTGTCTGTAACCACAGGTGCCTGCTCTCCCCAAGGCAGAGGTATCTCACAGCATTTGACGAGCACTGTAATATTCCCTGTCAATTTTACATTCTGCTTGGCAGGAGCGGGAACCTGACAGGCATCAGCAGAGTGATTGGCAGTACCATGCCTGATAATGCGAGTCAAAGCAATTGGCAACAGCACCACTATCCCCCTCACAGAGTCCAGAATTTACTTATAATCTCGCAGGTGACCTTTGATGATACAAGCTGAAAAGTCATGGAAAGGAGAAGACTTTTTATGTCCCTTGAAAATCATTGCTGGTGTATTTTGGGTTTATACCTTATTAGACATTGAACTAAAGCAGCCCCTGATCTGGGATACTTTAACTGCAGCACAACTCCCCTCACCTTGTAGGCACTGCATGGCCTCAGATCTAAAAACACCAACTCTTTTGGAGTTTCATAACATGTGTCTCTCTTGTTTTCATATTTACATCTTTGATTTCCCCCACTGTAAACAAATGTAGTTAAGCCTTTCTACATCAGGAAACTGCTGTGAAGATTAATCAGTTAGTGTCCATGATGAGATCTAAAAAAAATAAGTGTCTTGTATACATTCATCACCACTTGATGTCTGTCCAGGCTCAACCTTGCACCTACCATTAGGTTTCCACGTTATCACAAGATTTTTGTCTTTGAGCTCATAAGTCTTTCTCAAAATCCCCAAAGAATTCCAAATGTGCTATCAGAAGCTCAAATTCTCAGACCTTTCGGCAAACATTTCAATATTTAAGAAGAAAGGAAAGAGAACCTTTCAAAAGGAGTGAGGAAAGGTTTTCACCAAAACCAAATTCACAGAAAGGTTTAGGCTGCTCTTCCCTCCTTCACCCTCACCTTCTGCTCCCACCATCCAGCTGCTCTCCCTAACGATGACAGCTCTTCAACAGCACTTGACATACATACAAAACACACATCCAAAACCAGCCCCGTTAAAGAACAGGTATTCCATTTTGGTCAGGTTTCATAACCTATCACTTTATGTCTTAGGGTTTTGTGCTCATGAGCACTTTATAAGGGTGTTGTAGAAAATGCTGCTGAAATAAAATAAAATTAAATTAAAATAAAATTAAAGTTCAATTAAATTGGGAGAGATAACGGGAGTCGATAAAACTTTGTGTTGTTGACCCACTGTGCCAGCTCTCTCTGTTGAGGTACCTAGAAACCAGAGGTTTTGAGTTGAATGTCATTTAATGTTATTTTTCAAACCCCTAAAGCCTTTTGTCCTTACATTGCTTGTCACCAAGTGAGACCCTTGTTTGACATGACAGTAGGCTTGCATAAAGGCATTTATTATTCCAAAATATTCTGATCCCTTATGCCTATCCTTTCTTTGTAAATATTCCCTGTTTTTTTTCATAATACACAGAAATTAAAACAAGATGAAATCTCTCTGCATTTAATGTCGTCAAGGTTAGTTGGTTCCAAGAGGAATTTTTCAAGATTTTTTTTCCCCAACTACTCTTGCTTAGCTCTCTATTAATTGGATTAGGTATGTATTGCAGCACCTAGGAAAATCAGAAAAAGTGAAGAATAGCTTAGTTTGAAGCCTGACCACTGCACATCCTTTACGCTTTTCTTCAGCCAAGGTTTATACCCTCTAAACTGCTGTGGTGCGTGTTGCGATCCACAAAGATTTAAAATTCATCAAACAGACAAAGTGTACATTTAATACTCACATGAGGGAATACAGAAAGCCTTTCAATACATCAAACTCCTAAACCTTTTACATCTTTCATTTTTAAGCTACATGGATTTTGATTTGTACAATTTTAAAAATATTCTGAAGCCTAGTCAATCTAACACTAAAAAGCACTGTTGCACAGTAAGAAATCAAGAAATACAATTCAGCAAACCTGGTATAGTTGGTCCCCAGGGAAGTTTTTTTCCAATTCTGTTTGTCATAGCCCAGATCCATCATGTCATGCTAGCCTAACTTACTACTTCTGTCTTTTTCTTTTTTTTCTTTTCCTTTCTTTTTTACCCTTTTTTGGCACACTCCAACTATTTTCTGTTAAACTAGTGCTGTCACGAGAAAACATATAAAAATACTCTTTTGCAAACATACTGTTTGGTCTCTACTGAACTCTCCAGAGCCACGGATTTCTCTCACTGTCTTTATCAGGGGTGAATGTTGACAGATCACTGAACCTTACTGTCAGCGGTGACAGGCTTAAAGCTGTTTTGTGCAAGGTGGAGAAAAAACAAAAAAGGTTTCTGTGCCTTGCATCTAGAAGGTCCCTGATTTAACAACAAAGGCTTATGTTCAAAGATGATTAGCTTAAAGGCATTTCAGAGCATTTTGATTGTAGCGGCAGTTGGGTGTCTTGCTACTGGGTGAAATATGTATTCCCCTGAGAGCAAAGGCGGCAGCAATCCTATTCTGCTGAGATGGCAACTTTAATAATTCCATGTATTTATCAATATTGTGTCAAGATCTTAAGGATTTTGCCCTTCAGGTGAAGTTGGAGGTAGATGGAATGGATACGGTGCTGAACAATCCCACTAAGATATACATGGAAAATGTCCCATAATGTCCTGGGGGAGAGATAGAAAAGATTCCTAAGGGTCTGAATACACATAACATAGATAAATGTCTTCGAGGTTTACAAAAAGAAGGCTGAGGATTTTACATTGGGCTTCAGCCGATGCATAAAGTGGTGAGAACCCATACAAAAAAGCTCTTTTTTTTCTTTTTTTTTTTTAAAAAAAGTATTAATACTGTAAATTATCCAGCAGTATTTTCACACGGAACTTAAATTAGAAAAAAATAGGAATGCAGATTAAACATTGAATGAACTGAAAGTAATAACATGTCATATTTACTGTTGAAGCTCTTATAAAGATGCAACTCAAAACATAAACAACAGGATTTGCTGAAAAAAGTAATTGGAGATATTATTGCAGCACGCAATGGTGTGGCTAGGGCATGTCTGAGCAGAGGTACTACACATAGATAAACTCACACAGAAACAAAGCACCTCTTTGCCTTTGGGTACACAACTGTTTTCTGTAAGCTTACTTTACGTGCCCACGTTCGGTGACACCAGGACAGATTTCACTGTCCCACAGTGATAATGACCAACAGGGAGAAACTAGTCATTTGGTGAGGATATATCTCTCTCTTCATGCGCCATCAGAGAGATATAGGGGACTTTCAGAAGGAAATGTCTCCTAATTAATGATAGTTCAGAGCCTTATGAAGTGTGAAAGGCTGTCTGGAGGAATGTGTAGCGTAAGCATGATTCTGAAGGGCCTGGTAGTGCAGCGCTAGAAAGCAATAAAAATGTAGGACTATCGTGCAGGACAGGAGGGGCAGGTAGCTGCAGGAAATCTAAGATCAGATTTTAAAATATTTGGATGCCCTAAAGATAACGCTTTGAATGATACAAGGTCACGGTAGGCCTTTCTCTCTCGATGCCTTGAAAACGTCATATTTTAAGAGGGAAAAAAAACCACAACTAAAACGCATATTCCTTGACATGTTTACTCCATTAAAGTTGTTGAGTTCTTGGCCATGCTTCATTAATTAAGATCGCATGATGCTTCACGAATTGCCATGGAGCCACTGGTTATATATGTGTTGACACTGCAGTGGTTATTAGTAGGCAGCTCACATTAGGCATAATTTTCCCCAGTATTTGTGAGATGCAAACTTTTATATTAGTAAGGGTTTTTTTATAGAGTTGGATGGCTATAAGAGAGAATAATTTAATTCCTTTAAAATCGCAAAACAGGAAAATGGCAGAAATATCAGAGAGAAAATTTCTTAACGCAGAAAACCGCTCGCAAACCGGCTTTCAAACACATCCATTCTCTTCCGACAAGTTTGCCTTGTGCTGTGTCAAGTGGCAGAGCTGTGCCACTGGCCACCGCTGCCGGGCTGACACTGACGTGTCCCCTGACTTCGCCTGGCACCAGCTGTGCCCACAGCCTCTGCGGCTCCCAGTACCGGCCAGCGCTGCCAGGAGCACGGCGAAGCTGCGTGCCGGGAGAGGATGCACACGCTGGCAGTTTCTCAGTAAACTGAGCATTTATGCAAACTCTGCGAGCCAAAACCCCTGATGTCTAGGATCAGGTCTAAATAGACCCCTGATTTCATTTTATGTGAGGTTTGGTGATGGTTAACCCAGAACACAGTGATAAGATCCAGAGCAATCATTTGCAACTCAGACACTTTTTTTTTTTCCTTTCTTTCCCTTTCCACTTTGTTTTTTTGTTGTTTTGGGTTGTGGTTTTTTTTCTTTGTTCCCCCCTTTTCCTTCTTTTACAGCAAGGGGTCCTGGCAATAACGGGTGCCTTGCGTTTGCCAGAATTTAACTACACATTTTCACGTTACTGGCCCTTTGTAGTTCAAAAGATATCTGTTTTCTGCAGGCCTATTTTCCCTCCTAAATTGATTCATTATTAAAGTCGAAGTTTTACGCTGAGCTTCCGCTGAGATGAAATAGGTGTGGGATTAGTGGCGGGGCTGCAGCCCGCACAGGAGCCCTGCTCCACGGAGCGCCCACCCACCCCAGGGCTGTGCCGGGGTAGCAGTTGTATTGATGCTCAGTACTCTTCTCCCTCCTTCCTCGTCACAGTGCAGCCACACCAGCCCCTCGATTACAAATCTGTAATTTTAATTATTTTTTTTTTTTAATTTATTTCAGAGCTACCATAAGGTGACCAGAGCTGGCAAGGACTCCCATGGTCTAGCCAACGTTAAGCGACTGTGGTGAGCAGAATTTACCTCAAACTAGGCAGAGGACACTTCATTTCTGAGGGTAGAAAGACTTAAAACATCGCCCCTCCTGACAGCCTCTCAGGCAGGCACCCCCAAACTGCCTAGCAGTCTGGGTTCCAAAACTGTTCCCCAGCAGCTAAGGACCACCACCAGCTGGAAGCTAATTAGGAGGAGTTTGGCCTGTTCAAACTTATTATTTTAAGACCAAGGTGTGCTACTGTCACAGAAAAGTTGTACCTGGAGAGGGTGATTTGTGTTCAGACCTGAGCCAGGCTTTTTTCTCTCATTCCATCCCCAGTCCTCTTGCAGTGGTGGCACAGATGGGGACTCTCTGGTGGGATGGGAATCACTGGTGTTCTGCCATCCTGCAGTGCAACTGCTCTGCTTCTATCCAAAGACCAGCAATCTTGTTTTCCTAAAAGCCTTTTCAAATGATATGTGCACATGGCATCTGTTTGCAATGTATATTTGCCATTAGTGTTTTTAAGTAGGAATGGTGGGGTCCGTATGGCACAGAACATAAGGATTGCCATGGTAATTAGTCATTATTTGGACTAGCAGAGTAACCGCTATCAAAGACTCTTAACTCACTCATATCCTAATGTACCCAACATGTATTTTCTTTGTTTCTGCCCTTTATCTAAAGTATTTTTGCTCTGAAAATACTGCTGATATTTATCATTTGCCTGACACATTAATCTGTACAGGAAAATTAAGTATAACACTTTTAGGAAAGTTTGCTTTTAAATTTTTTGAGGATTACATATTTTTCATTACAAAAACAACATCTAAATAACACGTCTCAATCATGAGTTAGAGGAAAGCAACCAAAATAAGAAATAGTAACACCTACATAACAAAGCATATATGTCTCTAGTTGATCTACACTGAACATAAAAAAAGATTATTTACCTGCAGCTTTTGTTCTCTGAGACACATTTACTAGGCATATACTCACAGTCTGGGCCTCATTCCTGAAAGTCGGATTATTTTTTTTTTTAATTCTCAAACAGCCAGGAGGTATGTCCAAGCACGTTCACCCCGCAGGGCTTTCACGCCACCCAAGAAAAAGCATTGCTAGCTCAAGCTCAGAAATACCATCCTGAGGAGGACTGCGAGGTGAGTAAATACACTTTGAAGAGGAATGGTCATAGGTATGGAACTGTTCTTTTTCCTCTGACCACCTGTGAGTATCTAGGAGTGTTCCCCAATTTCTGCGAAGCTGAGGAAGGGCAATGCCATTGCACTTGGTGAACATACAGTGACAGCTCCAGTTGAGAGTGGCTCCACACCACAACAAACTGGACATGAAGATGGATGAGTCTGTCTGTTCCAGGGAGCTCCCTAACAAACCTCAGTAGCTCAGGGTTGAGGACTACAAAAGCCTTCTCTCAAGCTAGAAGGATGGAGATCTTATTATCTTATGCCAACAGAAAGAAAGGCTCAACATCTTCGTTAACAGCAAGTCACCTAGATAAGAAAGTGGGGTAAGCACATAAAGTGGGACAGATACCAGATAAAGCACTCTGACTCTCTTCCTTATGAAGAGGGTCCTTTTTCTCCTCCTAATGAGGATATAACAGGAAAAAATTTCCCTGAGCTTCCTACTGAGCTACATGCACATGGGAGAACTGTTTGGTCTTGGAGATCCCCATAGCCCTCCTGCACCACATGGGAAGAGGGGCAGACACACAATTGTTGGAGTAGGTTTATAGGAAACCCCCAAGTCAGAAAGCACCAACGATAAACATGGCAGGCTCTCAGAGGAGCACAAGGACTATCCTTTGAGGCTTTGAAGTCTGGAGATGAGCAAAACAGTGTTTGATGCTTAGTAATTATGCTAAGTGGGCAGGTGGGAGCCAGATGTTAAACAAGAGCTTCAGATGTGAAGGCACTGGTGCCCCAGTGCTTTGCCTAGACCCGTACATAGACATCAAATATATTTAAAGATTAAAAATATTTAAGATCTGATCCTGAAAGCCTGCTAGTGAGCAGCAGAGTATGTTATACTGGTTGCCATATTGGCTTATCTGGAGCATTTGGATAAAATTTGTACATTTGTATATTTTATGTTGGATTATCATTTCTTACAGTTTCCACATGTTCTTTCATCAGGAAAATAATGCATGATCAAATGGTAAGTCCTATTTTTAAACAGCCTTTATGCAACTGAACTGAAAATATTAGTTTATCTTGTGCTATTCTGTCAAGAAACATTATACTGATTAAGTTTTTTAAATATTATTGATGCAGATGGGGTATACATAACCTGTGTTTATACGCTGTTTCATGTGCTTACATCTTGAATCTTGATAGACTCCGAATTTTTGACCATACCCTTATGAAGGATCAGAATGTCATAACCCCTTTAGTCAATATTTTGAAAGGCTAATTTGAGTGAGTAATTGTATTCCAGTTCAGAAGAATATTAAAATAACTAGTTTATGTGAATACATCTATCCTAATGGAAATACACATTCCAGAAGAGTTGGAAGAATTAGCTTAATATCACTGCTGTATAAAATTCAATGACTTGAGCTTTCAGGCAGGGTTGTACAGGCAGAATGAAAACATTTTGGCTCGCTTGGGTTTGCATCCACTGTATCTGCTTCCAATCTCCAACTCCAATAAACGAACAACAAAGAAATCAAAAGGAAACTGCGTGGCTCGCCAGCTTGAACCTTGCTTGCAGAGAAACCAGACAAAACCACACAGTGTGAGGAAACAAACATAAAAACACTCTAATATGTTTTCTGTTGTTTCTGCCAAAAAACATCAATTGGTTCAGATCCACAGAAAATCTGCCTCCTTCTGCCTAAAATTTACCCCACGCTCACTAAAGGACTGGTGAGATTTAGTGAATTTACGTAAATGAGGTCAAGTTCTGGTGTAACCTTCATTTCGTTTCATTGTAAAAATACCACACAGAGCCATCTCTCAGAATTAGAGAGACAAATTCCTAGACGATTAAAACAAACCCTTATACTCATGTTCAGCTTACTCTTTCTCTATATAATGCCGACTACTTCCACGTGTAGCTGGGAAATTAGAAGATACTATCCAAACCGGTAGCTTGAACAGTATTAATAATAGCGCAGGAGCACGAGCATACATGAAAATTAAATCCTCAACGGATTACCTTTTTAAGGCTGCTTCTAAACTGGCAACATCGGTGGTGCATGACGGTGATAAAAATGTATGGACTGTCTTGGCTGCCATGGAGTGTATCCCTGGTGCTGACCACATACTCTGAACCAGAAGAACACTTCTCTACAACAGTGTTGTAGAAAAGTTATATTCCTCTAAAGCATATCCATTCAATGAATGACCAGGTGTAGGCAACAAGACTTCCATCTAGAAAATTCACTATATATACCTGTATGGATACTGCCTCTGCCACCTGAGCGAGCTACTACAGTGAGCAAGCTACCATGAGGTGATAAAAAGCCACCTCTGCCCGGTGGCAGAAAGAAGAGTGTAATTTCATCCACGCACAAGTACAGCCATATGCATCCAGATACATTTGCTTCTTATTGTTGGCTTGATCTTGAGTTAAGAGAAGAACTGGTGACTAACCTGAACGTACCATGTGGCAGAATGTTGTTGATTTTGTTTTTCGGGTTTTTTTTTTAAGCTTCTTATGTTCACTTATAATTAATCTAAAAGTCTCAGCCCTCGTACAGACTAGAGAAAAGAGAAATTCTTAGTAATGATCACTGTCTTGTTCAGTTAAATATTGTTACAGATGGGAACAGAAGGACTAATTGCTGCAGGACAATGATCTCACAATGCACATCTGGAGCATGTTGTCTACACCCATACTGGCAGTGGAGACTGAACGCATCAGATGCCATTAGTCGGAAAATGTGTTAGCAGAAAGTGCACAGCATGGTCAGATGTAAGGAAAAGCACCATTTGTAGATTTGTTAGTCAATTAGGCTTTATTTCAAGTGATTCCCCCAAGGCTTCTTGAGGTAGAAACATTTGTTTTCCTTCATTTCACCTAGGCTTGCTGCAATTCATTGGCTGTAGACTTCTACATAGTCGCAGTATTTTTATTTTCAGAACTGTCACTCAAATCATCACCTATGCTTTGACCTCTCTTCTGATCCTTGCTAAGCAACCACATATCATCCAAACACAGATAAAACAAAAAAAAAGCAGAAAAGCAGTACTGCACAAAGCTATCAACCTCTCATGAACATTATGAATTAAATCAAGAACACAGCGTCACCATTTTGGTTAACAAATAGCACTGGCCGAGACAAATTACTCGCACCACCTAACAGGTTCCACCTTTAGGAGGTATGTTATCTTTTTCATTTCCTACTCTACAATGGACTTTTGGGGTTTTCAATGCTTGAAAAAAAACAAACACAAAACCCTCACTCTTTAGCTAGCAAGTCTTAGTTTACAGAAATAAAAGGCATTTGTGCAAAACTCAATCATTTCTAGTCTATAGTGTTTGCCTACCATTAAAAATACTGTTGTCCAAGCAGAGGGTACGTTGAATGCAACAACGCCACACTGTGACTGCCAAATAAATTAGGCAGCTAGCAGAATAGGTCATAGGCTGAAACTGGTTGGCATCACCTGATGAAACTGGTATGAAATAGGAAATAGATTCATCGAAATCTAAGTCAATTTGCTACGTGAAAGACAACTGAGGAATTTGAATAGTTTGCTTGTAATGAATAATCTGAGTAACTATACTCTGCAATTTCAGTAAAAATACTGCAGATATATCAAAGTTGCATATTTACTAGAAAGATCTTTAAAAAAAATCTTTTTAAAAAGTAAAATGTACGCTGAACTTTTCTGACATTTACAAAAGTAATTAATTAATATGATTAAGCAAATTAGACTCAGCCAAAGTCTGACTGATTGTAAAGCATGCTGCAAGAGCCACCTGTTTGCTAGAAAGATTAGATACTATGGTGCTGGCAGCTAGAAAAAAACCCAGAGAATTATGAAAGATAAGATAGAGAAACATCTATATATACTGATCTTCAGATCTGTCTTGTCTAACATGCACCACCAGCTTATCTCAGCTTTACCTGATAAAAGAACTGTCCATAAGACGTTTTTGCTTGGATAAAAAAGCCCTACAGATTAAGCTAAAACAAAGTCACTGCTAGCTAGGTCCATAAGGGTATTTATGAATCTGATTCCTAATTAAGTACCTCAGCTCCTCTGTGGATCTAGCTAGCCAATTCCTAAGGTTCCTCAGCACTAGCCGTCTTCTCTTTAGATTTGCTTTCCTTCACCTTGAGGGCAGCAGTGTGTGTTCCTGGTGCAAAGATGCAGTATCTTTGCCTAAGTTAATATTTAGCGTTTAAGCATCAAAATTCTGGTTAGCAGTAATTGCTACGAGACGCTGTAAAATGTGCAATCATAGAATATTCATCCCTGGCCGCCTTTTATAACTTTAAACAAAACTTGAAAATACAGCAGAGATGCTTCCTTGTTATCTTATTAAGCTTTTATAGCTCGTACTAACACAAAGCCCCAGACGTGTACCTTAGGACGTCAGGCATTACGGAACAAATCCATCACCTCTGTCCTGGGAGACTGCAGTGAAAGCGTAAGGGGAGAGACCACACACCCAGCTTTAAAGAGCTTGAAGAAGAGCAGCACTGGCAGGACAGCACACAGCACAGGCCAGCTAGTAAAGTCCTAACTCAGGCTGGTACTTGATTGACTAATACTTGATAGTACTTGACTTGGAGATCCACACCGATCCCTTTACTGTCCTGGCTACAGTGCTGTTCACATGGACATCGGACTAAGTGAGCTTTACCGCAAGACCATCAGCACATGTCTGGATTTGAGTGCAGAGATTTTCTACAGGCTCTACAGTAGACATGTTGAGCTTGTCTTCATGGTGAAGTATGAGAAGACTTCAGAGAACCCAGCTGGTATTCAAGTCAGGAAGAGGACAAGAACTGGAGCAGGGGTATAGCCTTTTGTGTTTATAGTGCAGACATAACACCTCAACTCTGCTGGTGAACGGGATTGTCCTGTACCAGCACAGGAGCAAAGGTCTTGGAGTCTGGGTAGGAGGTGGGAGATGGAAGAGTATCATTTTCCAAAAGAGAAGCCAAAGGAGCACATAAAGACATGAAAGAAGATCAGAATCACAGAAGCCCGGAGGAACAAGATTTTGAGAACAGTTCATGGTGTGGAAGCTAGTTCCCAGGCTAGGAGAGAAGGGTTATCAGTTCTAAGTTCCATTCAGTTGTATCAATCCCATTACGTTTTTTCATGGAAATGATGCCCTAGTGCACACTCTGTGCCCTAGAGGTTTAACTGAGGCTAGCACGGTGCCTCATATATTAGACTGCTGTCACTAAAATGACATATTGGAACCTGAGGTAATAACGAACTTTGCAAATCACAATTCTTGGAAAGAGAAAGTGCTAACGAATGGACATCTCTGTGAAAAGAAAATCCTGGATATAGGAATGAGCAGAGCCCACTGCTAGGTACACTCAATTAGGAGCATATACGTGGACTTTTCTAGAAATCAAGTTATTCACGCTCAGCCCTGCTGCTTGTACTATACTTCTGCCACACAGATTAACTAAACACGCTATTAAAGATGCAAAAAAACCTGTGATTTGAAAGTTCTGACATAAACAGTCCCTGAAAAAAGAAGCAAACAGAGCACACATTGTCTATGCCATTTGTGAGCCAGTGGATCTAATGGTTCACTTACTTTACAACCTGCTTTGGAATAATTTGGCACATCTCTAATTTTAACAAGCTTCAGTGGGATTAGATAAAATGCAGACTTTGTTTACATCAATTAACACTCAAAGAAGTACAAAAGAACTTGTTAACTGCATTTATGAACAAAAAGTAACGAAGTGAGAGTTTGTCCAAAAGAAGTTACTGTACGACTTGCTCAGATTGGCACAGTTGCCTCTAAAAGACTAAAAACAAAAACCCAACAACTCAACTGCATTTTCAAAGAGGCAGATGTGTATTTTTAATTACATCAGCAAATATAATCTACATTTGCAATAACTGCATTATCAGTTTTGCATACATTAAATTCACAAAAATGACTGCTTTCCTCCACATGCCACGTACACATTCACGGAGTGAAGCAGAAAACCAAAACCATTGCAGCCAAGTAGAAAAATACATCGGCCGTTGCTATATTATTATTATTATTATTATTCCTATTTCCAATTATTTTACCTTGACTGATTATAAGCACATTCCTCTCTACGTGCTACAGATTCGGAAAGAAAATGTGAGTGACTGAAACCCGCACTAACAATCTTCAGAGACAGTAAAGGGACACATCGCATACTCCTCATAAAACGTTTGCAAATAGTAAGGGAATTAATAAAGATACAGAGACAGAGGAAAAAAGCAAGTAGAAGTAAGAGTTGAAGTGAGAGGAGGAGAAAAACGCACTATGGTATATACTACTGTATATGATATATACCAGCTATACTCCTGAAAGATTCAGTCTTTTTGTTAATAAATGTTTTTCCCCCTATATCATGCCATTTCCATAGATCTGTGTGTGTCCAAATTTCTAAGTAAAATAAGAGATACCTCTAGAAGTTGCTGGTTTCTTGACTCCCTCAGGATCAGCCACTTCTAAGGAAGGACCCTGCTCAGGTGGGCAGCAACACGCTGCAGTCCTTTCCCTCTATCTTTCTCCATTATTAGCTCAGGGGTCCATAAAACAACGCTGCCACCATATCACAATGTTCTTAGCTACATTTTGTGCGTAACCAAGAGGCCTGGACACTATATAAACACATTGTTATTGCTCTAATAGCATGGCATTTTAATTAGAAGTGACGGCCCCAAACAACAGAATTGAGCTGCTCGCACGCACTGCTGCCGGTGAGCGCCCTGACCAGTCGATACTGCATTTCCCAGCCCTGCGATACTGCAACTTCTCCCTCCTAATATGACAAAATTAATTCTTACAACCTGATAACAAGGCTATTACTCTACTAACAACGGTAAAAGGTGGCTCTGTTGGAACAGCATCGCGTACTCGAGCATCGCGGATCAAAGGTCTATTGAACTGCAACAAGAAATGGAATCAATTTCTTCAACTGTTTCTGCATTTCTAAACTTGCAGCGGTACACTGCTGAGTGTGACTTAACGGAGCTCAGACGAGCGGTGCCGTGGGCGGCCAGCTCTGCTCCAAGACCTAACGGACACCTCGCCAACCAGGGAACCTGGTTGATGGCTGGAGACACCTTCACGCTTTGGTGTTCAAGGATGGTCTAGAGGGAGATCGCCCATTTAGCCACAGCTAAGACGAAGCGACAGAACTGGAGGGAAATGTGCAGTTGACTACAGATTGACTAGGCCATACAAACCCCGGTGATCTCTCACCCTGAACCCTGCTTATGCCCTCTGCCTGCTCAACTCCACCGCGGTGCGGTTTCAAAAGCTGCACTGATTACCTGCAATGGTTGTGCCAATGGAGAAGCAAGGAAACAGTCTTTAATCAAGAGACACACACTAGCTGTATCACAAACGTTGTTCCTCAAGGTAGGGATATGAAGTGAAACAAATTTTTTTTTATTTTTTTTTTTAACGAAATAGAACAAAGGACAGTCCAAGAGCAAGAGGAATTATGCAACACTAAAGGTAGTTCAAAACACAACTGATTTTTCTTGTCTTTTTTTTTTCTCTTTTTTCTTTAAGAAAGGGTAAGGAGTGAGAATTTAGGAAAGTAACATGAAGGGAAGTGTTCCTCTAACGTCAAGGAAAACAGGCTACAATAAGAATCAAGTAAAAAAAATAGTTTTTAGCATAGTTATGGCATTACTATTCTCACATTTTAAAGGAAGCGTTGCAAATATCATGTAGACCATGTTGGGACCCGGAATCTTTTCCCTAGTAACTACCACCCAACAAGCAGCAGTTACTGAAACAGCCCAAGAAAACAGCCACGCATGCGCTTAATATCCAAGTAATTGAGTTCACAGAGGCTGCTTCATATAGCCCATAAGCATTAACAGAGATACCGAGATGTATCAGAGGAGCCTGACTCCAAAATGCTCTCTAAACAAGACTGACTGTAAATGCAGAATGTCACAGCACGTACAGAGAAATTCCTGATCGGTATCCAAACCCTGGGCAATCTAATAGCAGCTTACCATTGACTGCATGCTACACAACAATTTAGGTTTGTTCTCCATTAGCAAACACCTCAAATTACATGAAAGGGAGAAAAAGTTCCCTAGATACAAACATTAAATATTCATCAGCCTTATGTCTGTTCAGTCACCACTCCTCTAAAAAAGTTCATTAATTAAATACTTCAGAAACGATTAAAACACTTCTTTAGGACTTATTGGCACCTGTTAATTCACTGACCCTACAAAGCTATGGCAGTAAACGTCTCTTTTGATTGCTTCTGTTACCAATAAGTCAGCAGCTTAAAGACAAAGGAGACATGATGCACCTTCATGTACCACAACATTGCCTTAAAACACAAAAGCCAGTATCTAGAAGCAGAGAAACAGAACATTTATGTAGACAGGGCAGCACAAATAATCTATTTAACCTAATCTTTTAATTACAGGAAACATCTCGTAGCAAGACATACAAGAGCAATGAAATGACCCAGAGCTAGAAATCAAGATGATATATTTGTGCATGTGAAAGTAACACCAGCAGAATTCATAAAAGAAAACCTCCTTGGGCATTATTATCTTTCCATCAGGATATACTGTCATCACATCGAGAACAGGAGAAAAATGACTTAAAATATGCTATTAAAATACAAAAATGTAAAATAGAGGGCAAAGAAAAACAAAAGCGGAGAACGGTAAAATTAGAGGGGGGAAAAAAATGCAGGTGAAAAATCTCCACTCGAACAAAAAAAGGAGCATCTTAGGGGGGGCTGGGGGGTGGAAAGAAATAAGGGACAGACCCTAATAGCTTGACATAGCACAGCACCTACTCTACAGAAGCCGCAGTGATTTCGGTGTGATAATTTACTCAGTAACACACTATTCAGCAGCGAGGAGTGTTCAAACCTGGCCCTGCCTGGGCAGTATGCAAATCTTCTCCCACTCCCCTGCAAGCTCTTAAGGATAGCTGGCAGAGAGTCCCCTGAAGAGTCCTGGCAATGCCACACTCTGCGGTGGGAAACGAGCATCTTGCAAAGAACCCCTGAGATCCTCCTACCCCCTCAAATCTGCGCAAGTGGAGAAGTGTTGCCTGGAAGGGGGAGCGAGACAGAGCGTGTGTACAGGAAAGGGAGCGAAAAATAATACTGGCAATTATAAGAGTCCTGAAATACCAGGAGATGGAGATAATATTTGATTCTTTAAAAAAAAATATATATAAAATTGTACACTCCTCTCTATATAATGTTTTCTCCTTTCCCATTTGTGATATTCTGACCCTTTGTTCAGATCCTTTACCTTGCTACATCTAAGTTATTACCGAATATTTGAAAAAATTGGCTTCCTTTCCTTTGATCTTCTACCATTGGATTGCATTCTTCCTACTCCCTGCACACAGTTCTTCACTCCCACATTTATTTCCCCCATTTCTTTGTTTACATTTAATTTTACCATATTTCTTCACACTTTTCTGCACGGGTAAAGTCTCTGTTATGTTCCAACACACATTACTCACTCTCATTCCTTACTTTGCACTTTTTAACTGATCATGTAGAACATTTGTTTCCAGAATGACAATTAAAAAAAAAAAGTATGCAATGGTGAAAATGTGTTCCTCTTCACTCCAACTGCAGCCTTAGCTGAATTGCACTGCCATTGTTTTCCAACATAACTTGCTTTTCCAAACTTGGGAATTCCTATCAGTCTGTTTGACAGAATTTTCCTGTTTTTTCTCAGAAGGTGCGCATTTTTCAAATGCCAGTAACATACCACTACAGAATTTCCCAGGAGCAACAGCTTGGTTTGAGGGACTCCTATTCAAAAGCCTTAGTTCCAAAAAATCCGTTTGAAACAGAAGAGTCAAAACTGATGTATTTACATTCTATAAATCAAAACAAAACTATAACCAATGCATTTCAAAATATTGCTACAATTATTTTCTACAGGCGGATGAATTGCTGGACATCTTTTCTTGAGCACTGGGTGGCCATTCTGTGAGCACTAGATAAAATGTTTATTGAATTTTAGATTGTGAATACAATTATTAAAAGTGTGATTTCAAATCCAAATTAAAAATAATAATAAATTAAAAAAAATATATGAGAGCAGGAGGGAAGATGGGGGTGTTTTTCAGCTCCATTACAGTGTTTTTACATCCGTGTCTATGGAAGAGGTGAGAGAGGCCCCAGAGTGTAACGGGCTGGCTCTGTCCTGAGGGATGGCAGAGCCCAGCCTCAGCAGGGCCAGGAGCATCCCGAGGAAGGTGAGAAAGCTCGAGGCCACAGCAGTGTGTACTATGTCAGTTTGGGGCTAAGAAGTTCCACAGTTCAATAAATCTCTCTCAACAATCCTGACTCCATTCTCTAAAATATGTTAAAATGATGGAGATACAAAATTGTATTTCCCCCACTTTTTCCAGCTTGCTTAGAAAAGAATCTGTCTCTTACTCAAAAATTCAGGGATTCTTTTCTAAATTGTACTTTTTCTTTAAAACCTGTATGCCATGACCCTTCTTTCCCCTACAGTAAAAGCTAATGGAAGTTATAAGTTGTGAAGAGCCGTAGTATGGTATTCCAAGTATGGAGAAAGAGTTCTTGTCTGACTCCCACACTCACAACCAGGAGTTTCCATCTGTGGCCTCTCACACACGTGGCTTGGGCTGTGCCAGCCAAGGACTATCTCGTACAGACTCTGCTCATAAACACAGGAGACAAACAAAAGCATGGCACTAGATGTACCTACACAACTGTGTAAGATCTACCACTGGTGTAAATCAGGAGAGTGTGGGTGGAGTCAGTGTATTACCATCAATGGAGGTGGGTCTTGTTACCCCCAGTCAAAAGTGAACCCATGTGGTCTACAGCAGGTAGCCCTGTACCATGAGAAAATATGGGTGGGCTGTAAATTGATTTTGCTACCATAACTAAAAATAAAAGTAAAAAAAAAAAACAAAAAACAAAAACCACCAATCAATCCTTCCTACATTGATTTAAATAGTGGAGGATGAGGTCCTGAAATCGGTGATTTCAATCTCTTGCTCCATGATACCTGCTTTGTGTGTCCTCTTAACTTTACCGCACATGAATAATATTTCTGAATTAATTCAAGAGATCTCTCTACAGCCCACGATTAAAAAAAATATCAATTTTCATTGTTTTTCAGCCATAGCAGTGGTTGGAGCAAAAGTCTGCCTAGTCTGTCTGAGAGTTGGGAGCTCGGTGGTAAGAGGTTACTTCAGCAGCTCAGGTTCAAAAGCGTATCATTCACTTAACTATTCAGTATCACCGCAATTCATCTCAGTCCGTAACAGATGACATGTTCAATGGAATATGTAAAGTATGCCTCCACCTAGTGATGACTGTGTACAAATAATAGAAAATAATAATAATTCTATTACTTAAGAGAATCTTAGCAATTAGTTTCCAGCTTCAGAAATTAACGTGTGCTCTCACACAAATATTCATTTATACAATCACACGTTTTCCATTCTGGAAAATTAGTCTAAAGCTCAATCTGTAAAAGTTTATCTATAAACTCTAACTTTGGGGCAGGGGGGCTGAAGCTAAACACATTCTAAGTTTCAAGTATGTTAAAATTTTAAATAACGATGTATTTGTAACAATCATGACTATGATAAAAAAAAAAAACCAAACAAACCAAAGGGAGGTTGAGTGAACTGCTGTGGATTTTAAGTGTTAAAATCCTCTGCTAAGTTAGATAGCCTATTTTTAAATGAAATGGTAAGCAAACCACACCTTCTCTTTGCAATTTTGTTTGCCAAAGAAAATGCTGGCTAATCGTCGTGGATCACCCTGTTTTACACATGCAATTGCAGATGTAATTACATGAAATTCCTACGAATTTATTCATCCCAAATCAGGGAAAAGACAATGAAAGGAAAAATGAAAAAAAAAACCACAACCCAACCACCAAATCCCCCCAAAACCCCAAACAAAACCCCCAAAAAATTAAAATAAATAATAAAAAAACCACCCCGCCACACCAGAATTCTCAAAACCCGGGCCCTAAACTCAAACTCAAGTTTTTAAACGACTCTCATAATCCACGTAAAAATGCTCTATAAATGGGATCAATTGGAGGTGCATCCTCAAAATCAATAAACTTGAGGAGGAGGTTTGAAAAGCCGGGGTCCCTTGTGGAAAGTGTTCGTCTGGGTTTTCCTTTCATTTGTACCATCTGGGAACTACCTTAAATGTCTTCTCAGGCTGACTAGGCTTGTATTACCATTTCAAAAAGTCTCCCCATCCCATTAGTGGTCCATGAATCACAGCCTAAGAATGACTGCTCTGCTGAAAAACCAAGAGGTATATTATCTAAAAAGAGAGGGCAGGACACTATTTGCATTTTTCCCCTTGCATTCAAATCGCCTGCCATCGCCCATTTAACACCTCGAAACATCCAAACCCAGCCTCTCCCCAAAGAGGGTAGAAATCACTCCTACACAGACCAAAAAAAAAAAATATATAAAAAAATAAGTGAATCCCTACCATATCGTCTGGCATCCCTTTGCACACAAATGCGAGGTGCTGCCTTTCAGGGAGAGGACAGCCAAGGCTCGCCGTGCCCAGCCAACTTTAAATATCTGCCTCGCTCATTAAAGAGAAACACAAAAATGGAGTAAAGTGACTTCGCCAAGATTTTAAAAAATGTAGTGGCTGAATACAGAAATACCAGCACCAAACATGTAAACAAGTCAGATTTGATTATCTCTGAGTGAGTTCATTTAGGATTCATTTTTCTCTTTGTTTTTTTCAAGAGTTTGATAGATTAAAGGAACGTGTGCAACGTTTGGGCACATATCAAGACACTTTTATTTATTTTTTTTTAATATTAACTTACATTAAGAAGGCTGCAAAAATCATAATGCTTTTAAATTAATTTAGCTGTTTTCACTCAGGAGAATCACAAAACCTTAAGGCACTAAAGAATCAGGAAAGCCAGACTCCTTTTGCATTTCTGTGCTCCCTCTCAGCTGTTGATTGCTAGGTCTGTGAAAACACCTTTTTCCCCATTTTGTGAGTACACAAAACAGCAAAGGCCACACATCAGAGCGCGCTGGGCTTGTATCAAGTTCACCAAGCCAGATATCTGTAGCAATAATTCTCATTACGTGCTTTATCTTGAAGCAGCCCATCCTTATGAAGCTATTTACCCTTTCCCTATCAGCCCCGCTGATCAGAAGATAATCACCATTTTAAACCATAAAACTACTACCACATGCATAATTTAGAGAACACACGTTTACAGCAGCACTGTTCCTTCCTAAAAGCAGACATTACCTCATTCAGCTAAAATAAATGTGAATAGTATAAACTGTTCGGTCAGGCACCGATTTTTTGCGGAAAGACGCTTAAAAAACGCTCCCCGTGGTGACGGTGGGTGCCAAGCGACCTGCACCCCGTCCTCTGCAGAGCTGGTTGTCCCCCGGGGAAAGGCGCAGCCCCGGTGGCACTGGCCAGCCCTGGACTCGCTTGCTGCCCGTACCGCTGCCCGCGCCGGCTCGTGCGCTGCCCACGAGATGGCAGCAATATGTTTATGAATAATGCAGCAAGAGGCTGCAGCCCACTGCCATTTCGCGTGCGAGCCGCAAAACACGACTCGCTTCTTCAGCTGGAAAAAGAAGGGAGGAAAAAAAAAGAAAAAAGCCACAAAATACCCCCCCCCCCCAAAACAACCAACAAAACCCCCACCGA
>VWZZ01003991.1:41795-153396 GCA_013399095.1 Psophia crepitans
AAACAGCCAACAAAACGCTCTGCGAATTCAGCCGAAAAGCGATTGAAAAATAAGCAGCTCCACCGTCGCGCTGCCCGCGTTGCGTTTTCGTAAGGTTCGGCACTATCCAAGGCACAAGGCGCTCACGTATTTGTCCAGACCCTTCTGCTCACTCGTGCTTGTCCCCTGACAAAATTGTTTCCCATGCACGTTAAGCATTAACCGCTGTTACGTTTTATTTTTGCAACGCAGAAAATGCCCGTGGCTTGAAATAAATATTTTCTTTTCTGATGGACAAATAACATCTGCACTTCTGAAAGCTGCAGCGTAGCTGTCAAAAGCTAAGTGATACACATAATTTCTTCAGAAGCACACATGTATGAGCACACACATACCTCAGTCGCTCACATATCAGCACTCGCATCCATCAAAAAACGGGCTTTTAAGAAAGTGCAGTGAGCTATTATAATAATCATTTTTTAGCAGGCAGACATCTATGTACACATAAGGTCAGATTTGGAGAATATGGGTTGTGGGATTTTTAAAATCAGCCTGATCTTCACAGAAAACTTGTTTTTCAATTTGTTTTTGGAGTTCCCTGTGCTTTAGTGAGACCCCAGGCTCTGGTGTCTTCCAGGAGCTGGTCACCCCGATGTTTGGGGGCCTGCACTGAGTACCACAGCAGAGGTGAACTGCAGCGCTGCAGGCAGCATCACCACGGCACCGTGCCTGTGGTTGCTCTTTCTTCACCCAGACTTTCCAGCCCCTGCAAGACCTCCGTGAATTGTTGAAGTTATGCTCTTAAGTGATGGTTTTTTTTTTCCAACATGGTGAAATTTTTATGAAATTTTTCATAGGACAATAATTGGAACATAGGAACTGTCTGGCAGAGATGATGTTTAGCTACAAGTCAACCAAAGTTTTGTTGGGAGTTTTGAATCTTCCTTCAAGTATCCAGGTATGACATAACATTGTTTATCAGGAGTAGACTTCACCATTTCTGAAAAATATTTTTCATATTATCAGTGAAATGGTGACTAGGAATTTAATTTATTTTTTTTTTAATAAAAACCCCTACTATCCTGATTTTGTGGCCACAAAATACATGAGGCCTTTGCTGATGCCGCTGAGAGTTTTGTGTTACCCCAAAGCAGACGCAGGAAGCACCGAGTGAAAGAAACACACTAGCTATAACTTTGAGCAGCTCTACCTTAACCTCTCAGCTTCTCAGTTTTATGAATAAAGTTGCTGTTCCTTTAAACACCTGAAAATCTATTATAGAGGTTGAATATATAGAGAGGTTCCTTGAAATTCTATAATAGAGATTGAAATCTCAGTTTCCCAAACCCCTTAAATACACACCGTTGTTTGAGTGTCTCCCTGCTGATACCCCATTTCCAAACTGTGTATAGTTTGAAACAAACTACAAAAATTTTAGTACCTATTATAAATTTTTTTTTCTCATTTTCTTTAAGGTATCACTGGTCCCATACGTATGAAACCCAAGGCCTTACAGTTTGTATGTTCCTGTCATTAGGCGTAAAGCTTTGCTGTCACTGCTTGTGTCACAGGAGGAACGAGATGTGTCCCTTTCTCCATCACATTTTTTTTGTGGGAGGAAAACGGCTTTATTACCTGGCATTCCTTAAAACAGGAATCACACCATGCATTTCTGCGTCCGTGTTTACAAGGCTACTCGGATTTCATTTTGCTCTCAATATACTCTCTCTGGGGTACCGTGAGTGGCATCAAATCTGGAAGTGAAACACCAGGGAGCAAAGGCGAACACACTCGTCTGCCCAGGATGGTTAAAGACTAACCATTGCCCACCTATGACTTCCAAAACAAGGGTGAAACTGCATATCCCTGCTTCCATGAGTTCCCCCGTTATTGGGCTCTTGCTCATTCTATCTTAGATTAGAATCTTTTTCTTTCTCAGCTCGTGCTTCTACCCATTGTGCTCTTTAATAACCAGGGACACCTCCTTGGATCTCACGAGCAGTGACTGCCAACACAGGTAAAGGGATTACGATTAAGTCTACCCTTTTCCTGTCCACACACACCCAAAATAACCAAGAACCTCTAAATATCTCTCCTCCTTATCACCTTAAAAAGTCACGTTAAAGTCTTTAGAAGGGAAAGTGACTTCTCATTTGTATGTTTACAATGCACATTATGTGCAATTTTCTATTTTCTGCAAAAATTTCCCTGCAATCAAGTGTATTTTTCTTCTTACACTAAGTACTCTCTCGCTTATGTTTCCTTTTTAATCAACAATAAAAATCTGGCGTACAGATATTCTCTATGTAGCCCTACTACCATTACTTAGATAAGATCCTGCCCAGGTTTACACGCTAAGAGCGCTTCCATAATAGCAGATTTCAAAAGCAAAGGTTGTGATCTGAACTGCTTGACACCTCATAGAATTTGGGGACTCAAATAAGAGAGTAAGCTAAAGAAAGCCTCATTTGTGGTTTCTGGTTTAAAATAAATGACTAGATAAAAGGACAATTAATAAAGAGCCTATTTTTCAACAGATGTAAATGAGAAGATATTCCAAAAACTTTCATGGAGCTATACTACCATGAAAGTGGAGCAAGAGTCAGGTCCCAGATCCGGAAATCAGTAGAAATGCTGTATATTTAAAGTGCCCACCATCCACAGCTCTGACTCTGTATTTTCTATGCTTTTCTGTCAAATACAGTATTATATGACTTGAAAAATGGGGGGGGGGGGGNATAATGAAATAATAAGGACAACTAAAATCAAGGAAAAAAATGCGTTCACAGGTCGTGTTATATTTAGGTTACAAAAGAAACTAGCTGATGTACAGAGAGGTAAGAAGATTTTCTGTCGATTAGGTTCTACTGAATATTTTGGCAGGGGCTTTGCTGTTCGGGTGGCTAACAAGGCAGAAGAGAGAAACAGAAACACGATGCAGAGACCATCCCACATTGCTGTGTTCAAGGTCTCCCGCTTACACCAATGGAAACTCAGTATTTCTTACGTAAAAATATACACTTGAACATCTCTAAGATAATGATTAAGAGCATTTCTCGTGCTTTTAAAAAACTAATTAGAAGTTTATTATTTAAAGAACTTCTTGCTGTCACCATGTAACAACTAAGTGACATGGCTGAGTCGTTTAATTAGGCAATAATATGTTCAGGTCTCTGGGATAGAAGTGAAACCACAATCACAGGGGTAACCTCCAGAAGTGGATAAAATGCTGAACAGATGTTTTAAAATCACAACAGGTCCATCTAAGGCATATCTAACTCCGAGCCAGCAGTGGTTCCTGCACACCCCGTAGGCGCTGCAGGGAAGAACCTTCTGAGGAAACAGCACCTTGTCCAGGGCAGGTTTGGAATGGGGGACATGTTTCAGCTGCTGATAAAGACCACCAGAAGCTTCATATCCATCTGAGTGCAAGGTGGCTTTTTTAGATTTGCCTCTTCTATACAGCATTCATATTTAAAAACACACAAAGAAATCCAAATACCAACCCTACCCCGAGCCCCTCCACACTGCATTCTCAGTGCTTCCTCTAGAGAGATCACAGAAAAGAAAATGATCCCTCCCATGGCAAAAAGCGGTGACTTAAAACATTCCTGGGAGCCTTCCAGATACTATACTGATCCTACAGTATGTAGAACAAAATAGCTTATCATTCAGATTACGCTCTTGGACAAAGCTGGATAGCTTCAAGGACGAGGGAGTTACCCTAGATCAGCGCCATAAATGTTATTATATATGAAACAGCTGCAAGATAAATTCTTTCATATTACACATAGGTACAGTTGTACTTTCAGCTGTCTCACTGTTGAAATACTGTACTTCTTACACAGATTTCTCTATTTGTAAAATACACTTACAAATCTTATTTGCGTATGAATGAGTAACCCCTTCCAGCTGCAGTGTATTGAAACAAAAACCGATATCAGACCAGATCTGTGGCAAGAGACAGGGCACCAAACTCCAGAAATTCTTCAAGTGAAACCTTCCTTAAAAAAAAATGAACTTGTTAAACACGGAAAAGAATATTAGTAGACACTAAAAAATGCCTGTGATTTCAATGAATAGTGCTATTAAGACAACAAAGCAACTTCACCGATTCAGAAGTGTGCTGCTCGTGACCTTTCTTTGCACTTTTTACCTCTCTCCTATTTTTATTTTTCTTTTTTGAGTGATCCGAGAGGAATATTCCAAAAACCTCTTCAAGGAAATAGTCTACAGCCACAAGACTTCGTGCTAATGAAGCACCAGAATTATGAGGCCAGAGGTCAAGAGCACGTCTTCCACAACGGCTGGGATGAATTTGAAAATAAAAAGGTTGCTTGAATCAGAGGATGAGTAAAGCAGTGAAAAGAATAAATTCCTGTTGAAAAGTTTACTAGAAGACATTGAATACTGAGAAAATGTGTAAGCTAACCTAGCTGCCGGTGCCTCAGCAGCAGTATTAGTACTGTCTGAAAAGCAGCCCATCATTTTATTTTCATTTTGATAACCCACATCAAAACGCACCTACCCGGTATCAACCTAAGCCAAATAAAGGAAAGAGTAGAACGGCAGAGTGACATGGGCGCTGTTTCTGTTCCACTTGCTGACTGACAACACTGCCATCCCTTAACATGGTTTTATTTAGTTATTACAACCATCTCTCTGTAAATGACACTTAGGATTATTTAAGATTATGTTGTAATCCTTTTAATCCTCAGTGCTTTAAATTTCAGGCTAAACACCAAAGAGCAAACTAGCACTTAGCAGAAATATTTAAAGCATGTGATTTGAACATAAATCTTCTTTTATTCACCACTCCTCTGATGAAGACCTCGTGTATCACGTCATTCAGCCAGCAAGAACAAACTGCACAGCAGCTCACTGCAAACTGCTACGTTTCCCCGCATCATGTCAAGCTCTTTCTAACCTTCTCTTTTCCTTGGTGCTGTCTGTATCATCAATAAAATAAACGAAGGACAATCAGAAGGCTATATTTTATAAGATGTGCATCTTTTCAGTTACTATTAAGGAAAACTTGAAAAAAACCCCACATAATGCGTTCGTCAAGAACAGAAATAGATTGCGTACACAAATTGGATAGTGTCAGACAGATCAGACTTATCCTGTTAAACAGGGAGTAGCTCAATTAAAATGAGTAGAGTAACACTGCTGAAAACCTCATGATCGAGACCAGAAACCCAAATCTTCCTGCCTATCATTTACTTGCAGTTTCCTCTTCCCCCCCCCCGCATCGATCATGTTTCCAATTAGTTTTCTTTATGATACTCCTATACTCCATCTTCTTGTTACCATCTATTAACTGTCACATGCTTAGATTTTAAATTCAAGATTTCCTTCTTTTTCTTCAAACCAAACTCTCAATAGTCATTTTCTATTTCTAATCTATAATTCATGAACTCAAATTGAGCACCCAGTCTAAATCAAACTCAAAATTCTGCATCTAATCCTAGTACAACACATTAGCAGAAAGTAACCACTGCTCTGTTTGAATCGGAAGAGAATATTTTATTATTCAGAAAGTTAACAAGAGAAAACCCCACCAACTATGCTTTGTTGCCACGCTTTATATAGATATAATCATACTTATTTCTGATCATTTCAGCGTTAGGAAGCTAATGTATTTAATCAAATAGCAATGCAATGTATCTATATTTAGGTCGCAGCAACAACAACAAAAAAACCCACAACAAAAACAAAAAAACCCACCCAAACAAATCACCTGTGTTCTTTTCATTTGAACAAATCTGTGAATAAGTAGACATATATTATCAATCTTATTCCCACCCGTGTGAAATAAGTAGATCATCAGAAGTGTTTCCTGAAATATTCAGTACCCAGGTACAAACTGACCTCTCCGCTTTTGAACTCGCCTTGGATTCCCTCCAGACTATCTCATAAATCTTCGCGCTCTCTCTAGTCTCCTTCCCACTCTATCTGCTCATGTAGCACCAGTCTTGTTCAGTCCTTTCCTCTCCCAAAATGTCACCACTACTGATGCCAAAGCCTTCTCCTCTTTCGCTCTTACCATCTGGCATAATCTTCTTGTAGCTCTCTGTCTAAACAATGCCCCATCCCTTTTCAAAATGTGTCTTAACATATGTCCTTCCTCCCATGCTTTTACTTCTTAATGTCTCTCCCACTCACTTATTGGCTTGATGAAGACACGTTTTAATGGGTTCAAACAGTAGTGCATGAGTTTCCTTTCTCACATTATTCTGATTCGGTGGAGTTACACCTCACGCTAACAGAAGTGAGAAGAAAATGCATTGCAAAGTCTTCGTACAACCAGTTTGGTAAGTCAATAACAGAGCTTCATTTGTCTTTACATTGGAAATGTATTAGCTACAATGAATCACCACTCTAATATGCATTTCCAAACAGAAATTTTGCTTACTGCAAAATGAGAAATAAACCCTAGAAGCTCAGAAGACCTGTCAGTGTGCTCAGGGGGTTGCAGGAGCGAAGGCTAAGGTTATACTAAATCACATTCCAAGTGAAAAAGCTGAAGATTGACAGCAAAACCAAAATATTTATTCTAAAAATACCTAGGAAATGACAAAGCTCCAAGTGTTGTCTCAAGACAACCTGAAGGATGTGGGGGGTATAGAAGCATAAGTCTCACTGTCTTGAAGAAGAGGAATATTTCTAAATACTGCACACGCTTTAGAAAGATGTCTAGAAAAATAAACCTTTAAAAAGTCTCTGTAACACCCGGTTGACCCAAAGAGGTTTATTTTCAAGCAGCCATGTACAGTCCCTTAGGGGGTTTTTGTGTGTGGTGGTTTTTTTCCTTAAACTCCAGACCTAGGCACAGTTGGTTCCTCCAGCATGTTTCATGCGTGATGATGCCAAAGGACTATCTGGTAACTAACAGTATCTTGACCCTGACATGTTCCCTTCTGCGCCTCTCCTCCCATTATTGTTTGTATCGTGAAAAATTCTTAATGTCAGAACCCTGGGAAACAACTCAGTTCATAGAGAATAGTGTTTTAAATGTGGCTTGTTGCAACTCTTAGTGAAACAAAAAAAGAACCAAACCACTTTCTATTGATATTCATGGGAGCTGGATTATGTCCAAAACCTGAAGATGTTGCAATAAACTATTTTAGCCTCTTGATCCTGGAATGTTAACCTTGCAGTAATCCTTTTCCCATCCTTTCATCTTCTTGGGCCTTGATCCTCCCTTTCAATTCAATGGGATTTAAACGAAGTAATTAAATAATATTATTTTCCATCAATGAAGAACAGTCCTGCGAGAAATGCATGTCCTTCCATGCTGGCCCTGACAGAGGCAAGCTTTCAAAATCCTCCCCTCCCTTTCCAGAAATGAACCTGGGTCATCACCGTCTGAGTACCCTGAACAGCAATAAAAATAAACAGAGCAACCGCACTGTGTTGGAGCAATGCTTGTATAAGCAGTTTGAAGAAGTTGTGTTTAGGGAAGTCCTTCAGGTCAAGATTCTAGGCCTGAACCCAAAGCAATTACCTACTAAGTTTCAAAAACAAATCGAACAGAGAGCATTAATCAATAAATCAACAGGTTCTCAAGTGTTTAGGCGACTCAGTCAACAGAAATCCTTCTCTTAGAAAAACAGTAAACTGATGCTTGATAAAATGTTACACTTCTGTATTGGTAAGAAAAACGCTGTATTATATCAGTCTCTAGTTATTAAAACCAAGGAAATAAAGCCTACCTCCTAACAGAGTTTATACTCAAACGAGCAATGAAATGAATGTTTCACCTCTTACCTGAAAGACGTTTTTTCTGCTGGATTTCTCTGAGGTCCACTCTATGCGAGCACCGCACAAATCCACGCACTCAGGTTTATACCCCGGTTTCTGGAAAGAAAAAAACAAACCAACCATGAATATGGCCTGACTTTTCACAAATGGGGGCAGGTATCAGATAAAACGGGAAAAGATCAAGTTCAAGTGACAGGTTATTGTAGCACAGCTGCTGATATTATTGAAAAAAGTTCATTATTCCCTGGTATAACTAAATAACCACTCCTGAGGTGTCTTAACTCAGAAATAAATGTTCTTATACTAGATAGATAATTTTTAAAATAATTAGATGGTTTAAAAAACAGCCTAACATAACATACCACAGCTCAAAAAACAAATTCATGCCCAGGGACCAGATATTTTAAATGTTTACTTTGCAAAACCTCTTGCAAAGCCATCGAGTTTAAAGGTGAAGTTTTGTGGCTTTTCCAAACGCAAATTTAAACTGATGCAGTTGGAAAGAACAGAAATTAGACAGGTACATACATTGTATCTGTAAGACAGGCTATCTCCTTTCTCCAAACAAATTATCATTTCTAGCTCAAAAAAAAAAAAAGGCTTTGAGGGCATATGTGACACCCAGAAAGATCTCAACACTAGGGTAGCTCCTCACGCTTTGCTGCTTCACAATGTCAGTCCGTGCATCCCGGCGTGACACAGCTCTGCCTCCCCAGCTCCTCCATACGGATGCAAATAATTCGAAGAGCAGATTTGTTTGCCTGTGTCATTTACGTTGCTGGGAGTTGGTGTAAAGCACAATAATCCTCATTTGCCATCTAAGATCCTTCTCCAGGGACGCTGCCTGTGTAGTGGTTCTGGCAAAGCCCTTATAGTCTAGAGTAGCCTCTGTAGATTAGGTTACTACACATCCCAGACAAGAATAAAAATACTAACAGTATAAAGCATTAATAAGTCCCTTTTGGGTAAGATATGGAGTAATATCCACATAACTAATGAACTTGATGAATCTTTTTTGCTCTGTTCTTAAGCCATTTTACCTTAAAAATGGCGTTGGTGATAAAGAAAACAGACTTAATAGAAGTTACAGTGGCCAGTCCACCAACCATACAATCAGCTTTCCAAAGATTGCTCACTGAACTTCTCTGATGTTGTTATTAAAGGATAAAAAATATCTGTGTTCTCCAGGGTGCTTTTGAGATGAGTAGAAAAGGACCTATTTAGGTTAAAAGAAGCAGAGTAAGAAATCTTGGTCAAGTAATTTGCAGCCAGAGTCTCTGGCAGTTCTCAGTACTGGAGTTGTAATTATGTCCTCCATTTGCCAAACCATAAAACCACCATGGTTCAGCTCCTCTAAAACTGACAGGCCTGTGTGTCTTTGTTTCTTTTTTTCTTTTTTATTTTTAATAGAAGAAATATGCTATTCAAAACAGAAGGATGTTCTTGTGGCTAAACCACTGGAAGAGCAGGGTTTGGATTGTTTTCCCTAACTCTGCCTCAGACTTCCTGCTTGGCCTCTGACAAGAACTTAACCTTTCTGAATTCCAATAACAGATCTAAACTGCAGTATTGATAGCTGATTTTACAAAGAAGTTGTGAAATCTAGTCAGTTAATATTTACATGGCAAAACTGGCAAAGTTGAAACAAAACCAAGCAGCAACATATTAGCACAAAGAAATATTCCAATAGGGGGAAAAAAACCCAACACCCAAATTTGAATTTTCAGTGTTCCAGAACAATACTTTTAAAAATAGGGCTATAATGTCTCTTTTGGCTAGATCACTCCCCTTGGCCAGGAGAGACACCAGGGAAGTTTCCTCCCCAGGACTCCGTGCAATGACGGGGTCTGCACTTGCAGAGATCAGGCAGCTCTGTAGCCCACCAGGAACACACACCACAGCCTTGTCAAAGTGGGTCAACTTGCTTCCTTTGAAAAAATTATCCAAAAGGATAGTTTGAGTCTGAAAATATCATAACAAAGAAGGGCAGCTTTATTCCACCAGCAGAAAGGGTTGTGAAATTTTGGAAACACGTGATGAGATGAAGAGATTAAGACATAGACAAAGACACAGGAAATAGTTTCTTGATAGCGAAGGATACTGGGCTACAGAATATTTTCCTCAGGAAAACTGCCATGGCATTTCACGCTGAAGCGAGAAAAAAACAACAACAATGGAAATCCCAGGGAAGTTTTGCAGGAAGATGGAATAATGAACTCGTATAGGATTTTACCATCTCTGATGTCTGTGGTGGTACAAAAACGCATGCTGCAGCAGAACTTGTACTCTGCGCACTCAGCACGTGCACAGTTGAATTTTGTTGTTGTAGCGGTAATCTGGAACTCTGATTTTGTAGTAAGCAGAAGAAAAGGGTGAGTATACGCATCTCCATTTCCAGAAAGGGTGGGATGCAAGCTCATGGTGTTGGAAAGATGAACACCCTTCTGCTAAGTACAATAATCAGCTGGAAAACTTCTGTTTTTGGAGAATTTACCAATTCTGCCCACAACAGAGTATGAGGTGTCTATACACCGTACAAGGATCATAGGTATGGCATCGTACGGAAAGTTCTGATGAAAACTACATGAAAAAGCATTCGTGTCCATCAAACCTGAAACCGTCCATCGTGCCCATCAACCCTTCTTCTGCACTTGGGGAGCTCCACGCAATGGGAAGCCCTGCTTAAATCCATAGGGACCCCAGGAATATTGTCCTGAAATTCATTCTGGCCTAAACACTGTCTTGTTTCATAGTTTTCTTTCCAGTTTATGCATTACCCAGAAGCACTGCGGGAGGGTAAGTTAAGGTTACTGGGAGAGCCTGAGCACTCCATGTCCTTGCTTTGTGTTTTGCAGTCAGACCAATTATGTTATATCAATGTTGTTGGAGGGGGTTATGCTGTAAATTGATACAAGTGTCTGCTACAATGAAATCTTCCTAAACATGAATATGGATTTCAGCAGCATTTTCACTCACTAAATTACTTTGCAGATGGGTTAATAACCTGAGGTTAAAATAACCTCTGTTGAATAAACTATCTCAGGGAATAAACAGACTACTTTTTCTTGGTCAAAAAGACCAACTGATAGTGGAATTTAACACTGCTGAGAAAGAATGAAGCTGTGATCCGTTTAGATCACAACGTCCTCAATTTAAAATAAAAAGCAAATTATATAAATGCTTTAAAAAAAATCCCAACAAACAAAGTATCAAAAGCATGACCACAAATGACCAAGGCAGCAGCAAAAGATAATGATTTAGCTACATGGGATGCAAACTTGCATTTTCAGTAGTATTTGTAAACAAGCTCATTTTCTGAATCTCTCCTCTGTGTGCTTTAATTGTTCTGCTCTATTACTAATAATAATACCAGATATTGTCACTAGTTTCACCAAAAAGCTATGGATCCCAGTCTTCTCCATGAACATCAGCAGGAAAACTGTTATAGTGTATCCTACATCTACAATTGTACAAAGGAAAAACAAAAATTTGTTTTAGGCATAACTAGTTCTTTGCATTAGGATACTATTAAAGATTTTGGCACGTATAATTTTAAATCATCTCTAATTGTTATCCTATCATCAGAAAAAGGGGTACGATTAGAATGTGCTTTCATTTCACTCTCTCCTGTTGCTTTTGTTGTGAAATATCATTCCTCTTATAATGATGGTCTCTTATTCTAAGTTTTCACTTCATGTACAGTATTTAATAATTATTTATTAATGAATTAATATCTTTATAATACAAAGGGACATCAATCTTTTTGTTAAGTCACATCATTTTCCTGCTAACTAAAAACGCTTTGTTATAAGTCATACTATCGTGAATGAACATTGCCTCCATTACATTATTTAATTAATGGTTGAGTTCCCCTTTATCCAAAGTAAACTACAGACAGGAAAAAAAATAAAATCAGTAAACAAAAGATTTCTAATGAAGCCTTTTTTGTATTATTTCCTTTCCACTATCAAAATTATATCTGGTTAAATGGTTTACAAAGGAAATAAGCATTGCATTTGCTTTATCAGATGAGATCAACATGCCAGTTTAGCTTTTCTGATGTGTGAAATTTGGGTTTAGGAAATTGGGTTATAAGATTTTGAATACTGACATCGTTCATTGTTTTCAAGTTTTACCCATTTATGGATAATGGTTTTGTTAACCATTGTGTATAAGTCATATGCAATACACAGAAACAGCTTTCTCCTGTAGTGAATGTTGATTTCACAGTCCCAGTGTGGAGATCTAGCATGGAATAAAGAAAACCTCACTTCTATTTTCCCCACAAAGAGCAAAATATGGGATCAATATGTCTGTGCTCTTCTTAACACAAGAGGTAGTGAATATTACCTGGCCATTTGTGAGCACTGGAAATGAAATGAAACTTCAGGTAAAGGGAGTGACTTCTCAGAAGATTCTCTCTCATAATATGTCTAAATTTTTTATTATTTTTTTAGTTAAACAGATTGAGAACTGGGTCAGAGTCATATTCTCCAGGCAAGTCTACTTTAATATCTAAACCTTTAAACAGTCAATGGGAATTTTAACCATGAGAGCAAAAGCAAGTCTCCTGTGTGTTAAATTTCCACTGGTCCATTTACCTCCTGGGATTTGGGTAAGTGCTCACAAACAGAGAGGAGAAGGAGCAGCAGGTAGAAGTGTAAAACAGCTACTAAATTACAAGAATAGTTCTAATAAGTTCATCTGAGACTTTGTTGGGGTTTTCTTTAAATAACATCTAATTGAACTCTAAGGAAAATAGGTGGTTCAGAAAAAATATTAATTGAAGGTATGCTGTTTTCATGCTTTGGAAAAGTAGCATTTTCCAGCTATACTGGGAAAAGGAGAAAGTACCAGATTTCATCCTTTACTTGCTTTTATTGGTTTGTCTATTTTTACTTTTCTGTGACCCTCTTCTTTCCAAAAAAGCAAGGCATGAAAAGGTGTTCTGTAAAGCTGATTTATGACAGGTGGCATTGGCAGATTAAGAATATGGAGAAGAAAAGGTCTGTATCACCTGCCATGGAAAAAAAATAATCTTATTGTTTGTGACTCCTGCCAAAGAGAGCACCTTTGTGGCCACCCATCATGCCAATGAGATTTGGCAGGTTTGATCAAGCCTTGAGAACCTTTCACAACGGGGCTTTGTCAAACCTGTCCCTTCACTGCCCACAGTGTCACACATTTACCGAATTCCCTTTTTGCTGCCCACATGTAGGTTCGTAGGCTCAAACTCAGCAATAACTAGCACTGAAGGGATGCGCGCTGCTATTGCTTGCGCAACGTAGCTGTCACATCTCCGAAGACTTAGATCGGTGGTCTTTCCTTGGGGCACAATAAAAAGGTACTGCAAATTTCACTTTGTAGTAACTACAGGCTACAGAAATTGCATTAGCTGCATTAGATGGAGTCATAGAAATATTCGGGAAGGTTAGCGGGATATGGTAGATGTCACATTTATACTACGATAAAAAATCACTTTGCTAACTTATAATGTTTTCTGCTTTGGTAACACCCTATATTAAGGTGCCATTTATAAATAATTTATTATTATTTATTAATGTATAAGCCACTTTATAGGATGGTAGATAACAACTTAAATTCATGTATTAAAGATGCACATACATGGTTTAATACAATTTACGTCTCACAATATCCTTTGCAACAGTTTCTCATCGCATCATCTGTTAGGCATTTATTACTAATGCATTTTATAACATACTTTATAATACATTATTTGAGGAAGTAGCTGCATTTAGTGATCATTTTCATAAATAAGAATAAAGCATTTATAAATGGCACCTTAATTTAAAGCGTTACCTTCACATTACCGGATAGTCACTCACCATTTGTCTCACTTTGCAATTATTCTCAAAATGCACCTCTTAATAAAGGACATGCTAGGTCCTATTTCTTCTCATACACTACATCTGATTAAAAGTTTATCAAGGCATATTCCTTCAGCTGCTTTCAAACATTTGAAGGTTGCCAGCTCAGTCTGAATTTGTCTTATGTAAACACCAAACTTTTTATACTGAAATAACAGTTGCTAGGAAGCCAAAGATACTGGATGGTTGATTGCCTACCAGGTTGGCCAGTGCCGGCGGCTTGGATTCTTTGTAGAATTCCATTTTCCGAGCTGTAAGAACGATCCAGGACGTGGACCAGTTTTTCCTTAAAAATAAAATAAAATAAAATATTAAAAAGGAAAAAGTGGCAAGACATGCAAGCAAGAAGTAAGAGATACTGCGTTTGTAGACTTGGTTTTTAATTCCTTCATTTGAGAAACAAACATGGGCTAAAGTCAATATCAGCAGTGCACTTCCACCACTACTGATGGAGTTGCACCACCCTAATTATACCTGCATGTGGCCCAGCAAAGCTTGAAGGCTTTATTCCTCCTTATTCATGTTTTAAAGCCTATGTTCCTTTCCCACCATCATGTCTTAACCACATGAAAACAGTGGGATTATTCACACACTCTTAAAGTTCACGTATACTTAGAGGACTCCAATAGCTGGTGCCCTTCTGGTAATGTAAGATTAAACTCAGAAGAAAATGCTATTATGTGAATTACATATAATGGGATGTTTCAAACCACTGCATAATCACAAACAAGTAGATCTGGTCCAATAGAAAACTATTTTAGATGAAAGTCTTAAGTTTGACTCTCCAGTCTGGGGGTTGTAACATCTGATACTTACAAAAACACTCAGAAACCCACCATCTACCTTCTTTATGTGAACATAGATGACAAATCTGAACATTTTAGAACAAATCTGAAAAAGCATGTGACAAACAGGCTGTTTCATGTGTATGCTGCAGTGCATTATAAGGGAGGGGCTGTTAGAAACCTTTTTTCCTCTCTCTTCTGCCTTCCCTAGTCCCTTTGAGCTTACTTAATTTAGATATTCCTAAGTAACTCAAACACACTCATTTTTTTATTTTGCAAAACCTGGCTTTGCTGAGTTTAAAAGCCTCCCAGTCACCTTTGCAATGCTCACTTACAGATCCATCTCAAAGCTCTGCTGCACTCAATACCCCATCAAGCTGCATATCAGGCACAACAACCGGCAGTGTTTCTATTCATGACTTTCCTATTCCATATGTTCAGTCACCAGTTTAAGGAGCATTACTAATATTACAGAAGAAGCCCTAACACCACTGACACTATCAGAGGAACTCACACTTGCTTCAGTGCGGGCGGGATTTCCCCAGCATGATCTTATGAGTGTCCCTAAAATACGGTCAACAAGAGGCAACGGTGAGAGAAAGTCTCTGTGAAGGAGATGAATACGTCTAAAGAAAATACAACTGCATTTTTTTTAATGCCATATTAATGGGGAAAAATAAAGAGAGAAACATTGAGAAAGATAAAGAAACAGAGGGGTTTTAGAAAACAATCACTGGTAAGTGTTTTCCTCAGAAGAGGAAAATGTTTGTAAGTCACATTGAGATTTTCAGCTAAATTTATGAGCGCTATAAAGCTGTATCCTTAGCTAACGTGAGCTGCAGTCATAGCTGTGGATTGTGCATATTGGCATTAGGAACAGTTCAAACTCAGCTAATTATTTTTTAATGTATCTTTAGGAAACTAGTGCTGTAGCTGAGAACCACCATCAAGGTAGTGAATACAAGTTGTCTGTTGGTAAGTACAACTTCACAATACAAGTTCTTTTTCATTTTCTCTCTGGTTTTTTTCTTTCCCCCCCTACTCAAAAACAGTCTTGTAAGGGCACAGGGGCGTAAGTGGCCAAGCATGCTATGTGCCTGTTCAAATAGATTTTCCTATGAGTTAGGTATCCTGCATAAATATGGATTACCAAAGGATTAAAACCCTTGGGACAAAGCTTGGATTCAATACCCAACTTACACTAAATGCTTGACATTAACTATAGAGACAAACATATCTATTTCTGCTAGTGCTGCTTGCTGTGGCCATTTGTGGGACAGTTTTTTCTAGCTAAGAAATACAAATCAGCAGCTGGCCTTTTGAGGTCCCAGACTTGAGTGCAAACTTCTTAAAGCATCCAAATTTCTGATCAAACTATCTGGGACGTTTGCCATGATTTGAAAATATTTCATCTCAATGTGGGCCCCATTAAAAAAAAATGCAATTCTATTTATGATTTTAAAATAAGAAATCAACAATAAAGAACTAAAAAAAATCTATTACAAGTATTTCTTACAGTATAACAGGATTTTTTTATCTAAGTTTCATTCTGGATTTTAAGGGGAAAATGCTTTAATTCCATCAGGGATAAGAAAATGTAGCGGTTTTATAGGAGACTATAGGAATTGTAAAAGCTATGACAATAAAACCGAATTGCACCATATGCCCTGCAAGAAGATTTTCTTTTTCTCCTGAATTCTACAGTCCTTTTATTCTACAATTGTATTATTATAAAAAAAAAAATCAAAACTTCATTGCTTTTGTGACCTAAAGTTAAAAGATATGTAAACTCGATAACCTTTTTACCAGATTGTCTGTAAAGTCATCCATCAGATAAAAAAAAACCCCAAACAATCCAACAAAAAACCCCAAACCACAAACAACAAAAACAAACAAAAACCCACAATAAAAATGTTTAGAGTATATTAGTCTCTGCACGGATGGGCTCACACTGTATTTCCTGGGCTACGTGCAGTGACCTAAGGTTTTCAAGCTCTTTCCAAAAGTCAGCTCACGATATTCTAATTTTTGCCATTTGGCACCAATATAATTCAAGAAGCCACTTCCAGCCACCAAACAGCAAGTTCAGGCAAGTGAAAGGACTCAGAAAAAGTGTATGCAGAGTAGGTGAACCCCTACTACCCACCCTCTCCCTCTATAAAGACCCATATATATCAGACCCAGCTAGAATTAACAAGGATAACGCCTGAATTCATCTATAGCTGCGAGGTTAAAGCTGTGGTTGGAAGCTGCTGCCGGGGAGCTCCTGCGAGGTGCGACCCGACTCAGGGGGGCTGCAAAAGGAGCCCCGAGCGCTGCGACTGCATTTGCATTCTGTCAAACGAACACCTGATGGCAGCACGTTATAGCTTCAGCGGCGCTCGCAATCTCCCAGGCTATTTAAAAATACGATACCGTTCAGGGCGATTTAAAAATACAAGTGTCCGAGTTACACCGCTTCCTCCCCCGCGCCGAGCCGGCGCTCAACGCCAAGACACGGAGATGCTTTGGGCTGAGGGCACCCAATGTGCTGAGAAGGTAAAACTCATCTGGGCTCGTTCACAGATGATGCACACCCTATGCAGAATCTGCAGAAGCTTCTCCCCGGGCCCAAAGTGAGGGACAGGGTGTTGCTAGCTTCAACACCTTTTCCCAAAATGCGAGTTATACCAGCCTCTGATGGCACTCAGCTGCAGCAGGCTTGGCCAAGCACTGGCATCGTTCTTGCTGCAAGTGAGAGGTTGGACTAGGTGACCTCCAGACGCCCTTTTCAATGAGCGTTTCTAGGATCCTTATGGCTTAACACTATGTGAGTATTAGAACTTATTACTTGGCTCCTTTCTCCAGGCAGAAAACGAATATCATGCATTACCCTCCCATTCTCATCGGTAACGTACAGTGCTGGTCAGATCACTGCTACTCCTTTACAAGCATCTAAATGCCACAAACCATAGCAAAACTTTCCATAAAAGGCAGCATTAATATTCACATTACTGTTAACACAAACATTGCTAAGTGAGCAAGTGCCAACCACTTTTGATACTCTTACCTTGGCATCTCTGTGGTATCATCACATGGTGGATTCCTACATCCCATCCCCGACCCTTCAAGCACACACTCAACACCTAAACTTTGTCCACTGGAAACTATATTATTGGTTAGGCTGATGCCTTACCGTTGCCCTTAATACGCTTATAAATATGTATATAATATAGATGCTAACACTGACACATGGTCATTGCGTGCAAGGAGCCTGTTAGCTGCTGTCACTTGGTTTCTAGGACTGCAATCATACATTGGTGTAATACTGAAACAATCATAGTTTGGCAATTAGCAGCAATAGTAGATATATATACACTTAAACATGCATCAAATCTGAATTTTGCAACTGATAAGTTCTGTAACATTCACATATAATACCTTAATTTCTTGCCACCATCTGCTATTTTAGCTTTTAGAAGATATCCTTCCTTCTCCACTACCTGCAAGAAAGAAAAAACAAACATGTCATAACTCTATAATTTGTTTATATGAATGAATCCACCTGGTACCCTCATAAGTGTCCACATGTAGCTAATCTAGTGTGGGGGCATTTTGTCACTGGTTCTTAGTTTAGTCGCCTAATTTTTTCCCAATACAGTCAGTTCTTTTGAAAATTTGCAAACATTTCAAGTCAGCTAGTACACAGAATTAACCTTGAAAAGAACTAATAATACTCTATTCATTGATTCAGAGAAGATGTATTTTAATGTAAGCAAAGTTTCTAGCTATAAGTAAAAAAATGAATAAAAATAAATTGCAAGCAAATTATGTCAAGGTAGAGTTGATACAATGAGTTGCGGGATTCCACGCTTCATTAACAGCTACAAGGGATCACACCATACTTCTGTGAAAGACTCTTGCTTCCTCATTTCTGAAGAGTCGTGTTTAGGGGTAAATATATCAAACATTAACTTCTCCTGTTGTACAGGAATGTACATTGCCTGAATAACAGGTGCCACATTTTGCTTTGAGTTATCGCTAAATAAAGGTTCATGCAAGATGCTAAAAGGCATCATGCTTTCAAGTGATGCTGTCGTTCGGATAAGCTCTGGTACTGAGGGGCTCGCCCACCCCTCACAGCTCTTAAAAGGTCACACTCCAGTGGAGTGTGTGCATCCATGTGCAGGGAGAACTTGTCTTCAAGTTTCCAGCTGAACTAGATGATCTCATAGTATGATGCAGAAAACCAAATTGAGCGGTTCTGTCAATGCTCAACATAAACTCTGAAATCAGAATTATAAACAAAGGAAAGCACAGCTGTGCATTTTTGCATTGCCCAAAGTGCACGCGAAATGGCAAAGCCCTCAGCTATTACCTACAGAAAGCAGCATGTGATATTGGCAACCTGATACCACCTTTGCAGATCCCACTCTGCTACTGCTGTTACTGAAACCTGGAACCTTTTCTGTGGTGTCAGAACAGGCTAAGGACTCTGCCGCTATGCCGAGGCGATAACACTGGTTGTAGGGTACCAATGTCGTGCTTGAGTTTTGGCATGTTAGAAGCAAGACATAGAATCACAGAATGGTTTGGGTTGGAAGTGACCTCAAAGACCATGTAGTTCCAACCCCCTGCCATGGGCAGGGACACCCCCCACCAGCCCAGGCTGCCCAAAGCGCCATCCAACCTGGTCTTGGACACTGCCAGGGATCCAGGGGCAGCCACAGCTTCTCGGGGCACCCTGTGCCAGGGCCTCGCCACCCTCACAGGGAAGGATTTCTTCCTAATATGCAATCTCTCCTCTTTCAGTTTAAGCCCATCCACCTTGTCCTATCACTCCCTGCCCTTGTAACCAGACCCTCTCCAGCTTTTCTGGAGTTCCCTGAGGTACTGGTAGGCTGCAGTTAGGTCTCCCCAGAGCCTTCTCTTCTCCAGGCCAAACAAGCCCAACTCTCTCAGCCTGTCCTCATAGGAGAGGTGCTCCAGCCTTCTGATCAACTTTGTGGCCTCCTCTGGACTCACTCCAGCAGCTCCATGTCTTTCCTGTACTGAGGACCCCAGAGCTGGACAGAGGTGGGGTCTCACATGTGCAGAGTAGAGGGAGAGAATCCCCTCCCTCGACCTTCTGGACACATGGGTTTTGATGTAGCCCAGGACAAAGTTGGCAAGTTCTAGGCTTGTTCTTTTGTTTTCAGTTCTCCCTCTTAATTTGTGCTCCTCCACATCTCTGAACTCCCTTTGCTTAAGTCAGAGGTCCTCACAGACGCTTGGTTCTCCGTGATCTGCTGAAAAGTCCCTTGCATAGCTGTGATACGCAGCTTGGGAGAGGGTTTTTTTGGAGAGCTATGTGAATTTATGTTTAAAAGTTAAAAAACAGTCAAAAGAAGATGACTGGTCTTCAGCCAAACCCATCGACCTGCCATCTTACCAGATCTAGTTTGCTAAGGATGTCCCAGCTGTGTCACTAATGGGAAAAGAAGAAAAACTGTGATTCAGAGTGGGTCCGTTTTTCCTTTCCAACACTACGGAGTCCGTGCCTGACTGGGGTATTAGTAACTCCACATGGTCTTTCTAATAAATTATGTCACAAGGTGATTTTGTAACAATATCAATAGAATTTTACTGTCTTAAAAGACATTAAATAGCAATAAAACATACTTTAACATGCAACATAAGGATTTTAAAATCAAGAATAGCTGTTATTTTGATTACCCAAAATATCATGATATTAACAATGTAATATGTTTAACTATTTCCATAGATCTTGTTTGTTGCTGGTATACAGCACGTAACGAAATATATACTGCGTGCACAGCTGTTTGTACCTATGAAGAGGTCTGTAGGTCTGCAGACAATGATTTAGGTGACATTCTCAAATGGGTACATGAGGATTAGTGTGTGCGTTTTCTATAATTTGTACTTATCTCATGCAAATTCCTGTCATACAGATCATTGCCATAGAAAACCCAGAGAGAAAGTACGTAAGGATTATTGTGCAGAGTCATGTCACTATTTAACTAGTGATGGATGGGTGAATTATTAGAGCTAAAATAAGACTTAATCCCCATCTCCACCTACTTTTTTTTTTTTTTAATCAAACTTATTTTACATCTTTCAATATTTTTCTTCCCCTTCTAACCCTTCATTTCTGTAGCATAAAACTTCTGATGTTCGGCCAGGGCCAGAGATGCCAAATAACATATGAGAAAGGTTATTCTTTTTAATGTTTCTATCCATCTGGAAACAGAAATTGGGAGGAGCATTGGCTAACCATTCAAGCTGTTGATTGCTTCTCTGAATCAGACCCAAATTCTCATGCTTTCAAAGTTTACCAACCACCCTTCCCAAACTGTTACTTTAACCAATCCAAAAGTAAAGGCAAATATGGTTTTCAACATCAGATTTGAATCACCTTTATTCTCAGATTTTCTGAAGTTAAAAATTGGATGTGCTTCGAGATGAAAATGTTACCTGCTCAATCATCTTTCCCTTATAATTGTCTTGAGCTAGAATATCAAATCCACTAACAAATGTTGGGCATATAAAATATCCTGATTTAAATTACATAGCTCAAATCCACCATTTGTTATAAATTAAACAGCTCAAAACTGAACAGCCCAAAAAATACAAGGTCTTCAGTTAACATGAGACCTCTCAGTGCTAAGCGAAGTAACTTTCATATATATATATATATTGCTTTAACTGAATTAGTACAAGTGCTGTCTTTAGAAAAATAGGCGTGGTCTTCATTATTTGATAATGTGCACAGTTTTCTCTGCAATCAGTATAAAAGGCATTTAGGGAATTATAAAACAACTTGACCACAAAGACAAATAGAAAGGTTTCTAGTATGACCTTTGTTTGGGGGGCTATGTTCCCCTTGTTTAACTTCTGTTAATATCTCCTTTTCTGTTCTACTTCTTTTCAAGAAAATACTTCCAGGACAGCTCAGGATCAACTTACAATACTTCTGCAAATGGATGATATTACATTATAAAGAATCCCAAATATATCCTAATAATCTGCTCTACTGTTTCTGTCTCAAAAAATATCATCATATTTGTTAAGCTGCTGCCCTCCCCGCACCTTTTCAGCATACGGAAGGTTGAGAAAATGACCCAAAATGCCCTGAAGAATTAGCATCGAAATAATAAAAAAAGAATTACTGCATGGGGTTTTGTGTTTGGGGTTTTTTCTGTGGTTGTTTTTTTTTTTTTTTAATTTGCTGTTTAGAAGAATATTAAAGATGAGAGTGTGTTTGTCCAAATATTTAAGTTTCTAAATGATAATTTAAAAAAACTCTCATGAGCTAACAGTATTAGAAACTATAGGGAAAAGTAATTTTCTGTATATGGCATATGGGTTTTATAACTTTATTTATTAGAATAAGTCAAAGCTTCTGAACGTACCTTATCCTGAAAAATTTGTGTAGGTAAAAGTAGCACTGATACAAACATTTCTTTGATGAATCTGTATTTGCATATTCATTTTCTTTTAACTGAAAAACCTCTATGCTTCTCATTCCCTCTAGATTCTATTAATGTCAATGAAATTTTGTTAAATTTTGTGATCACTTTTGCTCATAAAAATCGGTACTAATGTTAAAAACACCTTTATATGTGCAAATACAGGAGGAAGATACGGTCGCTTTCCTTTATACCAAGTATTAATACTGATGAAACATCAGTCTAGCACAACTGAATTAACAGCAAAGTCAAAGTATATAAATTGCTTTGTACCTTCTAAAATTATTCTTTTTTTATGGCTTAATCAAAGTCCCTCAAATCCCTTAACATCTTCAGGCATCCAAAGAATCATGTAATTTTTTTTTAGTAAAGCATGTGTAACATTTACATTATAAACATTTAAAATAACGAGAGTGATTTATCAGTTATATAAAGCAATTGCTTACCGTGTGGTCCTGTGTACTAATGATGTCTGCAAGCGATAAGTTATGTTGGGAAAGATTTCTTCTGTGACGATTTACCTAAAAAAAATAAAAAAATATTAATAAAATTCAAGGATTTAAATTCAGAGAGGATTCAAATATATGCAGGTAAAGATGGATCAACAACTGTAATTACTGGGCATGCACAGCACGCATTGGATGGAGCTTTGAAACCCGGATCATTTCAGTACTGTATTTCTGTGAAAACTAGTGTTCCTCTGAGCCCTGTGTATTTGAAATGTACAGCTACTAAACTGTAAACATCTCTAGTGTAAATGTGTTTCTTTATGATGTCATGTTGGCAAATTTACCTAAAAATTAACCAACTGACGATGATAATTTTAAATTATGACTTTTCCATCAGGAATCTCAAAAATTTCTTAACTGGTTAGGTGCTCTTAAACCCATTTTACAGAAATGGGAAAATCGCTAATTTTAACCTCAAGGCCACAACACAAGTTAATGAAGAAACTAGAAAATAATTGGGAACAAGCACCTAATATATCCTTTAAACTGCTTTAAAGGTTGTTTCTAACATCTCCGTGCCTGGAAGGCTACAGCAATACTGGACTCTGATTCTACAATTGCTCCTCAGTACTGAGTCCTTGATTTCCTCCAGTTCCCTCATTGCTAGAAAGCCAGTATAACGATCTGGGACTTAAATCTAGAAAATTATTGCATTATACCAGAAATTATTAAGACTAAATAAAAGTTTCATCACAAAACAGGCATTTGGCAGAGCTCAATAGCATTTTACATCCTTACAAAGAGCAGGTCACCCCAAAGTGTGTGCATATATATATATTTAAAAATTCTACAGTTTTAATTCAATGTAGATCAAAAATAATGTAATCTGGAGTTGGTATCCTGTAAAATTCAGTGATCAACTGCTCTTTTAACTGAAGCCAAAAAGCAAACAACAAAATATAGTCTCAACTAGTTTCCACTGTATTCATCATAATGCATTCTCTTTTTCCCTATTAAAACACAGTTAACCAAAAGTCATAATGTATTCTGTTTATATTCAAGTGTCTGAATATAGAAAGTGTTCTTAATTAATCCAGAGGGCCACGCTCAAAAAACAGTTAAACATATTATGATCCCATATTTTTTCTCCACACATTGCTTTCATGTTTATTTGTAAGCACTAATGTTTTTAAGCCTTGAAATCTATATCCTAGATATTGCTCTACTCTCCTAGTCAGAGCTAATGAGCTTAATGAATTACCAGTTCTAAATTTAATACAAACATTTCAAAGAAAGAGATAAAACATTCTTCACAATTCAAAAGTTTCTCTGACCTATTTATGAAGAATATCACTTAACAATTTCATTAAGGGTGAGTAACAGCTGGTGACATGGCTGTGTCCTAAAGTGTTTTTCTCTCTTAATATTCTGCATCTTAAGCAATCGAGCTTTCATAAGAAATACTTTAGTTAGTGGCAGTCTCTCCTTTGGGGAGAAAAAAAATGTCAGACCACATTTTCTGTATTTTGCAATCTTGTTTTCAGTAGTGTCATGTTCCTGTTATATTAGCATGTAGGGTAAACAAGAATGATTTGCTGATGTTATTGAGAGAACTTCTAAGATTACAGTCTTTCTATTTAGAATTTTGGATGGAAGTTAATATTAATGCAGGAAGAGGCATGTATATAAATTCAAAATAAATTGATTCAATTTATCTTTTTATCTTCACTGTTCAACAACTCTGAAGGTTCTATAGTGCTCAAGACATATAACTAAACTATTCAGGTCTAGATCACAGAAAGCCTTTCCTACCCAGATCCCCCACTCTAATTATTCCTTAACATACAACAGAGCATATTGCCCAGTGATGTTTTCTAAAATATATTCTTCACTCATCCAAATTAAATAACAAGACACATCGCTACTCCAGAGAATTGATTTTACCATTCAACTGCTCTCTCCAGGAATCATACGCATCTGTTGGGGCCCTATATGCAACTTTGAGGAGCGTACAGCGCCGATCAGAGCTTTCAGTTTGGTCATTGCTTCAGCGATCGGAGCATTAGCAAGAGAAATGCTCACATTTGATACATGCTAAAAAGAATATATCAGAAGCACTAAATCCATCCACAGCCACATGAAAATGCATTGTAGTAAAAAGTACTGGTTTTGGAGTACTAACAAATTATTAGTGGTAGTGTAATAAAAAGACAATAGTAAGATTTCCAGGAAATATGAAAGGAGAAAAAATATTCAATTCCAGTTATGGATGATATTATGTGCTTTAAAAACCTCTTCACCATATGCAAAGCAGAAATTTTAAGGAAAACTACATAGAATAGACCTCTTACCTGATTACTTAATGTCATACTTTTGCTAAAGAGGTTTTTCTCTTATAGGGCAAAAATAAAAGAAGTTACTTTAGTTTCTAGCCCAGCAATGAGCAATCTCGCACAAGAAAGTCCTGAAGCTCCAAAGTCTGAATCTGGTTACAGAAACGCAACCAAAATCCACAGCTGTGTCAGCCAAGATCAAGCTCTTCTGGAAAAACACCCCAAACATTTGGCTTACAAAAGGAATTTATGGCAACTTCAACAAAGTTCTTACTCATTACTACCAGCCTTTGGGTTTAGAAACAGAACTTTAAGAAAAAATGAATCAAATCTCTTTGAAAAAAAATTCAGCAGAGGTAATACCTTGTTTAGGATTGATTTTATAAAATTCTAGCAGGTCTTATACAAATTTGGTCTTAAATATATTTTGCAAATACTGCTGGATGAGATAGTCATACCACTTTCTTTACGATACAGCTGGTTCGGTGTCAAAATATTCTTAGCAGAACCTGGGTGACAGTAGTCAATATATTCATGTTCCAATACACTGACACATTTCAGTGATGTACCAAAATATTCCAAGGGAAGTATAGGCTCAATTATTTTCATTCTTTCATTCAGTTTTTAATAGGTAGACCATAAAGGAGATATACAGAGTATTTTTTTTACCCTCTAGAGCTCCATTCAGTTACCCTAATAAACTGAAGAAAAACCTAAATAATATCTGTCACAAGTCCTCTACCTCACCTCCCAGGGTATGATGAAAGGCAGAGATTTACAGGAGAGGTTCGTGAGATCCCTTTTTGGGAAAGGCAGCTTATCAGCAGTTTTCTGATTTGATGAACATTCTTCAGTCAGCAACAATGTCACCTGCAGCATTAAAAATCCACTCTGCGAGCGCTTGCAAGTCTGTGGGCAAGTCTGGTTTTGTTAAATTCAGCCTCAGCAGTCCCCCCCTTCCCTTAGCTAAAGGGTATCCATCTCCTACCAGAGTTATTTCAGCATCTAAGCACTGATCCGTCATCATCCTTTCTATAAAGGCAAAGACTCCGTTACACATGCCTGGTATCCCAGCGTGAAGGGACAACCATCTGACAACTGCTGTTTCAACACTGATGAAGTAAAATACAACAACCTGATCGTTAATTTCATTTCTTTCTGGGTTCCCATTTGTTCTTCAAATTCTCCCTCTTTTTGTGGGAATTCATCACAACTAAGTCATTGCTACTCTCTTCAAATAGTGTGGCATTGATTTAAAAAGATGCTTGGGGGACTGATTTGGATTTTATTTCCTATTACAAGGGTCTTTCTGACCCAATTCATCTAGTCAACGAAAAGCTGCATGTTTCTTTTTGTTTTCAACCAAGCTTAACAAAACCAACTAGCATTTCTCAAAAGGCCCAGAATGCTGCTCTAGTGCAAAGTGCGGACAATTAATTGTTGATTATTGATGTTCAGAAACATCATTGTGAATACACTTACATCCCTCAATAACTAAGACAGTTGTAAGACCTTTGTAGGCGGTTTCCAAGATTATCAAATAAGTTATATTCACCACAGATTATTTACTGATGAACCTCACCTACATGTAACCTGGGAAAAACATGTTTTGCTCAAACAAGCAGCACCAGGAGCAGCAGAGCTCTGCTTTGGATGAGAAATCCTGGGATGACAGCTACCTGCTGTTTTCTCCACCAGCCATTGTACTGCTGCACCAAAGAGAAGGTTCTCATGGAGGTTTCGTTAGATTTCTACCAAAAAAAAATAATTCATTATGTTCATGCCTTGACCTTTCTTTTTAAGGGTCTAACTATTGTTTTGTTTCATCCTACCCACCCTGCAATTATATACGTGGAGATTCCTTTAAAAACACCCAAAAAAAGAGAAAAAGCCCCTACTGTTGAGCCCCTACTACTTCATGTTTCTTCTCTCTGGACCTGATCCAGCAAATCACTCTGCAATGGGCTTAAGTGTTTTTCTGGATCAGGGCCAGAACACTCAGTTCTTTACAGGATCGAACTTACTGATGGTAGCTTAAAAGTTTACAATAAAAGTACAAACTAGTCACACAAACTTCTGTGAAAACTGCTCCCTCAACAGAGAGGAAGGAGTGATACCTGATTTAGTGACGTCTGTGGTCGTTTCATTCCCAGTCACTCCCACACTACAGTGACAGCTTATAACTGCTTAGATAAACGTAACAAAAATGCATTGTAGTTTTTCTTAATGGCCCCGTCCCTTGAATGACACCTAGGCAACGGTAAGAGCAAGGGAAATCCTGTAACATTTCACTCACTGCTGCGTTCAAAGTGATTTATTTTGTTTTAAAGATCCAGTCTCGGCAGTATGGCAAGTCCACCATTATCTACAGTAGTTATTTGGAAACAACTTTGTTATGACGTGATTTCTCTTCTGCTGTGAAAGGCACTGAGAAAATCCCATGGGGTGCCCCACTTGGAGATGTTCCTTTGTCACCTCAGCAGATAAGGGTTTTCTGTCCATCCTCAAAAATTGGGGGCTGTCAAGAAACAGCAGGAGCAATCGCCTTCCCCCTGACCCAGTGCTCAGCAGAAGACCCCATTCAGCCCTAGGGAGAGCTCCTGTGTCCCAGCAGGCTCCTTGCCCACAGCCATGGCCACTGGTGCTCCTGGCTTGCTCTGGAGCCCTCCTAAAACTATCCTCCAGAAGGTTACATTAGGACCACACGGTGGGGTTTTTTTCCTCCTTGCTTGTCCCAAAGAGATTTCTTCAGAAGAGAAGGTAACAGAAACTACAAGGAAGTATAACGCGGCGTTAACTTTCTCTGCTTTTTTTCCAGGGTTTGCAGAGAGAGAGGGAGGCATGAAATGCAGTTTCAGTCCTGCCCGCGTTTGCTCCCCACCCTCCATCCCCATCCCCAGTCCCCTGAAAGCTCGTTACTACGCAGGCAACCGCATGCTTTGCCCAGGCAAGGAGCTTGCACGGATGGAGCTTTTGTGCACTGGCTACAGACCAGATAATCTCTCTATGCATCATTTAATAAGAAAACCACTTCACAGTCTCCTTACAGGCTTGAGTTCGTTACATACAACATACTCGCAGCAGAATCTGTGGGCTGAAATCAGTGGGGGGGAGAAAAAAAAGCACGCAGGATTGCGCTGCATTCCCCCTGCGTGTCTCCCTTTGAGCACACTGCCCTCTGTACTCAGTTCAGATCTCCAGAGCCTGTGAAAATAATGATAATGGTTTTACTTCCCTTGACCTCTTGCTCCCTTATAAATCAGAATCCTATAGACCTTTCCCACAGTGCGAGGGTTCTCCTCCGTATGCCAGCCTGGGAAGGTAGGTATTTTATATTAAGGCAATATAATCACGTGGGCGTGCTCCCTGCCTTCAGAACTTGCTGTCGACAAGCACCGCGGCGCTTTTACTGCGGGAGTATCTCCATTTATTCGGCTGCTTCATTCATTAAATAAAAGCAAAGTGGTTATTGAGATCCTAGTTTAAATTTCAGCCAGTGTGAAGACGAACTGATTCTCTGATCGCAGAGAATAAGTAATCACGGGTTTGATGACAAAGCATGGTCTGTTTGAAACTGTGTCACCTTCTTTCCCAAAATTCTTGGAGGGGTGCTCCAAATTTGTAGCATCCAGTTTGGGCTAATATTTTAACTCCAAAGATAAGCCTGCATCAGGGACTAGGTACCTTTTCCCGTTAAGGCTTGCTGTTTTCCAGGAGCAGCTTTCCCCTAGAGTGAGAGCCCTTTTGTTCTTCTCTAGCTACTCAAATGGACTTTGAAATTTGTCCAATTGATCCTTGCTTTGAGGGAGTCCCAGCTGATGTAGTTGGCTCCATTTTTAGCCTTTTCAGGAGTAGGAGATCTGCCAAAACCATATGTAGGAGAGGAGACAGCTACAAAAGGTTCTTACCACCCATATGAGTTCAAGAAATCCTAAGGCTGCTCTGAATTTGACTGTGGGTCACTCAGATTCGCATACCTGGGGATCAGACTATCACAAAGGGACCAACAGCTGTGCTGCCTCTAATCCTCAGGATTTCAAACGGGAAAACAAGCTGGAACCTGGTCTCAAAGCTTCAATACGCTTTAATTGTATTAAATGCCATACTCATTGATTCAAGAAAAGAACATTTAAAGTGGGACTGTTTATGTATTTGTACTAGTCTTTTCTACTACAACCTGTAATATGTAACAAAATACAGCAACGTGCACACTGCGACGGTATTCATCTAGCCATACAAAAAAAATGTATACTAAAAAATGAAATATATTGATAAGTTTCTATTCAGATTTTTCTGTTCATCATGCACGTTTGGTTCGCCACAATATTAGAATATATTAATCTGAACTACTGCAGGTGCTTTGGTAAAATTACAGATGAGTAGTGAACCGATGATAGAGGAAATACAGAGTAAAACCAGCAGGAACAAAAATGCAAGACACATCAGTATTTCACTGCTCTTTGCCTCCAACATCTACGTGTGCAAAAATTTGCTCTTTGACGTTATATCTATAAAAGGTAAAAATCGAAGTTCATACAGACAGAGAATAATCGTAGATTGTCTTTTCACATCCCCTTTGGAAAAATCAAAACAATAAATGTGAGAACTCATCTATGACAGCAAACTGTGTCAGCAACTCTCACCTGAAACTGCACCCCAGAACAGTATTGTCAGGGCAAGGGGAAAGAAAAAAAACCAAACCAAAACATTAAAACTTAGTAAGTAAATGTGCAACAAAATCCAAAAGAATTACCTTCACAAAATCACACCCAGCACTTACACCACAAACAAAATGCACTCAAAAGCTCAGTCTCTCCTGAAAGGACCGACTTAACAGAAAGAGCATAATTAACATTGATGTCACACTCCTGCAAGTCATCAGTTACTGTATACCGTGTAAATACCTCGTACAAAATGTTATTAGTATTCCTAGACAAATGCTCAGTCCTGTCTAGTGGTCTCTACATCAGTGCATCTCTTTATCCTGCCTACCTAATACATTCTCTCGGATTTAAACAAGCCAAAAACTCACCTTATGCTACTGCAGAAGCAATTTTTATTTTTGAAGGTTAATCCAACTCAGCAGGATTTAGGGATGGCACTTTTGCTTGGTCGTAGGCATGTTGGCTCAGGCCAGACAGCTGTTTGGACATTCTCCACTGGGAATCTTGCCCTCAACACCCACAGTTGATGCACATACATGGTCTACTGGCTGCCTACTTCCATGCCCATCTGTTCAGATGGCATGGTGCCCACTCACAAGTTCGCTGGATGCTTGCCCTTAGTGTGTAGATGCCAGGCAATGATGGGCTTAGATGGGCAGCCTGCAAAATACTGAAAGTGATCATTTTTTTCCTGTAGGAAGTCCTTCCTCTGCAATAGCACTGAAGCATGGACACCACATGCTACCCTACACTTAATAACACCTGTGGACACATATGTGCCAGAAATACGTAGGGAGGGGGGGAATATACTGGGGAAAAGAAAATACAAAATGGAACGATACAAAAAAATTGCAAGGATTCTTGTGCAAGGATACGTTCCGCGCTGCCAGTGGAGGGATACCCGGGCTAACTTGAAACAAACTGGCTCAAGTATCAGAGCAGCACGGCCGCGGCCACGTGAACCAGAGCACAGCCTGGTTTGCACCACTTCCCAGGCTAGCGCGCTTCCGATACACACCTTAGCTTAAAACTACCTCGGCCACCGCACATCCCTGTGGTGTGTAAACATCGAAGGCAGATCATGCCGAAACCAGCATGACCAAACCCAGCCCTGTCTAAAATCGTTTACCTGCAATGCACACTCCATATATACCATATGGCGGAAGGGATTCCGTGGTAAATAATGGCACCAGTAGAGAGTAAAAAGACATTTGGACAAAGGTCCATTTTAATTTGTCCCGTCACCCTTTGGAATAGTAATGGATAAAACCCTACTTGGTTACAAGCAATTACTTTTATAAAAATATGTAGAGAAAAGCTTCTCTCTCTCTCTCTCTTTTTTTTTTTCCTTTTTGAGTCCTAAAGCCAACCTTATTGCAGATATTTTAGGACAAGCCAGCAATGTCAAACTATATTTGGGAAGAAATTATATTTTAACAGCAAATCAACACATAATAATAATGTTATTAATTTAATAAGCTACTTTAAAATGGTATTTTTGTTAACTATTCCGAAAGACTATATTTTATTAAAATTTTAATTGAAATTACTTCAACAACTTTATGTGTGCACATAAATCCCACGATATTTTTACAGACCATTCATAATTCTTTAGCTCTCCTTCATACGCTGTGTGGGAGTCATTAGAAAAGTTACATACTGTAGTTTCTGCTCTTTGTTTAGATGGCTGAAACTTTTAAAGGAAGGAGGGAGAGGAAAATCAAAAGAGATATCTGCAACAGAGACTATTTCCAACAGAGTCTTCCAGGACTCCTCCTTTCTGCCAACACTCTGGCGAACAAACTATCACACTTACAAACGCTCATGGAAAATTAATAAAATGAGTTGCAAATACCCGTGAAACATATTCACAAACTTAGTCTAACAAGTGTTTTTTCCTCTTTTTTTCTTCCTCTTGCCGAGTGCACCCCAACGCTCTTCTAACAATTATGGATGCTTGTTAGCAGGCTGAAAGGAGATATAAAAGCTACGGCATGGCCGGATCTGCAGCCTGGCTTGGGGCTCTCATCTAGTCAGCAGTGGAAGCCTGTGCTCGAAGGCACATTTAAGCTGTGTCTAACTTAGTGTTTACTCTGGGGTGACTGGATTTGAGCACGTTGTCCCTACCCTAGAGAATTGTTTGCTGCACAGAGACATCAGTCTTGTCTTTGAGCATGCTCCGCCGAATCAGTCATGTGTGACTATTTGATCTGTTTTGGTCTGGACATATTGTCAAATTGTTGTGTCCAAGTTTCACAGGAGCAGTGCCGAAAAAGTCCTGGCTCCAGAATGAAATTAGATTTATGAGGAACACAAGCCAAAAAAGTCGCTATGAACATCCAGTGACAACAATCAAAGAACCTGAATAAAAACTATTTTGTTCTGACTTCCAAGCTTAGTTCATCTTCTTTAATCTGAAAGGAAAAAACCACTACGATTACCTCCTAACTTTTTGGCTGCTGATTGCAAGCAATGCAGAGGTAAAACATGGCGTTTACAATGGGAAGTCCTTGTCGGTATAGGAATTTTCATAGTACATTTTTAAGGCGATTGGAAGAAATACCTTCGAACACAGGTCATGGTTGACATCCCCATAGCTAAATCTTATTAAAAATACATTCAGAGACCAAAATTAAAGTCTGTAGTACAAGGACCACTCGGGTACCTGTGAGATTGATAGTATCTAGATGGCCATCTAACTTGCTACCTGCTCTCCCTTCCCTTTGCACTAATAACCTGAGTAAGCTTGTGACTTCTTTTTATTCCAGACCTGTTGGCTCATATTACACTCTCATATCATCATGACCTGTAATATCTTTAAAAAAAGTCAATATTGCTTATTAGCATTTTTCAGAGAGGACCAAAGTACACACACAGCAGAAGAAAGAAATAATGATGCCAAGGTTTCACAGATTTTCCCAGGTGCCATTATAAACACTAACATGAAAGAAACAGAGTAATCAGGATAATAACTGATCTAATTCAAGAAGCTTTTTAAGGAAATGGGTGATTTTGAAAAGGTCAAATAGCAGGACGACTCCTTCCTATTCTATTTGACATCGCGATATTCAGCTAGGAACAGAATGAAAATGTTTGAAAGCTTAACTTTCTGCCACTCTTCCTTTGAGATTTCTCAGTTTTATGTTTAATCACAACCTTGCAGCAAACCAGGTAGGACAGCAGTGACTACTAATACTGTTACCCAGCTCTGGGATTCTCCACTTGCAATTTGTCTTCATCTCACACAAAATTAATATCCCAGTACTTTTACCAAAACCTGCTGACACAGTAGAAGTACCATAATACGAAGGTTATGGTTTGTTTGGGATTTTTTAAATACCAAAATTAGTTCTTCAAATTTGTATTGGCCTTCAGTGTTCTTGATTTGATACTCCATCACACAGGTTATAAAGAAAAAAAAAAGGAAAAGAAAAAGAAAAAAAGCATCATCCTTGTGTCTTGGCACAAGGTTGTATTGGCAAACAATTACAATTGCAAAATGATATTGTCAGTATTACTGAAGTATTATTTCATTATTTGCCATTCATAGACAAAGAAACATTTCAAATATGATGACACTCTCTTTTGTTCTCACTCCACAAAATTGGTCCATGCGCTGAAGGTAACGTGTAGGAGAGGGAGGTGCAAATTTCTGATCCAAGCACACTGGATCTCCTGGTTTTACTCTTGTGGCATTACACTGACAGCAAACTATATCATGTTAATTCAGCAGCTAAGGACAAGAACAAATGGAATTACCCTTTTTGAAACTTCTAAAGCATCTAGAGAGACTTGAAATGGCCCCTGATTTGATTTGCCTCGTTCTGTTCTGATAGTCACCTACCTTATACATAAAGGAAAATCCTCAACAAAACAAGAGGTATCTACTGCCATGCAAAATGTGGGCAGTGTATGAAAGCAGCACTGACTCTGGGTGTGCTGCCAGAGAAGTCGTTGATCTTCTTTTTTATTAAAAAAAATAAATTAAATATTACATTAAAAAAAAAAAGAGAGAAGAGAAGAAAAAGCACCTCGAAAAACCCAAACCAAAACTCCACATGAGCCAAATGTTATTAGACACTCTGGTGATACACGCAAACAGAACTGTGAGTACAATTTCAGTGCATATATACCATGCTGTACACACACACATACATACCACACTGTCAGCAAAGTCACAAACATGCATCACATAATGGAAAGGAAAAGGGCCTTTTTTTATCACTCCTATGCTGGTTTTCTTTCTCTTTTGTCCCCAGCCCAATGAAGGCTCCAAATAGCACCTGCCACTGAATCTCTTTGCTTCTCCACCCCTTGACGTGGATGAAGAATCAAGATGGCACTGTTTATAGAAATGTTTACATAAATATTTTATCCAAACTGTGCTGGACTTAGCCTAGGAAACTTCTGTTTGATATCTCTCTGGAAGGGATCCATTTCTTATTTGAGAGCATGAAAAAGTGATGAATTTACCTATTCTCTTGATACTTTCCCACTAGTCTTTGCAAAATGTACTGTAACTCTCATTTTATTTTGGGGGTTTTCCAACTTCCAGACATTTCATCTGGTGTTGCCTTTTTCTGCTACATTAAAGAATCAGTTTGTGCCCAGTGCTGTCCCTTAATATAGGTAATTATGAAATCAATTACTTTTCAATTTCTTTCAGACAATTTAAACATGCTAACGTCTGTAGGTGCTTCACCAGCAAGACAATTTTCCTAACCTCGAATAATTTTTTTTGCCTCTTCCTTGCATAATCTGCATTATTTTAATATCATTATTTGAGTTTCCTTTTCATCAGTGCCACTGAAAAACGTGAACTTTTGCTGTCTCTCTTTTTCATTATCACTCACGAGGGTGGGATCAAACTTCTTGACACCAAAACACCCATAGGAGCTACGTTTTGCCGTAAAATCTCAGAATACAGTTCCTAGTCCTGGGAACAGCAAGGTCTGTGTTTCCCATATATACATATATATTTGGATAAATTAAAATGCACTTTCAGCCATTAAGCAATCTGGATCACTCTCCACAAGTGCCTTTTCCCAGATCTATTTGTCAGTCCATCAATCTTTGCTTTATTTTAAAATGTTATTAGAACTGTTCTATTTACTTCCATATCATGGATAAAAAGAGTGATTAGTGTCAGGCTTAGTGCTAGTCCCTGGAGAACAACTCTAAAAACTCACCCAGTTGATGATGATTCCTCTGGGACTACTTTCCAAAACGTGTAAATTAATCAGTTCTTAATCCATTTAACATGTGCTTCACTGATACAGCACATAGCTAATATTTAATCAGAATGTCACGTACTATTAAGTCAAGTGACTTACAAACTTTCACTATACTTCACAAATATGGCTGTCATGTAATGAGACTTGCATCAAAAATAATGCTGTTTGGTTGGGATTTTTTAAATTTGTTTTTTATTTAGTTATGATGATTGACAGAAACGATATTTATAATTTCTTTTTTTTTTTATAAAACCCTGCAACTATTTCTCTATTAGCTGACCCAATACTCTGTTAGGTTAATCTGCCTGTAAAATTTTCCAAGTTAAACCATTTTTCCTTTTTGAATATTGGCATAATGATCACTCTTTTTGAAACTTTTGTGATTTCCTTGACAACCCAGTATGTATTTAAGATTGAAATCAACAGCCAAGAACCACCTCAGAAAACTCTTATAGCTCTGGCAGGACATCTAATTTTCCTAAAATTTTGCCAGATATTGCCAATTTTTCTAAAACTAGCATCACTAGTAGATGCCATTCAAATAAAAACCCAAAACTGAGGGTTTGGTTATTTTTTGCTGTATGAAGGGCCTTTCTAGCTCCATAATGACTGCTGTTACAAAAAACATTATATTAGTCAATATATCACAATTAGTCACTACCTAGATTCAATGACTGTATATTTATAAAATGGTGGACGCACAGCATGTCTTACAAAAAGAATAGAGCTACCTGGAATCTACAGTTTCCACGTGCTAAAACAATGAAGCTGGTTTTGCAGCGCACTACATTTTATACAATCACTCCTTTATGCGTAAGGAGAGTTGCCAAATCAAAATTGGGATAATTTGTCTCATTTATATAGGTGTGCGTTAACTGAGAAAGGCAGAGGCAGGCTGGTATACTGTGTTGTGCTGATTTTAAAAATATCCACTTATAGCTTCTTGCAGGTTTAAATATGTGTGTGTTAAAGTGGAACACAATGGAAGATAAATACTCCTAAATATAAGGAAATCATAAATTCTTCAGTAACTTACTATGCATTGCCATAAAAACTAATTTGTAAACTATTTTCTATAGACCAAAATTAAAACAATTCTCTGAATAAGCATCTTAAAATGTTCTGATGTCAGTATACAAAGGGCCATTCTCTTCTCACCTCAAATATCTAAAATGCTGTAAATGAAGACTGTCATAAAAATAAAATAAAAATCTTACTCCAGATTTGAAGATTGTCAGATCTATTACACAAACCCATTCAGGCACAGAAATAGTGGCTGTTGTAAATGTTCAGAAAAATTAGCATAAAGGCACGGGTCACCCTAATAGGTGCTTAAGTGTAACCAGTGGGAAGTGGAAGTGGTTGTTTGCGTATATACCGCTGTGAGAATTCATTCATTTATGGTACAAACACACACAGAAGTGTGTGATAGTGATTATTTTTTTCCCCTAAATTGTATCCTTTTAATGATTTCTGAAAGATTAAGAGGTAGTCAAATGGTACAGATGGACTTTTTTCCTTAAAATTGCTTCATATGCTTTGTAAGCGATATTTTTCTGAGCCTAACACCCTCTGTTTTGTAGGTCATATGGATATCTACAGACTGTGCGGATACTGAAGGCGCTTGTCCTTTAGCCTTCTGCCTCACCACATGATTGAGCATCCATATACCTTACAACCATACACCCTGTCGAGTGTTATTCTCTTACATATCACAATTTACCTCGCTTTCTCCACTCAAACATGCAACCAAGCTGAGCAACAAGCTGCTTCAGCTGCCATGTCATTTCAGTTTTTACACATCTTCTCTTTTTATGTGTGCTCCACATCTCCGTGATGTCTCATCTCCCCGTTCCACTGCCATAGGCTACAAGTCAGGAACAAAGCTCAGGCTCAATGTCAAACAGAGTGAAAATGGGAAAATATCATAGAAGAGAAAATTAATGGGCACAAACACAGCTCTAAAACTTCCAACCTCGTGGGCTTTGCAACTTTCCCTCGTTTCTTGGCAAAATCTGAAGTAGAAGAGAGTAATAGTATTTCCACAGAAAATGCCTTAGAAAGGTATTTAGGTAAGGAAAACACAAGTCCAAAAATTCAAGGTGGAAGAGTGACGCTTGCACATTAAGAAACAAATAATCCTGTGAACGGTGCAATCAGCCCCCTTTTATCTGAAGAATTAAGTTTTTCCCACTCACCACTATTTTTCTGCTTTCCCCTTCCCTTGCCTGACCGCCGTAGCTTGTGGAGGTTCGCGTTTCCCAAGACACCTCCGCAATTGACAGTATGGAGTCTAAGACACAGAAATGGACTCTGAGGCTGAAATCACAGCTTCTCTGCCTGAACTGAGGCCTTTGTCTCATTTCAAACAGGGAAATTTCAAGGTGAAATCTCTCTCTCCTCAACAATTTTGTAAGGTATATCTTTAGAACAGAAACATTACCTTTCATCTTTTTCTTTTCTTTTTTTTTCTGTAATAAATATTTTTTTTTTTCCAAGGAAATTACGTTGTTTGCAAGCTACGTTTGGAAAAAAAAAGACACATATATTTGGGGAAAAAAATTAAAAAATAAAAGCCCCCAAACCAAAACCCAATACTTTAAACATTTTCATCCTACCCACACTGACATCATCAGCAAATACACAAATTTCCATCATATGGAATCACAGCCTTAGATGTTATTAGCCATTCAGTTACTATGAAATTTAATTAATGGCCTAAGACTTTTTAATAAAATAGGGATTATATAGTCCTATAAAAAAGTAGAGGTCTCACCACACACTAATATATAAGAAAAGGGATACTTTGGTTTTATCCTCCTACTATATAATCACCTTGTTTTAGAAAACATAATCTTGTTCAAAACCCTGTCTCTCTCATCCCCAGATAAGTTGGGGGGTTTTGGATTGGTTGTTTGTTCTGTGTTTTTTTTCTCCCAAAATAAAATAGCACTTTCCTCTTTTTGTATATTCCCCAAAATCAGACAAAATTGAATATTAATATAACTACTAACATTAGTATTTTATTTAGATCTAGATGCTTGATTTACCAACTAAGTTATTTATTCAGAAGACAACTCCATACTTTATGTGATCCTGTTTCATCTTCTTTATAAATCTTACCTGAACATGGTATAAATAAGCTTAATAAACCCTTTACTTTTAAATTTCTGTACTTCATCTTTTCACTATTTGAAACACATAATTTGAACTAACATGGTAGGACGGAGCTTAATGTAAAATTCATAAATATTTTCTCAAACATCTTTCAGCTGAGCAAACCAGAGTTGAAGGATAAAATACCTCTTTTTGGGGGAGTGCTGTATTCATGGTGCATCTTCAGTCTGTTTATTAAGTAATCATATCTGGGTACAAGTGTCAACACAATTTACGTTTTGAATAATGTGAGGCAGATAACCTCAATTAACAAGTAATTAGAGTCATTTTCCTATTAAGCAGTTTCCCTAATTGTTTTTGAAACCTGGAACTAAAATTGTAATAAATAATAAGCGGCCAAAACATGGCCCCGCATTAGCTTAATCCAGGCTCTTCCACTGGAGCCTGGGAAAAATGCAACAGAAATAAAGGCTGAATACCCCTGTGATGTTGAGAGAAGAGGGAAATGTTTAGTACCTGTGGACCTTTGCACAGTCTACTCTTTTCTGTTGTTGCTTTGTAGGGTGTTTTTTTTCCCTCCTCAACACGATTCTCCTTCTTTTCCCTTCCCTCTTTCTTTTCACACCCATAAGTTCTTATATGAACATTTAATGTAAGAAGTGTTTAACTTAAACTCTAGTCAATCCACAGTAACGGTTATCAGGGAAAAGCCATCCCACAGTGAACACATAGGGTATTGTCTCTGTTGAACTACAATTTATGGTAGTGCAAATTAATTCGATACCTTTTTATTCTACCTTGCCATCACACTATGCCTCTTTTTATATAAAAGGATAAACATTTAAATTATATAAAGGATAAGCACAGAAATGTTTGTGGGTTTGCTGCTGGTCATCAAAGAAAAAAAAAAGCCCTTCTCTTTGATATCAGTCTTTAAATAGATACCTGTCACACATCAGGTACAATACATGGGCTCAGAGAGCATAAAAATTTCATGTGTACCTCTCTGCTTACACTACATGATCTTGTGGAAAACAGCTAAATTGCACTCTGTCTGCCATAGCAAAAAATGGAGGGGAAAATATCTATTTAAATAAAAAAAAATTAAATAAAAATCCAGCAGCTGCTCCTCACCCTAAGCCAAAACAAACAAGCAAACAAAACTACAAGAACACCTACCCAAAAGACCCAGGAAAATAAAAGCAAGTGCAATATTATTATCTTCACGCACAAACTCGAGCCTAATTCAAAGCTCCTGTCTTTCAGATACATTTATTGCAGCAGCTGGAGAGCTGTACTGGTAGAATACACCATTTTCCCCAGAACATAAGGACAGAGGAAGATTTCTTATAGTCCATGAAGGAACCGAAGTAACTGTGACTGCTCAAAAAGGCTCTTGGTTAGTATCTGTCCAACTAGATTGCCCCCCTGCCCCGCAAACGGACACTTTCCTCTTGTCTTTGTGTCTACAGGAAATTTTGCCAACCTTGGAAGGGCACAGAACTTACACTTCCTCCATTTTTTAAAATTTTCAAACCCAGACTCCTGAAAATAAAAAAGTGAAAAACCTAGGAAGACACCCTGATAAATTCCAGGAAAGGCTCTGGCAGCTCCAGGAGGACATGAGCTGCTCAGAAGGAATACAAACATTTAAATAATGTATCTTGCTGGAAATTAGACTTTGTGAGAAATTCCATTGATTTCTTTTAAGTCATTTTATTAAAAGGTCTATTAATGCTTGGCTTGCACTTTGTGGCTATGAGAGATGTTGGAATGAAGAGCTATCAAAGGTGGCTATCAAAGTTTTTTTCCTTTTTCCATTTAACTTTTTCTAACTATTAAGCTGCTCATTTTGTGGAGACAATCATTAGTGTCTTTAATGTGAAACAAAGCTTCTGGATAAGAGCTGCTAGCTGAAGATCAATATGAAAGATATCATTTCAGTTACAGCTTTAATAACTGTAACAATAGGGAGCCTGGCATCGCTGCCTTTATGCATTAATGTAATTTAGAATCTACCAGGTACAAATCTTATCAAACATTAGCAGTGGCTGCATTGGGATTTTCTAGGTGAGGAAACTGTGTGATAAATGGGAAGTATTTTAAAGGAAAACTTTCATGTAATCAGGCTCATCTGCCATAGAACCATGAAAGTATTTACATAAAGGAAAAAAAAAAAAATAAAACCAAAAGAGATTCTTGGAAAACTAAGCCAGTTTTTAAGGAACTGGTGATGCACGGGTATGCAATGTGCTCAGGGTACACCAGGACATCTTTCTTGCTTAATTCATTGTAAAAAATATATGATCCACAAGACTAGAGGATTAGGAATTTCAGACAAATTCAATGCCTTTAAAAATTTTCTACAAATCACCATAGGTAGAAGTCCACACCTACCTGGACGCACGTGGCATAGCTTTCTGCTAAACCACAGGACAGATGAGGAGCTTTTTCCCAGTCTGTCAGCAACGCACCAGCACTGCAAACCCAGAGCACAGCCCTTTCTCCTGCCAGAGCCCACAGCTCCACTCAGCTGCAGCAAATTCACCTTTCCCACCCCATTTCCTCCAGCCCACCTGCCTCCAAATCCCTCAGCTCCCAACTCACTCCGTGCTTTCCACAACCAACAGCCCGTTGCCCCAGTCTTTGCATGGTGATGTCATCCTTGTTCTTCCGCAACAGTTTAGCTACAGTCATGTTATTTCTTTTCCCAGTTCTTCAATGTCTTGATTAAAAAAAAAAAAAAATTAAAAAAAACACCACTCATAGAAAAAAAAAAAAAGCAAATCAGGCCTGGAAATGTTAAACACAAATTTTGGATCTTCCCTGCAAAGTTATTCTTAAAACCTGACGCAACCAACTGGCAGTTTTTTAAACAATTTGTTTAACTTGTGTCCAAATGTCTTCAGGTTTTAGTGCTTACAGGTGGCCACTTTAGATTTACACTTTAATTTTGAGAAAGATCTAAACTGGGAACACTGAATTTTCAGTTTATCATTTGCTGATAAAAAATGGAAAGCTCAAAGTTGAAGTAGCCAACTACTGAAAAGAGTTGGCACCTGGCACTTTAATTTTTAAACATTGGGGGTTTTGTGTAATGAGGTTATAAAGTAAAGTCTGACTTCAGGACCACTATCAAGAACAATGAGCTCTTAAGGATGACAGAACTGCTGATGTGAAGCTCAGTTGGTTCAAAACCCAGGTTTGGTCCAAATAAACACAGAAAAGTTTGGATGCTCGTCTGGGTTTTCTACCTGCCTTGGGGCTAGAGATGTCATGAGAACAGATTCGCTCATCACAGCTGCAGTACTTCCAGTTCTGGCCATGGATGAAATATCCAGGAAAATAATCCTTCTTGTAGAGCTCTGGGGGGTGGGGGGAATAAGGGAAAATGAGATAGGATATTTCACGATCTTTCAAATTTGATTCCAAAAACTGGGGGAAGATTCAGAGACTAGAAAAGATAGCACATTTTTGCTTTATTTGGGTTTTGACTGTACTCTTAAATGAAACTTTTTACTGTTAACTGTCAGAATATGTGGCAGCTCAGGTGGTCGGTAATCATGAGAAGAAAGGAGTAACTTGGGGGTTGGAATGAGATGATCTTTGAGGTCCCTTCCAACCCAAGCCATTCTAAGATTCTATGAACTGTTTCAAAAGTTTCGGTGTGTTCAGGACTGTTTTAAAGTAACAAATAAAAAGTAGTAGTATTGTTCTCTGAAATACAAATAATTTTTTACTACAGCCTGTATTGTGAACAATGAAGCTCCTTCTTTCTCTCAAGGTATAGTAGGGCCCTTTGAAGGGGAAGGTTTCAATTCCAGCCCACCCACGGCATGCACATACATCCACAAACACAAAATCACAGACAATCAAGAACTATTTCCATTAAGCCTATGAACCTCATCAGCCAAGAAATCCAACAGAAAATAAAATATTGCCATGTTAACAGGACTGGATCAGATCCTTAAAAAAAAAGGGGGGGAGGGGCAGGGCTGTCTTCAAAGGGAACTTGATCTGATTTAGGGCAGGAGGACCCTGCTGTGAACTATTTGTCTAAGAATAAGCACATTGCCTAACAAGGAAACTCTACTGTCTGTTTTAAAACCTCTTCTCAGTGCGTTAAACAACATTTAGTAAGCATGTCAGTGTATTGAGCAATATCACACGTATTTAGGGCATGCACAAAATAATGTGATCCCCATTTCATCGCATCAGTACTGCAATTATTTCACTGCAGTAATAAAAGAAACGAACAAAAAAAAAAACAAAAAACCCGTGGCTCTTTACCTCTCCTGTCACGTTGCATTGGGTCACTTTGCGTCACATGATGTGATGTAATGTAACTCAATGCAAGGAGACACATGTCCCTTCTCATTGGAAATTTAAAGAAATGGAGCTTACTTTTCCCCTGTGGGAAACTACGCAGGTCAGGTGCCCAAGACTAGCTATGGGAAGTTCGATATCATCTCAGTTTCAGTACCTACATATTTCAAATGTTATGGCATTTTGAAAGGGAATGTGTTAGATGCCACAATTTAGCCGTAACACAGTACTTAACAAAGATAGCGTAAGAGGAATATAATTCCACAACTTATGTTGCTTGTCACGGTGTGCCCTGACACATACTGCCAAAGCGACTCTTAAACAGTGCTTTTAAGCATACTTTTTGCAATGTACACTGTAAAACACGAAAACCTTCAGAGAAACCTAATGCTGCTAAAAAAGCACATGGGTACAGAAGCAAGGGAACAGAACTGATTAACGGTGAAGCCAAAAGAAGACTTTTTTCTGATGAAAAACAGTGAAATAGCTAAGCACAGAACATATAGATAATGCACAGGACCTGGGGCCAAGTTCCCCTCTCAGTTACACTAGCTTAATTGTGGAATAATTCTATTTCAATTAATAGAGTCAATAGGATGAGAATAGAATTATCTATGTAATGAGCATGATTGAAACGTAACAGTTGACCCAGTTCTGAGGCAGAATCTGTAATGAGTGCAAAGGAGATACGCATCATTTTCAGTCCCATTTTACAGGTAGAGAAACAGAAGAAAGGACTAAAATTCTCTTGGCAGGCCAATGTCTAAGCTGGGACCAGGGAAACGTGGTAAATTCCAGTCCAGCTTCTTCTCCACTTGGTTGTAATAAATAAATACAACAGAAGGCTATCATAGAAGCCAACTGAAATATTACGTATATAAAATATTATCTCTCTGTCATCATGGCATGTTGCTATCTCACTCCTGAAGCAGAGAGATGTAGCTTTATAGTGCATTGGGACATTTAGCATCAGGGTAGTAACTTCAGTGTCATTAACAGGTCTATATATTTGAATGCTGCTATTTACAGGATAAAACAGTAAAAAAATTAGAAGCCTGAAAAGCACATTCAGGACAGATGCAGGAAATAAGTTTTTCCTGCTAGGAAAAAAAAAACAAAACAAAAAACCAACAAAAACCCCCCACCAAAACAACAACAAAAAACCCCAAAAAAACTCACACCACAAAATGCAAAACACCCACAAAAAACAAACAAACAAAAGCAACCCACCACCCATCACAACCAAAAAAACCCAAACAAAAAACAAACAAAATCAAATAAAAAAAAAAGAGGATACATGGAATGGACTATGAAGTAATGAAAATTACGCAGAAGAACTGGGATCATATCTATTTTAATGAGATATTAAATTACAGAAAATAAAACTATTCAGGGGGTTCTGTTTAGTTAAACCCTGATGTTTAGGTTTTCTTAGTCTGCCCAGTTTCCTTACCAGGACAGCTGAAAGGCTTCGTTTTCCAGAATTTTTGAAGAGGAAAGTTTTGAGCTACAAGAACTTAACCCAAACATGATTGTCCTTTGACTTTGAGCAAGCTAAGACAAAGGAGAAAAACATTTGGAGTTCTTAAAATTCACCTCATTTACATCAAACTAATAATTTTAGCACATTTTTGATAGAATGAAGGATGTGTGTGTCTTTTATTCCTTTTTCCTTCTGAACTTGTTGGTTACACAGCCCCAGTCACCAGTTACCACTGAGAAATGAAAACCATGGTCTGCACCTGTAACCTGCTCTTAAACAAGACATCACATCCTATGTAATGTTCCCCAAAATTCGTATCACCATATATTTCCACTGCTATTCTGCAGATTACAGTAAACCAAATAATTTCAAAAGAAGAAACTTATATTTACCCCTTGAATTTCTCTGTGTTTTCTGAAGAACATTACCCTAGAAGATATTTTCTGAGTGCTTCTTTATCTACTTTTCTATCAGTTTGGGAATCCAAGGTCTGCTTCCCTAAGCGTTTTGAAGAAAAAAAAAAAAAAAAAAAAGATTCACTGGTAGAAAAAAAATGCAATAATATTTTCCTTTTCCGAAGACACCTAACAAGGCAAGTGAACAGTAGCTTTAGAGTGAAGGGAAGAGTGCTCAAACCACCTTACACCACAGCGTCTTATACTCCCTTGAGGGAAAGGAATATGTTTTAAGGGAACCACCAACTGGTTTGGTAGAAGAGCAAGGTCCAGGCCTGACTGCCCATTATCGCCCTTCTAGCAGGTACACATGCCTTGGTGTCACCAAATGAGGGTGGGAACTGTGGCCAGACACCTTAAAGGTTGAGTGCAGGGTTACTGGTCCTTCCTCAAGCTCTTGCATCAAGCGGTGACACCCCAAAGCACCAGATCTTTGAGAAGAGCCAGCATTGGCATCTCATGTCTACACAGCTACTGCCAGCAACAGAGACAAAAAGAGCTGTTCAGAGGCAAGTACAAATGAAATAAAACCCATGAAACAAAAGAAATGGAGCATTGTTTTTAGGTGGTTAATTAATTAGTATCTTCACAATTTAGTTTTCTTCTTTTTCCCCTCAAGATATACATTACAACAGGGAGAAATGCCACAGTGGAAGAAAAAAATCCCAAACGCTCTTTAATAGTTTTACCATTTTTTAGTTTGTCCTATCAGCTTAAAAATATTTTAAAATATTTACACCGTGTTTTCTATGAAACTCAAAGGGATTTGCAGGCTCTGAGGAATGCATTGATGTTGTCAAACATCCCCCAAATTGTAGACAACTCTATTAATCATAACACAAACGTTTCATTCTTTCAGTAGATGCTAGAAAAGTGATGGTGAGACATTCATAGAGAGGATGCAAAACTCCCTAGCAATGCATTCGGTTAGGACAGTACTTCAGTATTAAACATCATAGAATTATAGAATGGTTTCGGTTGGAAGGGACCTCAAAGCCCATCTAGTTCCAACCCCCTGCCATGGGCAGGGACACCCCCACAAGCCCAGGGTGCCCAAAGCCCCATCCAACCTGGCCTTGGGCACTGCCAGGGAGCCAGGGGCAGCCACAGCTTCTCGGGGCACCCTGTGCCAGGGCCTCACCACCCTCCCGGGGAAGAGTTTCTTCCTAACATCTAATGTAAATCTCCCCTCCTTCAGCTTAGGGCCATTCCCCTTGTCCTATCAGTACGTGCCCTTGTAAACAGCCCTTCTCCAGCTTCGAACAATCGCATTTTCAAGTGATAAATGATGGGAACGTCAAGATTTTGACGTCAGCAGCTCTTCTAGCTAGCATCTCCCCAACTTTTAAAGGGGGGAAAAAAAAAAAAAAAAGGAAGAAAAAGAAAGAAAAAGAGAAAAAAGCCAAGCCATTTGGCATGGACTTGTGCTTCTGTAGATCAGCTGCTCCACCTGTAATCTCTAGTGCTGCTCTGCCCCCTTGTGCTGCTGCAACCGCAGAGCAGCGCCCGCGCTTCGTGCGGGGACCGCGCGCCCAAAAACCCCCCACTGTCACTTCTCACTTTTCTGGCAAGTTCAAGGTCAGTGCCTAGCTATTTTCAGCTCGTCTCTTCTTGATCCGTGCAGAGAAATGACAAGGTAACGTGATTTGGGGTCAGCTGTATTACAGGAACCGTTACATAAACGGAGAAAGTGGAAATCAATCCTAGCTGACAGTGTCTTCAGGATAATCAGCGCTCACTCCATGCCGCTGTCAGCTCTCCTGCGTCAAACACCATGTTACTTCTGTCAGGTCTCCTTAACAAAACCGTATTCTCACTTTTGGCAAAGTAAATAAATATTTCACTCGGGCTTGCATTTACTTCATTGTTTAGAGAACTTTAACACTTTGGACTTGCAAAGAGTCCCCATTTATATGGGAAAAGACATCTTAGGCTGTCATGTCCATTACTGCCTGCGAAGGGCGTTGGCAAAGATACAGTGGAGTCTCGAGAAATACCCCGTTCTTCGTATTTTGTGCTTGATTTCTTCACGCAGACGATTGTCCTCTGATTCTCCGTCACTGAGCCGACCTCGGCTTCCCAAGGTTCTTACCTAACCCACGGTCAGCCTCGCCCCAACCATACCAGAGCTGTTCCTCTAACGTTTTAGGACACCTTCCTCAATTTGTTTGATTATTATTACTTTATCTGAACCATTTCCTCCCCTAACTAGACATCTTCCCTAACGCAGAATTATGAACATATCATTTCACAAGATGTGCCGCGTTAGCCGCGTCTCGATGACAGCACATGGTATGTCAGTTTAGGGAGAGAACAGCGATTCCATCCCACCCACCTTGTGCTCCCGTGAAACTGCCAAGCCCGCGGTACTCCGCCGAAGAACAATTTACCATAATATTAGTTGTCACTAAATTCAAAGACGGAACTCCTAAAGCTATAAAATGGATTAGAAGCAATTTAAAAAAGAATTAACAAACTAGAGTAAGAGTATACTGTCAACAAACAAATGCTTCATCATAGCACTGTAATTTGGAATTTTAATTACCCCTCTGCTTCTGTAACAAAACAATGTCTGAACTGGCAGCCATTTGAATCTCTCACAGGTCATTGAGCATTCTAGTTAATTACTCTATGAATAGCCTGTTTTTCTCCCCTCTGGAAACACGTTTCTAATGGCAGTCAAGGTCTGACAAATGTGTCATCTACATAATTAGCTAGGAAGCAACACAAAACATTAAACATGCTTTGTGCCGACAACTATCAAAACATTTCATTTGTTGTCAATTATTCATTACTTTGTAGGTTCTGAAGGGGTTGTTATTATGGAAATAAGTCCAGATGCTAACAAGGTTAGAGTTTTTTATTCAAATTAGTAATCAGAGGACTAACTTTAAAAAATGTATCCCGTGTACGTTTATGGTAGCGTTCAATCAGTACTAAATTATAAACGAATTTAGTTAAGTTCAAGTTAAAATAGCCATGGCAGAGCACATACGCTAATTTGTAGAGTTGCATCCCTCTTTGAAGTTTTAGGATCTAAGCTGAAGTAGCAAACTTTCAGAACCTTTGGCAAGACTAATTTGTGCTTGGTAAATAGAGTAAAGATTTTCACAGCATGAGATAATGTAAGATTGCAAGAAAAAGAAAAAAAAAAAAAGAAAAAAAACCTGGAGGTTTTTGAACCTTTTTCCTACCCTTCTGTCACACTGAGTAAAAGTCAAAATCAGCAATTCCAACTCGTATAATATCTCGTCTGAACTTCAGTTTGGTTTAACAAGGAAGCCAAACCAGTTACATTCACCACTCCCTTAATAGAGCTGAAATGAATTTATCCTCGCTTTTAAGAAGAAATAGGTGCTGGTTATTTCTTTTTTCTATGATCTCATTATGATGCTGCCTGTCAAGCTACGGAGCTGAAACGGTACAGTGAAAATGTTTGGAGGAGAAATAAAGGGGGAGTTTAACAATAAAATTAACTTCTTCCTTTTTAGCCAAGACCATTTCCGTTGAAGTGCTATAATACAAATATACAACAAAGAATACCTTCTCACAGGGCATGTGTAAGGGAAAAAAAAAAAGGGGGAAAAAAAAAAGGGGGGGAAAAAATTCAGAAAAACAAAAGGCTCATTCTGAGCCTGAAAAGATGCCTGCACACTAAATGCTGATCCTGAAAAAGGGCTGGGAGGCAACCTGCATTGCTCCATTGAGAAGAACTCCTTATTGAAGGCAAACTGAACCCTAGAACATTCTAACGCACTAATATTCTACTTTGTCTAAGGAGTTCATGGCATGTAGGACATACATGAGCGTGTAGGAGTGCGTCTGGGAGCGGTGCCCAGTGCACGCTGAGGGCCTCTGCCCCGGAGCAGCTCCTCAGGTGGGGAGCGAGGGACACGCGCATGAAATGGCTGAAAACCCTGAGTCGAGGGCTGAATGAGTCAGTCTGCAAGTACGACACACTCCAGAGAGCGGATCTAGGTTCTGAAAGCACCAAAGCAGTACGGGGACATATGACACCCTTCATCTCTCATTTTCCTGCCCTAGAAGGGAGAACGACTGATGTTACTCAACAGATTTGTTTGGGTTTTTTTGGGCAATATTCACGTTCAAGAAGTGAAACCGGACTATGTTTACGGACTCCCTGCTTTCATACCTACCCTGAAATATTTGGAGTGAACAAAGTGCAAGCTTGCATTTATTAACAATTTCCACACTTGTCATGGGAAGCTCATCTATTTTTCTACATCTGTCCCAGTGTTATTATACGATTTGTGTAACACCTCGAAGGGAACACAGCTATTTCCTTACAGCGATAAAAGTAAATGCATCTATAAGGACTAGCATATGATGCTAAAATTTGCAGAGAATAAAGCCTGGGCAGTCACTATTAGAACACAATAAAGAGAATATTTTTCCTCTTCCATCTCAAATGTACACAACTATGACAGGAGAAGGTTTTCTGCTTTTAGAAATGTTTTGTCAAGATTTGTTTTTTCTTCCAGGAAAAAAAAATAAACCGAGGGGGAAAAAAAAAAAGAAAAAAAAAAAAGAGAGGAATCCTCACAAACTTTCCCTAAATAAAATGTACTATAAAAGAAGCTCTGATGATCTCTCAGAGATTGAAATAATCCATTTTCAGCTAAAACTACCCATAGCAATGAAACTGAAAATACTCTGAAAGAGGGCTGGAGTCTGTCTTGCAATTAACATTAAACAGATAACATATTTATGAGGAAGTCAAAATATTTTGGAAGCCGATAATCCTGTAAGCCTTAACATGGTATAAAAACAACAAATAAATGCGAAGTGTTACTGTTACACATGCCTGCCTGATCAATGGTTTTCACATATTGATCTATAAATGGAGTTGACAGTCTGTGTTGGCTGCACATTTTCCAAGCAGCTCTATTTTTGTACAAAACCAATACGGGCAATTACCTTTGTTTGAGATGCCAAGTCTTATCAATTCAATGTGATTTAGTGTCATTTTAATTAAATATCAGGATCTACTTCAGGACAATCTATACAAACAAAGCCTCAAACTTGACTATAAGCTTGATTTGAAGTAAACATGTACAAGCCCTAGCAATTTCAAAATATGGCTCAAAAACTCTGCTAAACAGAAGGCTTATATTTTTAGCGATTTTATTTCTGTCTTTTTGGCTAGCCATAACTTTGGCAAGTGTTCTATGATCACAGGAGTAAGAAACAAAAGAAGATTGCTTCCCGTTTCCCTGATAATGTATTAGAGAGATAAATAAACCTACCAGTTTGTTTAACCTAATCAGAAAAAGCTCTCATACATTAACATTTTGGAATGTCTAAATAGGTTCTAATTCTTAATATAGACACCCATAAAAAAAGACATTTCATTGTTTGAAGTTGTTCTGAATGAAGCAAAATGCACTTCCCTGGGGTTTAACAGATGAAAATAGCAAATATTCATTTACATTGCAAGTTCAGACACTAACATTAAGCACAGAAAGAGCCCCTGCTTACCACAATCTGTGTCCAGCTTCGTGATTTGTGCTCTTTAAACTCTACATTAATATCAATTTCAACCTTTCCACAAAGCTCAAGCGTTTCCGTCGTAAATAAATAACGCAAACCCCCAAGAACCTACGTTCAGCTTTTGCATCAGTTAGCTTATGCATTCCACATTTGCATCTTTACTACTATAAAATGCACAAGTGCATATGGCCCTACTGATGTATGATGTATATCCTTCTTTGTCACACTATAGAAAATAATCTGTCCACCTTCAAAAGTATAGCCCCAGGTGTGCTTACAAGCATCACAGCAAATGCTTGAGAATACAACAAATCCCTTAGAGAAAATTATGTATTTTCTTCCCTATAAATCACCAGTGATCTTTCTAGTTTTGTGTCTGGTTTTTGCCCCTTATCGTCTGGAATGTTTAGGGCTTTTTTTCCCAAATATGTTTTAGAAATATATATTTCTATTTATTGTTCAAAATGTGCTAATGCTGACTGCCTTAATCCACTGAAGTCAGTAGGTTTTGCATAAGTTGGGTAAAGAGGCTTTGACCCATTTGTTAATAGAACCTGGGGTATAGTGCACAAGCTGAACATGGGTGGCGGAAGATGTGGAGTCCCTTTTTCAGCTATCCCTAGTTTTTAAAAAGGAAAATCTTTCTGGTGATAGGACAAAATTATTCATGCAATGTAAAATAGAAAATAAGCATAATCAGTGGAGACCTTCTAGATTATATCTACCTACTAAAGAGAGGCAGACGGCTGAAAATAGAAAATGTCCAAATACAAAGATCAGGATCAATCTTTCTTTCTTATCTTCCAGCACAAAATAATTAACTTTGTTTAACATACTGGCAATATGCATCTTTTAGCAGGGATTTGTGCGCCTTTAAATGCAAAAGTGATGACTGTGTATGTAAGCGCACTGGAAAAGAGCATCACGAATTTTACAACAAGATTACTAGATGTGTGCGTATCAGTTGGACCCTGCTCTTTCAAGACACTTGGGCTTGGACTCCTCCATCACTTTCCCCTAAATCCTTCAGAAGTCACATGCACGGATTCAGATATGTCAGCGTGCGGTTGACACGTGCAATTGATATTTCACTGCTCTTTTAACTTGGATTTCACTGCGTGTAAGGCATGTATCTGAAAACGTTTGGATCCTTAGGAATTCTGCTTTTAGTTTGGGCGTTAGCAAACAACTTTAAGAGGCTTATTTAAGCAAATACGCCAAAACACTTTCAGTCTGTCAATATCTAGTCAGAAAATTCTGCATGGCAAAAAGAGATGAAAAGAATTGAAATAGAAAGGAAATTAGTAGCATGGCAAGCTTTCAATCTATTATGTCGGAGCCAAGTTTGCTTGGTGAAATGACATATACTCAGTAAAATTCCGCTTTTATATAATTAGCTACTAAACAAATGTAACACAAAGCAACTTTTCAGCTCTCAGCCAATGAAAATATATTGTACCTGTTATGGTTATTGGAATGCAGCAGTGAATATTTATGTCTAATTTAACTTTTTAGAGCCCTTTCTCTGTAACAGTCCAGCATACTATCCCCAAAACTAAAGTTATGTAACAAGGTAATATCAACAATGAGAAACTGCATGATAAAATCCTGCCCAAAAGTGAAAAATGCTAATTTTGTCTCATTTAGCAGCTGGATACAGAAATGCTCATTAGTTTTAAGAGGGTTAATCCTTTTAACTTTTGCATATTGATATGCCAATTATGCCTAATTGTACAAGAGGCATCAGTCAAGGTAATAGTGCATAAACACATGAAAGTTATTAAGTACATCCCAACATGTAATAAAGTAGGTGTTAATTGGTAGCTGAGTTCTGCAGGCTATTGAGGTGGATAATTCATTGAGAGATGGATCACTTGTAATTTCTCTACATAATTCCTTTTGCAGTCTCATGCTGTGATGTTTTCATGCTTGTCAAAAACAACTGCAGCCTAGTGCCTTTTGTTAAACACAGCCAATAAAATATGTTAGGCATCATTAAATATACTTAACTTTTAAACTTTTTCAAAGGTACAGTTCTTCCTGATAATACATTACAGTATTCCCGGTAAATTGCTATAAGCATCGGTTCAGGTTTGTAATGGAGGAACATTTCACGTCAGATAAAAAGGAAGAAACATCGTACACTGTGTCTGAGGCAAACAACATCGTTTAAATGGAAGGTAAATCAGTACCCTATCAGCTGCTAAGATCCAAACAGATTTTTCGCTCCAGAAATACACGGCGAAATGAGTTAACTCTGTCAGAGAAATTAATGATTAAAATAATATATTTCTACACAAGTTTGAATTTGAACTTCAAGCAAAGAGGGAAGAAAATACAGCTGTTATTATAGGCTTCCTCCACTTAATAACTTTTTGTTAGGAAGCTGAATATTTCATAGGAATCCATTACATCAACAAAACAAAAAATTAATGGCTGGCATGGTTGTGAGAAGTGACTGAGACCTGGGACTCTGTCCCTAGCTAGCAGAGTTTTCTCCCTCATTTGCATTCTCTGAGAACAAAATGGATCTGGAGTCCAAAAAGTGGCTAACATTGCATAAATAATTTTGTAACATCATATGGCCTCAGCTGCAAGTTGCCACCATTACGGAAGAAAATTAACCAGGGGAGACTCATACCAATCAGTTTGTTTAGTAGCTCAGAAGGAGTACAGGGGCAGGACGCAACTGGCAACAGAGTTCATCACTAACTATTTAATTTAAAAAAAAAAATGGTAATGGATAAAAAATAACTCAACTCTTTCAACACTGTCAACTATTAAAATAATAGAACTTCAGTGTCTGATTTTCACAATTCATTCATTCTTACAGCAAGACTTATTTTTGTTACTGACAAAGTTGTCCTTTATTTACCGAGTTGTAATTTCAATTTCTTTACTTTTCTCTAGTTTTGGCATTTACCTTTTAAGAAATTGTGGCATATATCTGATACGGTAAGAATTGTTCTCTATAGCAGCTGAACTTAAGCACTCTGACACTTGACAGTTGAAATGCTAAGTAGATGCTATGATCCTGGCCACCAAAGCCACATTTTGTCTTTCAGTGAAGGAAAATAATTATTCCAATGCCTAGCCATAGTTGTAAAAATGTATTAGTGCCATTAAATGTGATTCTGTGATTCTGTAAATCCCTCCTTGGAAGGGAAGATCATGAAACCAGTATCTCAACCACACTTCAGATAATTCTGTAGTTGAAATTTGGAAAACTCAGAAAATGTTAGTAGTACTTTACTTACAGGCTCAGCGACTTTCACGTTCTCGGGCAGAAACATAGATTTGCTTTGGCTCAGTCTATCATGGTGGCTGGTGGCATTTTTGATCCTCATTTGAACAGCCCCAGTACTGTGTTGAGAAGGATTTGGCTTTTCAGAGGCCGTATCAGACGTTGTAGACCTTTCCATGGTTACTGGGTTGACCTGAAGAACATAAGAGCATTAATCTAGGGACCCTTCATACAAAAAATGTATCAATGCCAGTTGTGTGTTACTGGGAGAAGAAGCTGCTGAGTTATCTTGCTGGCAAGATCTTGATCATCTTTGAACACCAGGATAACTATCAGCTGTGTCAGCCTGGAGTTTTATTATTGTCCTTATCACTCACCCATCCAAACTGCCTTGCAAGAGTTAGTTTATGTAAAAGATTATCCTTATCTCAAAAGCCATTCTCCTCTATGGTGTAATCTCCCTGCAAGCCTCTGTCACGTCCAGCTGGCAGCCACTACACTTTGTCTTTGGCCCTGCTTACACTACACATTTTAAATCTTGCAAAGGAAAACAACATGCTGTGAAGCCAATTAACATATCTTACCTCCACAGTTCAATACGTGCATGTTACAAGCGCATTACAGGACCACACTGCAACCCTCCTAGTGTCCTAGATTCAAACCCAGATCTCATAAAATTTTCCTTCATTTTAACAATTCTACCAACAGCATGGGTGGGATTTTTGTTTCTCTGTTAATTTTCAAAATTCTGAAATGAGGAAATGGCTGAATGCATCATCTCTCCAGCCCTTGGAAGGATCAGGGAAAACTTGTACAAAACAATCACCTTCTCGAGTTAGTGCTGCTGTTCCACCTCCTGTTCCGGCAATAGTGCAACTCAACAAGCTGTTCAAGTTTCCAAAACTTTTTCTGTCACCAAGAATTGCTTTGTGTTTCCTTTACAAAACATCAGGACAGTGATGTATAAAATATCAGGACAGAGTACACCACGTGCTCTAATTTGCTCCCCCTAGTCCACCCTGGCACTACTATATGTAAATCGTGGGTGAAGTAAAGTGGTAAGAGCCACAAGAAAACTTGTTATTTATACTGCTATGTAACCACATGAGAAAACGCATAAGGAAGATATATTATACTAAGCTGGAATTGCTGGTTTTCCTACTATGGAACCAGGGAAATAGAAATTCAGTTAAGTGCAGTATAATAGAAACTATTGAAAATCAGCATTTTCCAAATGCATTTGAAAAGCACAACTTTTTCTGGCAACATCTCCCCAACCTCTGGAGATTCTAAAAGACGAAAATCCCTAATTTCAAGACTGTCTCTGTCTATGAAGGCATCAAAGCAGAGGAAGATACAGTACCAGTGTGAAGGCAGGAAAGGGAGATAAGAAGAGCTACTGCATGTCTCTGGGCAGAACCACAGCCATTGTTCTGATGGAAGGACACAGGTCTCATAGCTTCACCCTCTCCTGGCCCCAGTAAATCAATTCTTTACAGGAAACTACATCTAAATGTAGAGGACAATAATGAGAGGTCATGCAGTGACAGAATGGTTGAGGTTGGAAGAGATCTCTCAAGGCCATTTGGCCCAGCTCCCCTTTTCAAGCAGGACCACATAGAGCTGGTTGTCCATAACCACATCCAGAAGGCTTTTAAATATCTTCAGTGGGATTTAAATTCATACAGACAGGGATATGGAAAAGTGAGGAAACACAGCACTCTTGAAGAGAGAAATGAGAAGAAGAAAATGTTTCAATATTAGCCATTACATGCCACGATAGAAACACTAACTTTAGTAAAAGCAACAGTAAAGCTGATAGTCATTGACCATTTCCTCCATTGAATTAGTTACTCAAGGATCCTTACAACACTTGAACCACAGAAAATTTGGCTAAAGCAGTTTCCTGCTCCTCAGTAGTGTGCACGTCTGTTTCTGCTGCAGAACTGGTATACAATGTGGGGAAAAACTCTTTACGTGGACCTTAGGGAAATGGCACTGTGTATTCTTCCTCTCTGAGACACTTTTCACCACCCTTCAGAGCAGTCACCACTCAAACCCATGTTGCAGGGACACTGCCGTTTTGGCAGTAAGGTCTGCAGCAGCACTAAGTGGGAAATGATTTTTTTTCTCCTTCTAAATTTGGAGAGTCGAACCATTTTGTATTTCATGTTGGTATCAAACCAAAATTGCTTCTCAACAGATTTTCAGTAGGCTCTAGGCTGGAGAGCTGATCAGACTCGAGAGACGGGAGCAACACTGGCTCTGTCACCGATCCAATGTTTGGCTGGAGCACATCTCTCAGATTTTCTTCTGAAATCTCTCACCTATAAAACTCTGACATATCTCTTCTTGGGAGCATTATGACTTTTAATTAGGCAGTCTCTGTCTGGTGTTGTCAGTACATGATGTGCTATGAAAAAGTTTAATAGTAAGATAAAGTCATGCCCTGGATCTCAACTAGGAGCACACTCAGTAAATGGTAAGTCTGCAAAGACTTCTGAAATTTTTTATTCTAATCTCATTGACTGTTTTTTCCCCCAAATTGCAACTAACCTGATTTTCCCCAAAATTGGAACTAATTCTCATGTATCAGAATATTAAAAGGAGACTTACTGAGGCACTAAAATTACAGGAATCACCATAAAAGAAAATAAAAGCCCCCAAACTATAACATTTCCTCCATCAGATTTTGTTTATCTTCGTGCAGAGCATGGTGAGATCCTGCAGAATACGAAGGAAATCTTGCAGAATATGAAGGAAAGGTGCAAGTTACAAAAGTTGCTCCTTTAGGATTTCCAGGTAGAAATCCTTTGCTACCCAAACTCCATTAAGACTCCTGACAGCGTTACCGGCTCTGCATGCCAGTAGATGGCACCCTGAATATGAGCTCCGCAAACCCAACAGCATCTCATCCACTTTTGCAAGAATTTGATTGTATTGACACTTTCCCCTCTTTTTTCTTTTTTTAACTTTAAAAAAAAATTAACAGAAGGGAAGACAGTCAGGAAACAGATAAAATATAAACAGAAAACATAAAAAGGGTCCTGTCTGATGCTTTTATGATTTGATGCTTCCAAACTGTTATTAGCATCAGGACCAAGTTTGGGCCCGTTTTGCTGGGGAATTCTTTTCACTTACTTTGGAAGGCAGAGCTGCCAAGCCCTGTGCAACTATTTGTGAGGCACTCCATGTTCATTACATAATTAGCTAATTTGCCTTTTGGCTAATAGTTAGCATCTGGATATAAATTTTAGTTTTGAAACCTCCTACGGTTGATTTGCTGGGAAAAGGTACTAAACCAAGACAGACTTTATCCCCCCTCCCTGCTGTTTATAGGGTTTCTGGAGCAAAGGAGCAGCATAACTTTAAAGGCATTCACCTAAGAGAAGAGGGACAGGGGAACATCTTGAAACACGCTCTTAGAAGTAGCTGGTTTGGGACCCTGTGGAACAGAAGTGGCAGACTAGATAATAGCGGTGAAAAGTCAGGGAATGGCACAGGTACAAGAAAAATCCTTGACATGAGGTTGGATGGATGATACAGGAAGGGCACATTGATTCATAGGGTGCTGACACAAAAGATGACATTGGATGTGAGAAAGGAAAACTTTAATTTCTGGAGAATGGGTAGATCAGCTTACTTACGGAGCAAGAAACACCACTGAGCTGACCAATTCAGTCCTCTACTGACAGCTACTTTTGGACATATCCTCAGGAGTTAAAAAACCCTTGCTGAAGGAAGTGGTTCATACTTTAAATGCAATCCACGACCTGTCCTGATTTCAGCTGGGACAGAGTTAATTTTCTTTCTAGTAGCTGATACAGTGCTGTGTTTTGGATTTAGGATGAGAATAATGTCGGTAAGATGCCGATGCTTTAGTTGTCACCAGGTAGTTGCAGTGCCTTCACTAAGTCAAGGACTTTTCAGCTTCTCACGCCCTGCCAGGTGCAGAAGAAGCTGGGAGAGCACAGCCAGGACAGCTGACCCCGACTGGCCACAGGGACATTCCCTAACATACAGCGTCATGCTCCATATAGAACTGGGGAAGCGAGCCGGGAGGTGGGATCGTGGCTCGAAAACAGAGTGGGCATAGGACTGGTTTTGAATATTTCCCTTCCACTCCAGCAAGTAGCACAGCATCTCCCAGGTGAATCAGGCTGAACCGAAGCCAGCGCTCAAACACCAGCTGCAGCGGTGAGGTGGCTGCTAAATAGTCAAGTGACATTTTATGTGTCTGCCAGATCAGCGGTTAGATCCTAAAACCCCAAACTCCGAAGACACAGTTAACTTTCAAACACACGGTGTGGAAGTAGAGTATTACAGGGGTGAAAAATGGAAAGGTTATTGCAGATGCAAATTTACACACAATAAAGCCATCCCATTTCTGAGAATCAGGACTAGGTTAAACGAGTAACGCAGCAAATTGTGAGGAAGACCAAGATCTTATCTCCACAAAGTGCTGGCTCTTCAGCACTTGAAAAAAATTCAAGAACATTTTTTGTAACATTTCTTTTAAAAGCAGTGCTTTCACAAAACCTCGTCGTTTGATAACAATGAAAATACTTAAATTAGTTCGAATTTTCCTTTGATGGCAAAAAGTACTTTTCTGCCCTTTCTCTTCAAAAAGAGAAAGGAGATGATAAATGAAACAAGTAACATGGTTAATTTTCCAACGAAAAACAAAACAAGCCAAAACAACCCCTTCCTTTTGTTATTGATAATTTCCAAGTAAAAAGGAAATATATACTTTTTAGCAAAAATTAATGAATTGTTCATCTCACTGCCATTCTTGTGTCTTTGGTAGCTTAATTATGGTTTCTGTCTCGCAATGTCAGCCAGTAAACATTCTTCTCCTACAGCAGCTCATGGAGTTCCAGGAAGTTTCTAATTGCATTTATCAGATTTTTAATCCATGTTGGCATCTTGCTTTGTCCAGAAATTGATCATATAATGATCGGACTGATTGGCATTGCCCAAGAACTTTATTCATGAGTTTTGGTGCTGTATCGGCAAAGTTAGCGAATAGGCTTCCTACAAAGGAAAGAATTAGTTCTTCAAGAAGCAAGAGGATAGTAGTGTTTCTAAATTTTGGCTTGAGCTATGCCTACGTTTCCTACAGCTACATATAGTGAAAGACAGAATTGAAATGTTATCACAGGACCATAGAATATCCCAAATTGGAAGGGACCCGTAAGGATCATCATGTCCAACCCCTGGCTCCACAGAGGACCAGCCCAACCAGAGCAGACGACTGAGAGTGTTGGCCAGACGCTGCTTGAACTCAGCCAAGCTAATGTTAATTCATTAGCAACTTGTACCAAGTAGAAGTTGCAGCAAGTACTTTTATCCAAGAAAAAAAGAAATCTATCCATGATTTGGTTTATAAGATGTGAGATTAATAACATTGTATATAATTTTCAGTATTTGTCAAAATATTTTTTTCATTTCCAACTTCACTCCTTATGACTTATCTACCACTATCAAGTCAGAAGCATAATGAACACGAAAGCGTTCCACATAGTAAGGTGAAAACACTGCAAAAGTAAAGTGCATCTTGTTACATTTGCTAATTCCATTCTCCCTCTGAAGAACACACCGCACATGAAGAGCATCCATTGAAACCTAATGCAGCAATATTACAGAAGGGTAAAAATCAGCACAAAAAGTGTTCACCATTACACTAGACCTGTGAGCCTCAAAAACTGTAAAAATGGAAGAGGAAGAGCTAACAAATGAAAAAACAAGATAATGCCACACACATGGTGAGTCAGAGCATTCTTGTAAAGGAGAAAACACATTGCTGTGTCTGTGAAAGAAGAGTTTAAAGTCAACACACCTACGTAAACATTTCTGCTGTTGAGTTTTGCTCTTAGCCTTTGCGACACTGTTTGTTATCTCTGCTGAAGTACAGCTCAGGGGCGGGGAGTGCTTGAACACACAACTGATGGGAACAAAGGGGGACAGATGAGAAAACTGTAGGTAAAGGGAGGGAGTAACAAGTAAACTGCCACATAGCTTTTTTCAATTCTTATCTGCACTCTACTCTGGCTATTTTTTATTTTTTTTTCAACCTTCCTCGTCACGCTGCTCTCATAGCTAACATGCCACTCATCTGCGCCCAGGGCATGGACACGATCAGCAAAGGCTGCTGAGGGATACAGCGTCCTGGGCTGGTGCCCAGAAGAGTCCTGAAGCCAGTTTATCCGATTACTAGAAGAACAGAAAAATCCATTGTAATGAAAATACAAAGCAGATGGAACATTCCTATGCCTTTTCCTTGGCAGAAAGATGTCATCCAGCCTGGAATCATTTGTACTTAGGAAGTAGCATTAATGTCAACCATCACTCATATCTCTAGTCAAAGTAGGAGATCAGAAATGACGCTACATTACCATTGTCTGGGTCTTTACTTCAGTTTTATCCTTTTATATCATCTAAACAATAAAAGAGAATTTTGTGTCAAGTTCAGGATGCTGTAAAATGTTACATGTCCTAAACTCAACAGCACAGTTTCCTTTACCAGCCAAACGTGCAATCTCATCAGCAAACATCAGTGAGTTAGTTGGTGTGTCCCAAGTCCTACAAAATCTGTGCTCATCAGCATTAATTATCACACCTTCTTTTAATTTTTCTACATGTTAAACTTTCAGTAGTGTGTCGCAGAACAGGCAACACGCTAGCAAGAATCATGGAGGTCATCTTACTTCATGTGTCTTAAGGCTGGATTTGTAGTCACTCTCTTCTAGTCCAATATTTGAGGACTTTCTGCAAAGGAAAGCAGAAATGGCCCACAGTGTTCCTCAGGCAACTGTGATTTACATGTACAGCTACCCATGCCTCTCTTGTGGTCAAAGAGAAGGGTAAAATATCTTTCCTTTTTTGTTTGTAGCAATATCTCATTGCCCAGCATTTCTCTGTTACCATGTGTGGAATACACTGCTCAGCACAATATTCACAATTTTGTTTATGCTCTGAGGTATATAATCCAGTCTATGAAAGATGCACAAAAAGGCAAATTTATTGACACAATTCGGTCCAAATCACAGCAGACTTCCTAGGCAGTAGTGCAGTACAAGTAGGAAAGCATTTTCAAGCATCATTGTTAAACAGCTCTCAGGCTACAGAGTCTTTTATCCTTGATACTTTACCTTGGTCCTTGATACGACGACCATTTGAACCTTCTCGGTTTATTCTCTTATATGAAGACAGGGTTGTATTTTATGATAACTCTTGGTTAATAACTACATAATTCTCACACTTGCAATATCACAATTTAACATCCAGTTGAAACAAAGTCTGTTATCATTAAAAATAATTTCTTCCAAGTTTGTGCAATATAGGACATGCAGTTCCAGACAGATCTTAAAGGTCTGATCCTGATCTCAGCTTCGCAGTGAACTCACTGAAGTTAACGGACGTGCAGGAAAGCAAAAGTAACGTCAAGCACAGCCGAGGAGGGAAGCCACAGCACTCACTGCATTACACAGCCAGGTATGGAAATACACTTTATAACAGACTGCAGGAGGGAAGGATGCAGGCGTGCACCACTCTACAGCAGTGACTATGTTGTTTAATTTTGGGTCTACAAACTTACAGTAAGGTTATTTTGATGACTGAATTCCTAAGATTTAAAATATTAAAATGTGGTACTTAATTTTGCATTCCGGATAGTTCCCACACATACTAAGGAATGGAAGTGGATTCTCCACGTAGAGTACGTCACAGATCCGCACGGGTGCAGAGTCTCCGCCGCACAATACCTCACAGACTGCTGCAGTTTATGTTTTAGTGATTTCCTGTCCATTGACTACAGTGCTAAAAATAGGAGTGGCTTACCGCTCTCAAGTTTGACTGCGGTATATTTTTCTATTTTTCAACGGGTAATAGCACCTTATCCTTTTAATTTTTTATTGTGTGAGATAAAATAGACAGAAGATGGAAGGCTGATAGAGTCTACAAGATGGCAGCAAAAATACAAACCAAATACACAGTTTCAGTAAAAATATTATCAATCTTTACAAACTGTTGATTGACTTGTCTCAAGGATTGCATGAAAAGGGATATGAAGGCATAAAATTTAAATAACTGTGCTAGACTGGCAATGGCTATCAATGAAGGTTTAATCAGGGCCTAAAGTCTTACTTTGTGCCATTCTGAAATTTCGTAGATGATAACTGAAAGTCCCAGAGTCTGCTCCCTGTTATATGTAGAGCTTTAAAAATAACAGGATCAGATGAAAAAGAAAAACAGGGATCTGGAAAAGCTATTTGTGCCCTATGGGGTAGAGATGTTCTATCTCTGGAAATGTTTTCCTACCTGGATAGAAATAGCCTGAGAATTAGAAAGGAAAGAGGATGGGAGACAGTTACTATTCCAAAATTGTGCAGATACAATGACAAACTCTTCACATCCATGTTTAACGAGTCCAGCCACAACTCTACAGATACAACTCTAATCCTGTAATCCTCCATGACCTTCTATCTACAGGTCTTCCCCACAGAAATAAAAACTTGTTAGGAAATATCGCCAGGATATTATTGAAAACAACAAAAAAACATGCAATAGGGTTAAAGAGCTTCTTCAAATCGGCAAGTGACTGCATATGGGCATGTTACTTCTTGCATCATTTAGTTTCTTAATCATATTACAAGTGAAGGTCTCAGGAAAGGTAACAGTTGTTTCAAAAGTTCGTCTGTCCCAATATATCATATGGGATAGCATAATGGAGTCTATTTTCACCACTCCTGTGTCAATTTAATATCTCAGCTTCGAGTAGAACTTGAAGCTAAAAGTATCCTTTGTGTACAGTTTGGCCTGCATATGTTCTGGGAACAGTCGTCCATAGTAGAAATTCAGTTGAATATGTAAAAGAACATGCCTGGGAAAAATTGTTACTTCTAGGTCTTCCTGCTGGCAGCGCGTTTCATCTCAGTTCTTTCTGGAGTGCATCTGATCCGCGACACCTGCCTCCATTTTCCATGCTGTGCAAGCTAGACTACAATCCTTCAAATGATGAATACTGGTCATAAATACAAGGTATTAAAGAAACAAACTGTGAATACCACCCGATATTGAACACTTCTAATGCATCCTACAACACTGAATATCAGAACGGGTATGGTTTAGACATTAGACCAGCGGCAGCAAGTAGGTTACAGCAACGTAAGGGTTCATAACAATTTAATTGATTTGACGCCAAAAAAGACCTGAGAAGTGCTAAATGGAATGCTTGGTTACTCCTGACCTGCCCTCACCTAAAACATGAAGAAAAGATCATTTTCTTTTACTTCCTTCCTTTCTGCTATACATTTATATACTGCAGATAAGTACAGAGTGAAGTCACAGCTTTCCAAAAACCCACAGGTAAGACTGAGCAGCGCTAAACTCATTTTACACCTGCATATTATGCTTGTCGCATGCTAACTTTTTAGTTTAAAGCTGTCTAATCCTGAATTTAAAAAAAAAAAAAAAAGTAGAAAAAAGAATCCAATGTTTTCTCTAGGAAGATCACATAAGAATCACAAATTTTCTCCGGTGCTTGAAAGAAATCTGTTCCTATAGCCTAAATGTTCAGAAAAGTGTTGTTACTTTTAATGTTGCCAGATCTGAAGTGATGAGATACTATGGGAAAGGTTATTCTTGCAGTATTTACAGATACAAGCAGAAGCAGAAGTGACAGAAATTTCAAAGTAAGACTGCTTGAAATACTTCCAGCTCGATTTTGCAGAACTTCTCCTCACAGAGATTCAGATATTCATCCAAACTTTCTATGCTTACCTGAACTAGACATGTGGTGATGGTAATTTTGGAACAGCCCAAACTCTCTGGAGAAGTAGAAGAGTTAGTACCACAAGATAAACCGATGTATTAGAAAAATATTTTTTAGATGCCTGAACGCTTGCTGCAAACAGACAAAGAAACAAACTTCCTACAGGTTCTAAACTTCAGAGCTTTGCCAACAGAAATTTTGGTTTCAGTTTGACAAACACAAGGCCAGCTCGGGTAGGACGTTACAGCACATTTGAGAACTGTACCACATTCATGTTCAGGCACATGCTCCCCTGGTTGATCTATGGTGGAGGAAGCACCTCGTGTTCATCACTGAGTAAGGCTACACACAAGTTTTATCCCCCTCTGCCTCTAAATCAGTTGTGCACGACCAAACAGTTGGAGTTGTAAGTCATGCCTCAGTTTGCCTCCTGGTCCTTAGTTCCTGCAGCAGCAGCATCCCTTTCGCTAGGGGGGAGGAAAAAAATAATAAAAAAAAAATCCTTCTTGAGCTCTGTTAAGCCTTTGGTGAGGCACTGGCAGTTGTTTTAATCTCTACCACTTTAGCTGAGGGGTATCTTAAAGAATTCCCTCAACTTAGTAGTTTAAATGCGCATTTGTTATGTCTTAATCCATTTTGGAGTTCCGTATATCCATCATCCTACAGAAGACATGTCTGTCAAACTGAGATACTGAGGTTATTGAATAGGAAAGTCTTCAAAGCTACTCAGACTTTAAAATAAAAAAATAACCTTAGAATAAAATTATTTCTTTCTAAGACTGCCTGTCTCAACAATGTCTACAATAAAAGGCTTGTCCCTTATTCAGACAGTAAGACCCCTTCCTCCCAAGTCCTCAGGATAATGTCCAATTCCCTGTGCACATGAGACAGTCCCTGCTACCCTCTCTCCATCTTCCTCCACACATATCTGCAGCAGTTTTTGTGCTGTGATCCTGCAGCTGCTCCCTTACTACTTCTCACTGCTCCCACTTCCCATCTGAGGGGGGAAAAAAAAGCTCCAGACACTTTTAATCTGTTCCCACACTCCATCTCCACTTTCCTTTGCAGAGCTCCTGGTGCTGCTCTTGTAAGAGACGCTGCTGTGAAACGCAGCAGAGCCAGCACCTACAATTTTAGGAGAAAACTTTGAAGCTACAGCAGGAACTAGAAGGGGAAATTCTTTGTGGCTTGCATAGAGCAAGCCCCTCTTCTGCATTTCCTGGAGGCCCCAGTTTGCTTTCTTCACCAGCCACCTCTGCCGTGGCCCAGAGTGGAGCATAAGGCAGCAGGAGTCCCTACCCACCACGCTGCTCCTCAGAACCACGTGGCCAAGCGGGGAAAAGACAAAGGTATTTGTTTTATGTGACAGTATCTGATATCACATTGTGTAGGCAAGATGTCTGCTTTCGGCAAAAGGGAAATACCAAAGGTATTGCAGCATCCAAAAAAAAAAATTATATTGATTCTGCAAGAAGGTTGAGGATAGGTTCTGCTACTTATGTCTAAAATTTCCACTGAAAATGTACATTGTTTTGGGAGGGACTGATGAAAATTTTATTTCACTACGGTGCTTTAGGATGACTCCAGAAACCTTGTATGCATGGCTTCTGCAGGCCAGGGAGCCAGAGCCCACCTGCACCACCAGTCCCATCACAGATGTTCTGCACTTGGTAGGAGCAGTCAGAGTCAGCAGCAACAACAGCAGGAGTGCGATGGTGCCAGGTCGGGGTACGAACAACAGTCATAGAAAAGTGGCAGCCATTCATCTGCCCCCAACATTGTTAAGGGCAAACATCTTACATCTGCTGTTGGCTGGGTTTATTAGGTAGTGTGGTAACATGCAGAGCTGAAGGACTCCTCAAGTCCCTTGTTGGCTGAAATTGAAGTACTTGGGTCAAGTGAGCCCCTGCGGTCCTACGTACCTGAGTTAAAATGTTCTTACAGTGCATCAGCACTATCCCCTAAACATCTGTTTCTTTGTGCATGATACAAGTCTAGTAAGAAATCTCTGTGTTCAACTTTTTTCACTCTTATTTTATACAATTTTTGCCCCACATCTTAATAAATTCCCTCTCTTCACTTACCTGCACTCTAGGAAAGAGATTTATAAAAAGACCCAAACTTTAGATTAAAATTAAAGCTAGTAAAGTTCTCCAATCAAAATCTCTGCACACAATTCCAAACATCTCAGGTCTATGCAGCTACATACTACACAGTCCAGAGCCAGTGTGAGACTGTTGAAAGGAAATTCAAGAATGGTTTGAAGAGACCGGTTTCACTAAGCTTCTGCTAAGATTAGAGGCACTTCATGCCTTTACCAGGACCTAGGGATTAATGAACGAGGAAGAACTGAGATGCTTTTATTCAGGCTGTTTTCACTTCCTTCGACTCTCCAAGAAGAGTGGATGAATTAGTGCCACTTTCTAGTCCATAAAATCATCACAAGAATTTGATTACTCATTACTACTGGTTACTATACTTTTCTTTTTTGCTAATAAATTAACCAAGCGTGCAACATACTGCTGATACCAGAAACATTAATCTTTTCAGATCAAGCCTCAGCACTACTCCGCGCGAAGTACAAAAGGCAGCATGTGTCAGAGCAGCTTGGCCAGTTGGAAAGTCTGATGTAACACTTTCCTAGTGGAAAACGTTGATTCATTTGTAGCAAAATCGTTTGCTAGAAAAGCGTTTTCTCTGAGAGCACCCAAGGAACTTTCTGTTGGTGTTTGCAGTGGAGACCCATGGTGTTACCACCAGGCTCTCCTGCAACGTGGGGGAGGGTTTGGGGGAGCCAACATCAACACATGGGCTGGGAATCCCCCAACCAATGGGACATGCTGACAGTGTTGTGTCCATTCTCCCACTGTGGACTGCTCGGTTCCTCCAAATCCACTCTCCCCAGCAGACATCTGGCTGGCTAAGCTGCAGGTGCCTCCTGAGCCACATCTGCGGTGGAGCCATCAGAAATGCTGAGAGCATCCCGATACACAGAAAACTGATGACAAATCCATAAGCCATGGAGGTGACTCTTGGAGACAGAACTCCAGAGCTTCAATTGTCTTCAGAAAATATCTATCTCATTTCCCTCCTTAACCTCAAAGGAAGAGAGTTTAGTAACATCCTGAGCAGCAGGCAAACAAGTAAGTGCACATGCTAAGCACTAAATTGCCTAGGAGGAACATCTGTATCTGGTTCAGATAGGCGTTTCGGTGTCTGATTCAGCACCAAATACAGTGGTGGCTTTGCTCAGGGTGTGGCAGGAAAAGAAGTAAGAAGCAAGAAGCAAAGAGCCAGCACATACTTAAAGCACGTCTCTTCAGCTATAAGCCACATTTACTTCTGGTTTTTCTTCCTTCTTTTCTCCCCCTTACCATGTTGCAGTTGTGCTGAAAACTGATGGATGTCTTGAAGGAATCAGAAGTCACTTTAAGTTCATTTGCTCAAGGACTGTGCCTGGTTAGTATATCAGGCAGAGACTTTGGAAGAAATACTCATGAAAAACCACAATACAAACCCACAATACCCATCTTAACTCCAAGTGAATGATTTAATACATGTCAATCTCAAATGGCAGGAAGCTTTATATTGTACCTTAAACAACCTTAAACCACTAACCATGGCAATATCAGACTTGCTTACTTACTTACTTAAAGCATTTCTTCAATAAATTATCTGTGCACTGTCTGAGTTAGTATTTTACATACCTCCAGAAGTTTAGAATTTGGAGAATATCACTTTGTTAAATAACCCTCCAATATATTTCTTACTTAATTCTCAAAACAGTTCTTCCTCATACTAAGAAAAATCGATGAAAATACAGAGAAATGAAGAGGACAAAACTTCCAGCATGTATGAAGTTTGGGTTCTTAGTTTCTGGCAAACAGGACTCAATGCGACCTCAACATTTCCAGGTGACTTCAGCAATAATGCACTGAAAATCTGCTCCAGCCTGACCTGGCTGAGTCCACAGACTGAGCTCTAGCATGAGTTAGATTTGCTGCACGGTCAGTTTGCAGCATCTAAATACCTGTGCCTAGAAAATTAATGCCTGCTTTTCTCATTCAGATGACTTTCTTCAAAAAAATAATAAAAAAAAATATCCAATACCATTTCTTTTGCTCTTATTTCAGCCATCCTGGAAGTTTGCACCCCACGGTATTTCAAGTTGTAATAAAGATGATGGGAGTCCACAGACTCTGCAAGAGGAGGTCTCACTCTTAAAATAAAAATAGATCTGCATTGAGGAAGTCCCTGTGCAAATGAGGAGCTAGCAGTGTTTGTTTTGTAGTGTTTCCAAAACACCATTTTTATAGTATTTCTTAAAGCAGGGAAGACGGACAGAGGCACGTCCAGCGTGTGAAGGCACAAACTTAACATCCAGCACAGCAGAAAACCAACCATCTCTGTCCTTCAGATGTTGATGAGAGAGTTGCCACTGAAATTAAGATTCATCAGGACTGCTGGTTGAAGCAGACCAACTTTATGACAAGGTCTCAGATGCAGGTAACCTCAATGCCTCCTGACCTACACCAAACTCACAGGTTCCCAAATGCACACCTAACAGGGACGTGTGGCATTGTGAGTATGCTGAAGGCACCAGGGCCTTCAGCCAGCTCTGAGACTAAGAGGACAGTATAGCAATTAATTTCATGGTGACAAAAGCTATTGGAAGCCACCACAGGACGGAAAAAGGGACAGTTTTGTGCAGGTTGTGTAACCAGGTAAGGAAAGCTGCTGAAGTGCTCTGACTGCCACTTGAATTATCATGGAAGATAAACGATCAAAAGCTGGGCCAAAATTTCATCCCATTTCTTTTCTTCAAGACTAATGCTATCAACCAATGAAACCAGGAAAATGCTCAAAGCATCTTCATATAGATGGCATCCAGCAGTACCAGCTTCTGTCTTTGTAGCACCAAGAAATAGGTTCGATGCATCCATGTGGAAGTCCTGCTTTGGGAAAAAGTGAAATGTAGAGGCTAGCTAGAGCTCAAGTGATGCTCAGTTTTGTCTTTAAAAGAGATCAGCCCAAACAACACCTACATATACAGGATTAGGATATATTTTGTAAAACTTCCATGTTTCAGATTTCTAATTAAGAACACACGTAAACACTAACAGACTTCTTCAACATCAAGAGAGAGTTTTTAGCAGCATTGAGGCTTTAACAACTCCTTAAATGGATATCAGCTTGTGCTGATTGAGCTGACACAGCACAGAGGCATGTAAAAAAAGTGAAGTAAAATAGGTAAGTATCAGAAATGCACACTGTGAGCCTCCAAAATTTCAGAAGACACTGAATATAACCCACTAAGTCCCAAAAGACTCAGTAGAAAAAAGTCATGAGAAGACAGAAGTTTCCACTGCTATAAGTCTGTGGGACTCCTTAGCAGAGAACAAAGCTGAAGTCTCTGAGCAGCACAGCAAAAGCCATTCTCACTAAAACATCAGTGACCACGATGGGTGCTCCAAACTCATCACACTGACTGCTACTTTTTAGGGCCTGGTCTGAAGCTCATCTCGTTCATATCTGTCACTGAAAAGAAGTAGTAACTTCTCCTACCAGAACTAAATTAGAGAAATCCAAACCAGAGCTGTGTACAGCTGTTTCAACTAAGGTGACACCACACTGGAGTCTGTGGTGTTGTGCCACCCAAACATCAGATCATTAATCAAAATGTCTCTCATCATTTTAGTTTCTGGTTCCTGTCTCACTGCAGGTGAGGAGGAACATGTCCAAGCCCATGGTCTGATACAGACTTCTCCTCTGCTGTCCTGGCAATCGCAGTCCTTGTAAGAGGGGCTTCCAAAGGGTCCATAAACACATGCTTGGTCAGAAGAAGATGGAGTATTTCTTCCACGCTGGGGCATCTCTTGTATGAAAGCAAAAGGAAGTTTCTACAACAACTGCTGCCAAAAAGGCAAAGGTTTTTTTGGTAATTCAATAATAATGTACAGCAGGAGCCTTAAAATACAGAAAGAGTTTCAGCTGCTCACTCTATTTGGAAAAGAAAATGAACCAATATATGTTACAGATGTAATTGGATTGAGAGGTAAAGTGAACAAGAGATGCTGCTTTTAAATGAATTTCACTTGGACACAAAGAGGTAAGTTGCAGAGAAGGGAGAAAATAAAGAAAAATAACTCTGAGAATTCAAACTGCTTTACCAAATCTCACAGCTCTGTGGAAAATGCATTTCAAATGATTCTAAGACATTGCAGCAGTAACATAAAAACCACTACAAACAGCCCAGGAAGAGAACATGTTCTTTTTATACAATTTCCCTGTCTGTGCTGATTTGTGTGTACAGGCAGGACAGCTTTTTTTTCTCCAAAAAGTACATAAAATGTGAAATGTAATCTTACAACACTACACTAAAATCTGTCTCCAATTAGTATGCACAATTTCAAAATGAGCTTCAAGCCACGTGTGATATCTTTCAACTCTGACCCATATTTCCAAAGGAAAAACAAGTTGCTTCTTACGATAAGGCTGTCGGTTACAAACATGAGTACATGTCACAAAGTTTGCAGCAAACTACACGTTACCAGGAAAACAAATCTTCACCGTAGAACAAATCTTGTTAATTCTGGCTCTTCTTTGTGGCCTATAATCAAAGCGTTGTATTGCTTTATTTGAACATCTTCCCAAAATGCTCTTTCCTTGTAAGGCTCTGAAGGCCAGAAAGCTGTGTTTGCCCACTGACAGTACTACAAAACTAACTTTTCTGAAAGCTTGGAGTGAGATGGGGACTCAGGACACACAACCTTTTTCTGGCCAGCTCTGAAGCAGAGGAGGAATTAGTTTGGATCTGAACAGCCTCATGCAGGAAACATGCTACCATGACATCTCCATTGAACAGCTCCGTGAAGAACAGCATTGAGAGCATCCACAGATGAGCCAAGGATGGTTTTTGTCCAGTGTCCTTTATGCCACCCCTTGCGCTATTCCTGTTAGCACCACCAACGAATAACAAGGTGGTACCAAAGTTCCTGATACTAAGCAGGGCAAGAGATCCCTCTATCGATCTCTTCAGCCTCCAGTGATACCAAGTATGAGCTAGATACCTACCCTTACCACTCACTAACTCTTAGAGTATCCACTGATACTAATCACCTCCCTTGTGGTCCCCAGCAGGAAAGCCAGTTAATCAAACAGGGCTTAATTTCACTTATTAAAGGCAAATGCTGGGAAACGTGATCTAATCTCATTTCCCAGCCAGTGCCACCAGCTTTTTCTACCTTTTGGGGACAGCTAGTTAGTACTGGAAGGGATAAGAGAAGGGATTAGTGGTTTGGGATACCAGAGAAGGTCAGATACAGTTGCCTCTTGCTCAGGGTACAACAGATTCTCTAAATTCCGAGTGCCAATTTTGCCTTTAAAACACAGTTTCACATCCGCACCCTCTACGCTGCTGCTCGTTGCTTTCAAATTCACAAATGCCGACAGAAATAATTTTTTAACGAACATAATACGTATCGAACACATTCACAGTACATGTAGTTACGACTATTTTAACATTTTTTAGTGACAGCATTCCTAAACAGCATTGAGAGGAATTTAAGGCTCCTTACCTACAGCCTCACAGATGTTGTCGTCTCATCTCAAACTGCCATCAACCAGCAACAGTTTTACTATTTCAAAAAACGGAAAACATCTAGGTCACATGTCTATAGACGGCATTGGGGTTAATCTCTGGCAGCTCTTAAAGACAGAAAGAGAGCAGGAGAAAAAGTAAAATAAAACCACTTCCTGCACCAGCAGAAACTAAGTATCTCACCAGTGAGCAACTTCCGCCCAGGTTTAGTGCAAAACTCTTCCGGATAGGGCAAAAAGCACAATTTTAAAGTATGAAAGCAGCTCCTCTGCTAAAATTGCAACAAACAGGGAGGGTTAGTTTTTGCAGAAGGTAAACATGAGGTTAAAAGGAAATTCTGAAAGGAATTACGACTCTAAGCCTCAAGACAACTTCCCTTTTCTTACCTTCAATGAAACCCTTTGAGTACCGAAATAAATAGCTTGTAACAAATCTGCTTTGCTATTTTGAAATGTAGCTTTAGTAAACGTGACGCTTACTTTAGATTTATAAAATAGCAAGTTCTAGCCAATCAGAGAGTTTGCTAGTAAAGAAAAAATAAATTAAAAAAATTACTTGTACTATTGCCTGGTGAAGGTTGCCTGAATAAACTCTTCTATTTCTTTTATTTTCTGTTTTAACACTTCTCCATGAAGCAGCACAGCTGCTGCCCCGCTTCACTTCCCGCAGCATCATAACGGTCCCTCTCAGGCAGGGGGAACCCAGAGAACCAGCACATTCAGACACAGCTCTGCCCCTTCAGGCCTCTAGAAAAGCCCATCGCATACGTCTTCACCAGTGTCTTCCCCCGTGGCCTTTTTTTCAGCAAGAAACGATAGTATCTTTCCGGTCTTTCTAGCTCAGCTTACAAAATGAGGGCTCACGCCCCCAGGGCAGCGGGGTTCCCTTGCAGGGCAGGGTGGTTGTGCTGTGTGTGTGCTGACCATGGTGTTGGTCAGGCTGCAGAGCCCTCTGTTGATGCTTTGACATAATAGGGGGAATTTTTGTTGTTGTTGTTGTTTCCCACAATAAAACAAAGAGCTGCCATACAACCATACGGCTGATAAGATTGAAGCCATCCTGAAGTTTAAAAATTTGTCCCAACAGTGCACTGAAATAGACCCCATTGTTAGTGGTTACCAGTGGAGCTCCTCAAGAAGATGTGCTTCACCTATGCAGATGTCCAAAAAGCAATTCACCTGGTGCCCTAAAGGAAGGTCCTGCAGAACACTCCACAGAGAAAGGGCAGAGACAGTTGGGAAACAAGGGCTAGGGCTGAGGCTGGAGTGGAACTTAGGAAGACCTAGAGAAGGATCAAAACAAAGCCTTTTACAAGGCTGCAAAGAAAAGACTGATTTGCAAGCAGATCATTTCCTATTGCAGCAAAGAAAGGTGCAAGAAAGTTCCTGTAGAGAACAGCTTTAGTACACCATGCACTCACTGCAGCACATGGGAAGCAAGACCTTCAAGGACTTCAGAAGAATACCACAAAGAAACGGGGTAAATGTAGCACTGCTGAAAGAATGGCAAAGTCATTAGGCTACAGTGACCCTTATATTATTATTATTGATTTTGTAATAAGTTCTACAAGCTCCATTTCATGGCCAAAGATCCAATTACTCTAAAGGCCATACAAAGCCAGAACCAAGACTGTCCTTGTTCCCCAGCGCTTACTACGTATGCCAAGAGGTGACACACACGTATAGACCGACGGGGGAGTGGAACAGCATGACAGCTGGTCTGCACTCTTCTAAACTAAAATACCATTTCTTAGCAGGCACTGTGGTTTAGGGATTTATTTATTTTTTGTAATGGACTTTTGGAACTAAAGCATAGATGTTGATATGAATGGTGATGAATCGTTTCTCCCAGATGTGAGGAGATGAGAAGGCAATACCACGCTCTCCTGTAAACTAACTGCTGCTAGTGCTTCAAGTGCAGCAGCGCTAATTAATTGCTAGCTCTTTTCAAAACAGTGTATGTTTCAACCAACTTTGTCATAAGGAATAGATTTTTGAGAACCCCTAATTGAAAAATCTATTCTAGCCATGTAGATATTAAGATTTTCCCTCAAATAAAAGCACCAAAAGCATTTTTACAATCAGAAAATATTCGTGAAGAGTGCGGACAGAGCTTCACCACTAAAATGTGAAGAAACTATCAGCAAACGTGTAAAATATTGCAGCAAAACTTGTCTGTGTTACCTTGCCCAAAACCTCAATTACTGGGGACATGACATTTTTTCATGAAAATGTCTTTTGCTGTACACCTAACGTTTCAAGCTGCATACGCCGCCTGATTCCCTTTGCATCCATTTGACAGTATGTCAGTAGTGACAAAATTCTATAAAAGGATGGCAGCTTTGCATACTGCTGAAACTTATACAGCACCAGCTTCCTGTGTGATCTCTGGAAGGCTCAAAATACTTTAGATGTGCAAGAAAAACATTTTAGCGAAATCTAAGAGCTCATTTAATCAAAGTAAAACCAAACAGGAAGCAGAAACTGCACAGGCATTACCTGGAGCAGATTGCTGCTCAAGAGGTTGGTCTTTGTGTGCTCACTGTGCAAGTCAAAGATGGAGCGTCGCTTCCGAAGCTCAGATATCTTGTTCCTATTTCAGTGGCTCATGGCGTCATTGCTTATGAGACATGTCATCAGGTTGGTGAACATCCAGATTTCCACATCTCATAGCTGAGAGCATAGCGCATGAAGGCTAAGACTGCAGTTTTAAAAATCACTGTTGACTGAGGATGCTGAATGCCCAGCAGCTGTAACCAACTCTGTCATAATAAATTCAAGAAGTACCAGAAGTTTCATCAGGTGCTTGAACAGTGATTCCAAGACTTTTTCTGGACCAGCCATCTCCTGATGGGGAATGAAAACTTGACTTTTTTTCTTTTTGATTAGTTCAGCTTTTACTTCTCTGTTGGGATGACTGACAGGCAGCCCATAGTCTGGCTTGTATAGCAGGCACCCAGTGGGTAAATCAAGCCATAACAGACAATACAAACCTGGACAGCATGCAGACACAAACCTGGAAGAACAACTGTGCGTGCAATGTCTGATTTCAGAGGAAAATATTTTTTTATTAATGAAAATGGATAAAGTTCCAAAAACTTTGCAATTCACTTGGAAAAAATTCTAGGAAACTAGTAGACTATGTGATAATGAAGAAATAATTTCCCACATTCTTCACCAGAAAAATTCTATATTTTCATATTTGTACCAGGTTTTAAAATACTTATATTAAAAAGGAGAACAAAGAATTATGTCTGTATGGGCAGTAAATCATATTCTTACTCACAGCAATTGTTTGCTGAGAGAGTCGATGTCCATTCAGTAGTAGTTATTTTTTTGCTGTAAGGGCTCTGAATATTTAATCCCAGTGAAAACATTTCCAGCAGGACATTCTTATGTATCGAGAAGGCCATGCACGTGGACATGTAACGGCTCCAACAGTTTATAATCCATGTTAACAGTGGTCTCCAATATTACCTGCTTGGGCAGTAAATGCTTATTATGTAGGAGTTTGCATGTAAATGTCAATGTAAATATACAGTAATGCTTAAATTCATACAACCCTCAACCATAATGTGCATTATAAGCATTCTGGCATCATCTTCCAAAACCTTTTACTCTGAGTTGATTCCCCCCCAAATAACCCATTTTACTTACCGCACTCTTAAAAGTGCAAAAGATATTTTTCAAAAAATTGTCACAGGTGGTAGAAAATAGATCCTTAGAGCTTCTCCAGCAGTTTAACATTGGCTATACGGAAAGAACATATGCCCGGTGACTTGAGGTCTAAAACCCACAACATTCAAATTTTAGGAGAGAAATGATCTTGCATTAAAACATCTCTTAATAGCTGAGCTGCTAAAGTTTTTGTAACAGCTATACTCTACACAGCAGCAGAGACATTTAGGATAGAATTCTCTGGACACTTCCTAATAAAGATAATTTTGCCTTATAATGAGGTTTGGATTTAGAAATATTCATAGGCAAGAAAACAACATATTTCTTTATTTTTGCACTGATAATTTTTCAAGCCTACCTAAGGTAATTTTTCACTGTTAAAAAAAAAAAATAAAAATAGGACACTGAAGTTAATGAGTAAGAAAGTTCTGCATACATCCAAGCTGGTCCTTTTCTCTCTCTTTCCCAGGTGTTTTGGGGATCTTGACACTTATTTTAGAGGCCAGCTTTGCCTAGGGCTATTTTTAATAACTTAGCAAAGTCACTCCAACCCATTGTATAGCTATACTGTACTAAAAAAGAGACAAAACCACAGCATATGTTGATGCATTATGTAAAGACTTTCCTTGACAGGATTTAGTTACATGCAAGCTTTAAATGCAGTGTAAATGCATTTTCCGGAGTGTTAGGCCTCCGAGAGCTAAAAGTGCTACAATACCAAACTGCCAAAAAGGTGGTTTTACATCACACAATAACGGACCTTAAAAAGACAAATGAGTCATGCACTTTGGGTGACAATATCTTAATCTGTGCACCCATGATCAAGTCAGAGCTACAAAGTGGTGCTAGCAAAATTCTCTTCAAACCCTTCTCTTCTCCCTGGTGTTCACCACTGGCTTCAGGTGGGACCCAAACTCTCCATACCAATAGCTTGTTGACTGGAGATGTTCCAAAAACTGTCAATGTTTTCACAGTAAAGACAGTATGAAGTGGCTGTCCTTGTTATAAAGATGATACTCCAGCCAGTGTTGTTTCTATCCCTATTAAAAAAGTTTCAGCTACATAACAAATAGCATCCGGGAAAGTACCAAGTCCTGTAGAATCCCACGAAGAGGATGAATGCAGAAGAAAGCGGAGATGTTCTGGGATACTCTCTGCTTCTGCTTCAGCCTTTGGAGGAGAAGAGGTTCAATTCTACTGTATCAAGTTCCACAATCACAAAAAAGATAAACATAAGCATACAGCAATGGAAGGCATTTACAAAAATAATGTGGCCCCCATCAAATCTAGTGGAAATAAGAATTGCTGAAGTCATTGTTTGCCTCTTCCTAATACAGCCTTTAACCGTGTGGTAGGCTCTACTCTTGCTCTGCTCCCTCCCACGTTGCCATCGCAGAGTGAGTCAGAACTGCCCGGGCAGTTGTGCCAGAAGGAAGAAGTCAGTAAAAACAAAAGAAAGTCAGATGAGGAAAGTAAAACTCCTCTGCAGACAGATGATTGTCCTCTCTAACGTCCAGAAGCTTGCAGGGGAGACTGTGCTGCCTGAAACGGACTAGGAAACAAACAAACAAACAAACAAAAGAATCGTTTTATCAAAGACTTGAAGCAAGTAGTTGAATTATTTAATTCAGTATGTCAGTTCCAATCACTTCCTATGATTTCATTTGTCCAAGTAACACAAAAACCCTTCTAGTTTCTGTACTTGACTGTATTCCATTGCCCTTTTCCCCAGCGCCCTCCTTCTGACAGGCAGTTGCTACTATACGTCCTCATATGATCTGGGAGATGTCAGCAAATCTACTGGTTATTGGTGAACAGAGGTATCCAGATTTAGGGGAGGAAAGGAGGAAAAAAAATTAAATTAAATGCATCACCAGTGCAATTAATAGACATCAGGTTTCATATTAGCTGTTTGCATTTCTTGGAAGACTTCTTCACAGTGGCCACCTACAGAAAATAAGAAGGTCTTTACTCAGACCACTCAGCACATCCGCACAAATACATTTAATTTCCACTTGCTTCAAGCAGACAAGAATAGAAAACTGACAGCCTTCATTCTATAGCTTTTGAGATTGTTCCAGTTTTTCAGTTCCTTCTAATCTCTATAGTGTGTGGTCTCTGCAGTCATACACTTCCTTTTCCCTTGTTTCTCAAGGCCACTCCATCCTCCCCTGTCCTCTGGTTCGAGCCTGTAACGTTGCTTTTATGAGCCCCTGATAATTCTATGCCTGCCAAACTTAACAGGGACTCTTCCTGAAGCAGGTACGCAGCACTGCCATATTCTGATGCTGCAGTTACCCATGGAGAATGACCTTCACACCATGAAAACAGGTGCCTAGTGCCATTGTACATCTCCACTCTTGCCTGGTGTGTGTGTGTGTGTGTGTGGGGGGGTGTTTAACAGAAATATTACAATGCTCAATTCTTATCAGCCAGAATTATACCTTCTGAGCTGTGAAAAGCATTCATTCAGATCCATGATTTCTGTTAGTCCTGACAAGCTCTACAATAGGAAAAAGTCTCTCATTAGCAAGCAGTTCAAAAGGCAAGTGGTATTTATGGAAGGGAATATTTTGGGGGGGTTTAGGAGTATTGTGGATTTGGGAAAGAGGGAGAGAGGGAGTTTAAGATGTTAGGTGTGGCACTGCAGGTAGCAGCCCTCACTCCTTGGTCACACACATGGGCAGGAGTGTCAGCAGAACCACATCTCTGCTGCAGCCCCTGTGCGTTCATGAAGACTCCATCTGAGTCCCTCCAGTCCACCCGCCCACCTGGGTTATCAGTTCACCTTTATTTCAAGCTGCAGTTATCATGACCCTTCTAGTTCTTCTGAGCAAATACATGTTGAATGTTAGATCTCTTGGGAAAAGTGTTCTCCATGAGAACTTTTAATCCTGGTTTATTCTACCCTTGGAGCTGGGTCTTCAAAACCAACTTGCACTCATTAGTCATTTCTTCACAGAGCCAAGAGTTCTTTTTTTTATAACCTCTAACAGCAACAGTGTGATAGAGGCACCAGCCCTCCTCCCCTCGTGCACAAGCTTGCAAATCTAAAATAGGACCTTAATGAAAAAAAATTTAAACATTATAACTCCATAGTGTGTCTCGTTATGATATACTGAATGCAAAGCAGCTGTTCTTAGCAGATTTGGCATATAACAGGGGTAATGTAACTTTACACAAACCATTATGTTCATTATATTAAATTAATAGATTAAAATTTGTCAGCGATGTTTTTTAAGACCATCTAGCCATAGATCCTTTTATCTGTATATTCTAAGGGTGGTGTTTTCTTTTCTTTTTTTTGTTTTTCCCCTCAATATTCTACGCAGAGAGAACATAAATGCCCAGATCAGTAAGAGCATAAGCCCCGAAATTCATGGCTGTTGAGCCTCTTCCAAAGTAGGCATCTGAAGGAAAGGTACTTAAGGGAAATAGAAAATGACATCATTTTTTTCCTGCTCTTTTGAAGAGTGAATTATTTTTTTTTTCCCATCACACAGGGACAGATTCTGGACTAATTTTTCCTACTAAAGGCTTTAAAGTCTAAAATTCATCAAACATCTCGTCCTCAGAGACAATGTCATCCAAGTTCAAAGGATCTATAGCCCTGCAAAACTGACATCTTATTTCAGAGCCAACGCCTTTGTTTTCATTGAATGTTTGATTTCATCAAATTAAACCACTTCTTTTACTTCTATAAATGTGAAAAAATAGAAGACAGAACCTCTCGATTCTCTGAAGAGCACACGTATGCACACATGTAGATGCACATATGTATCATACACAGTCAATTGTTATGGTTTTTTGTCTAATATTTTTCTAGGACAGATTTATTGTAGACTATGTGGGCTTTTTAGATATTTTTTTTAAAGCCTTTAACTCAAAAATAGTAGTCTTTCAAGGCATTTGTTTTAATGAACATCATTATAATTAAGACCATGCTTTTCATAACTAAATATAAAAAGAATTTTTTTCCAGTGAAGTCTGGGTCTGATTACTGATAGAGGAACTTCAAGATCTTTTTTTGCTAAGCATTTCAATATTCATTCAGAAAAATGTCAAGATAACAGACTTTAGCATGTAATTTTGGTGATTCATACTTTTTTTCTGGTATTTTATCACTTCAGTTTTAATATCCAGTCAAAGCAAGAAAGTTTGAATAAAATAAGAATACTAATGAAAACAAAGCAGTCATATGCCACATCCATACCTCCAGAGAATTTAGGGTCTTCCAAAAACTGACCCACAGCATTATTCTTCATTCATATCTGATACAGAGCAATAGTATTTGATTTATTGGTTAAATTTGAGAAGCTGAGAGTAATTTCTTTCCAAAATTCAGTGTACTCGTTACTCCTGCTTTGATCCAGAAGGAGTTTACTTTATTTAACTCAAGTTCTTTCAACAACAGATAAAATTTGGATACTCTAAAGTGGTTTATAAATTCATTAAATTAATCTGCCACTGAACTATGTTCAAAGTAGAAGTCAGAAACAATGATAACAAATGGGATATTCACATGAATTTAAGAGTCAAGTTCCACTATTTTTTAGTATGCCACTATACAGGATGTATGCCATTATCTTAATAAGCCTTTTTTGCCAACTGTGTATTAAACAGGAGGACACAACCTGGGAAAGCATGAAGCATAATCAACCATTCGATTCTAGAAACCGTGTGAGGTCTTGAAATGCACTTTAGCACGACTTCATAAGCAGTAAAACTGAACTACTTGATTCCAAGGATGGTGAACTGTAAAAGTCGTGTCCTGAGGTTCCCTGCTGGGTGGAGAGGAGATGAGACACCCTGAAGGCATGCTGCACCGCCAGTGAAGGCAACTAGGCTTCGGCAGGGCTTTCCACTACCCCTGCACTGAGCAGAATTACCCTACTTTCAGCAGCAAAAAATGCCTTTAAACATTTTTGCCTGTTCCTGCTGGGCTTAATGGCTCTGGCACACTTGGCAGCCCACCTAGGTGAAGCTCACATGTTACCCACCCATCTTCCCTCACCACAGCTCGATACAATTGCAGCTCTTGGTTAGCATCTATTTATAAAAGCGGAAAAAACAAGGACTTCCCGTGGCCTGACTAAGGTGTAATATGCAGGGGCCTTCCTGCCACGGTCATGCTCCCACCAGTGAGATCTTCTTAGTAAGACTGACGACTCCATCATGCACTTTTCTCCTAGTACAACTATCATTGCATTGCTTACTGCTGGGTTTTATCCAGTTGGGGTGCACTAGGGATATTTTCTACACACTTGTTTTGACTTGGCTGCTCAGGAGACCAAAACACATTGGTCCTGGATCACGAAGGGTCAGCCGTTCAACTCCCATTCTAGTGGGTGAAACCTTTTCCAAGCTGAAGTGCTGAAGAACTTTTAAGATAGCCTACTATAAAGAAATGTACATTATTAGCCATTATATTTAACCCCCAATCTTCTAAAAGTCAAATTCTTTAAGTGAAGAAACACAGTAAAGCTTGTTGTCATGTTTGGACTCTAAAGGACAAAACCACAGGGTAATAAAGGGTAATCAGAGCTGTTTTTTTAAAATTACACAGTCTAAAATGAAGGGCATCTGCTGTGGGCAGAGGCAGGAAGAATATCGCTGCTGTTGCCATAGTTGTACCTGACAAATCAGTTGATAGAGGCCTTTCATTTCTTACGCCAAAATTTTCCTTTCCTTTTCTCTACACATAACCAAAGAGCCTTGCACTGATAGATTCTACATTTTACAGCTGTCATGTCAAAACCATTTTTACAGTCTCAGCAATACAGAAACTCAGCTGTGGAACCAGGAAAAATAACCCTTTCAGAGGCAATTAAGAGCACTCAGAAGCAGGTGAATCTGGACTTTCACTCACAGGCAATTTCTCTAAGGACACCTCCACCGTATTTTCTCTGTAGGAAGCAGCAGTACAGGAAAATCTAAGAGCATCCTTAAAAAGAAATATCCACACATTCAAAAGTTACCCAGCTTCAGGGTGTTATTCTCTCTAAGAAGGTAAGAACTGGCAGAATCTGTTACCTCTTGGCCACACTGGTTTAAATTCGATGTCACACAGAAGAGGATCTGAGCACTTTGCATAAAGTTTCAGCTAAGACATTAAAACTGCTTCTACCTCCTATCTGAAGGATGAATATTTCTGAAAATTTCCTTTCACCTCCCAGGTGGAAATTCAAATAAAACATTTGTTAAACACAGTGTCGATATGCATGAGGTATGTCAAACCTAGCTCACCGTTAAAATGGAAAATACATTACAGGCCTGTTTCTGTTGAGGTTCATTTCAACAGCTCCCAGTTCTTAATATCTTGGGCTCAAGTATCAGTGTGAATTTGCAGGCGTACTGCAGACAGCCTTGCAACAACCACCTCACATCATGCTCTCTTCCAAACGGTGAACCAAGGCACCAGGAAAAATTGCAAAGGAGCAAAGCTGCAAGTTGTACCCACGAGGCTCGATTCGTACTCAGTTACCACAAACATATAACGTGACCTACAGCCTCTCCAAGAGCAGGGATCTTGTTCCATGTTGCAATAGGTGAGACCATGAGCTACACTGCACTCTATATGGGTACCTACACAACATACACTCCACCAGGCAGGTGACATCCTAGGAAATTAGAATAGAATAGAATAGAATAGAATAGAATAGAATAGAATAGAATAGAATAGAATAGAATCATTAAGGTTGGAAAAGACCTCAAGGATCATCCAATCCAACCAAAATAATTCCTTTCAAGCTGCAGTGGTAGTTCAAGTGCTCAGGTATTTTCTTTCATTCAGAACGTGCTTTGTTATGAAGAACTGGGAAAGTTCTCATATACGTCTTCATATTTATACCTGGCACTGTGATGATAAGACTGCCATTTGCTTTTATTTCAAATTAAGGGTTTTCAGTGCTGCTTTCCCCCATGCTTATTTCAGAAGGCTGCATAAATCTTACCCCACATGGGAGTCATTTTGAACATATTAAATAATGATTTTTCTATGTCTCTCCCACTTTGATGTAGCCTCCTAGGAGAAAGAACTATCCTGGATATACGGCTTTGTCATGTTTTAACAATTTGATGATCTCTTCAAAATCCTTCAATAAAATGTGGGTTTAAATAAAAAATAAAATAGAATTTAAAAAAAAAAACAAAAACAAACTACACACAAAACCCCAGAACTTCTGCACTTAGCTCAGTTGATAAGAGGTCCTGTTCCCCACAAATTTATAATATAGCAACTTTTGAACATATACTTTAAATTCACAATTCATTTCTTACTTTTAAAGCTATTTTTTATCATTTGATTAATTGCTTAAAACTGTACACAAAGATAAAGGGAACTTTGAAATTCATACCTTGGAGTATTAACATGTACTCAGGACTAGATGTAAATGTCAGACAGAAAAAAAGATCTAATGAACTCTTTATTAGTGGAATACAGTACTGCAGCTGCCTAGAATTTTAAATGGTTTGTAGCTAGCTCTGAAGCAAAATAAGCACAGAAGTTTACTTACAGCATGGACTCTCATTCAGCATTTCTAATGTCTTCTTCCTGGGTGGATGGAAGCCATTTATTTTGCTAGAAGTTGCAGCTACTTCATTTTGTTGAAGTTTAGTGGATCCTCTCAATGTTAACAAAATACCCAGGGAAGAAGAAAAAAAAAAAGTGCAACTGCAGAAGTATTTTTCTGTCTAGAAAATTACACCACCGTAAGTTTTCCTTTTCCCTGAAGTCTTCTCTGCCATAATAATGGCTTCAGGATTTAAATCCTTTGCTGCTATTGTGACTTCAAAGCCTTAAAACTGCAATTGAATGAAGTAGTTCATCTGTCATTATTCAAATATGAAGCAATTATGATGAAATAAAGATAGAATTCCATTGAGAAATACCTCAATCAATTCTCACTTATATTTAACTAGAAACATAAAATGATGCTTACAAGAGTAAGTTTAGGTAATAAAAACTTGGAATATAAAAAGTATGAATTACTGATCTATAACTTATTCATTTCTGAATAAGCTTTCTAAATATATTTCACAAATATTGACAAAAGTTTAAACTTACAATACAAAACTGTCTCTCAGCAGTAAAGAGTTGTAAAGAGTGACTAGCTTTTCAGAAACTTATTTTCATCAGTTTGGGTGCCCAGGGGTTCAGATGGGAACCTGCTGAGATTTTTAAGGGTGTCTGAGCAGGCTCAGCTCCTTCTGAAATATCTCTGACCATGACATGTTAATTGCGTCTGGAACAAGCGGGTTTTATAAGCGAGTATATGAAATAACACGCCCACCTCGGTCACATCTTCGTTGTACTGCTGCCACTGCTTTGATGTCTACACATCCTGTAAGGCCTGTCTGGATTTAACACCAGATGCTCATTTTCACCTTTCTGAACACAACCAAGGCCCGTCCCTACCCCTGGGGGCTGAATTTCACACACAGTTCTCACCTATCCCAGCTATATTTAGGAACCTGACCATAACATAAAGTAATATAGCTTAAAAAGTTAATTATTCCATTTCATTATCTTCAATCCTTTCTTGTTCTAGAACTTAACATATCACAGGGCCATATTAGGTTGGGGTTCTTTTTCTTCCTTTCTTTCTCTTTTCATCTTTCTTTCTTAATCTACCCATGTATATTACTCTGCAGGATGGATTCTGCAGCTGTCGGACACAGGGCTCCCAACGTTTTGCATCTTAAGCTCTTCAGATGGGTTATGTCCTTCCCATTCCCAATCATGCAACAAGCTCATATGACAAAATACATATCATACCTTTTTCTTCCCTCAATGTACTGTGCTGTTGGAAAACAAAACCATACTTTTCTGCTTGTGGAAGAGGACTTTGCCTTCTCTCTAGTATTCCTATGGCAAAACAGGATAAAAAAATGCACAACTGTCTCCTATAGTATTTTTCCCCTCATGTTTTCAATAGCTACAGTGAGTTTGAGAGATCTGTACAGTATGAAATTGTGCTGAGAAAGATCACATACAACCAAGGATCTACATATTCCCGTTTATCTTCACTTTATAGGCATTTCATCACTCTACCTGGATATCAATTTTCTGTCACCTACAGACACTCATGTCTTGCAGTTTAATTTGAAAAATGTAATTTCTTCTGACAATCCAAATGTTTTCACAATTAGAAAGCAGTAGTACTTAATACTGAATTTTAAATCAGAGATGTAACTAGCAAGAAGCATTTGGGCTATATACAATTAATTATTTCACATATAATTATTCTTGATGTTACTCTAACTGTAATAACTTAGAGCATTTGAAAAAGCAGACTGTGATATTCTCTTTTTTTCTTCACAGAAGCTCTTTCACTTGATATTCAGTCACTAAATAATATGTAAAATACTGACACCTAATGTTAACTTTCAGTATTATTCATCTAGTAAAACTTTTACTACAAGTAAGGAAAGACCATGTGAAATAGGTACTTAAGCTGCAATTTTGCTTCAGTAAAATGCAATATAGCCTTCCCTCACTTTTTAGGAAAAAAAATTAAAATCTGGTGTGTATATATATATATGCCTATAAAACCAAGGAGGTTTTGTGTTTATCTTCACAGTTCAAAGGTGAAAGAGAGAGTAATCAGGTTGAAATAAATGAGTTTTGACTCACTGAATTTAGTCAAATCCATCAAATGGAACACAAACGCTCATTTATGAAGTCAATATTTGCACTCGTAGCCTGAAGTGTTACTAAAAGACAGAACACTAGTAAACATTTTTTAATAATCTGTTATCTTTCAAAACCTGGGCTGTACAGATTCAACAAGTACTTTACCTCCTTCCTCAGAGACACAAGGAATTGTTTTCACAGTCCTTGAATTTAATGCAGATGCCAAACTGTGACCTCAAAATTCACCATTTATGTCCCTGCAATTTCTAAGACAACTAGTGCAAACCTGATGCCTAAGTGCTATTTAGAAAAAGATTTTGAGGTTCTTACAATTCCTGGGTTTGTCACACAACCAAGGTTAAGCTGATATAAAAATAAGGTAAATTATACTATGGTCTAGTGTCCTATCTGGATTTATGTTAAGCTTCCCTAAATTTATAGGGAAAACATAAGTGACTGTTAGCCAGAGCTGTACAGCAGCACAAGAGCCTTGAAAGCACTGGCAGTGAATTCAAACCCTTTTCAGCACTGTAGACCGTCACAGATTTATATTCAGTGCTTTTTTCATCAACAGTCACTTTATGGAAAATGGTCCTTTCCTAAGGTCGTGTCACTTGACAGATGGAAGTAGCTGTACTGCAGATGCAAGTAGAAAAACAAACCCGCAGCCACTGAAATAGAGATACCTGGTCTGCAATGCAATTATACGGTCTCAGCTGAATTAAAAAGCAATGACGTCAGCATAATCAAAACCTCTTGAGCGAACCAGAGCCTTCCAACTGATTAAGACTCCTGTGCTATTCTTTGTAACAATATTCTAGTTGAAGAAGCTCTTACTCTTCGCAGGTGCTAAAAATATCAACAAATGCTTTATTTGCAGTTCTTTCAGCTTTCCCCTACGCGTTACAACCTCACTGCAGCAAGGACTTCAAAACTATCCATCTCTGGGGGATTTTAGAGCACAGGTAGACACTGTGAAGGCCCTTGGGTTTCCCTGTGCAGCAGAAGATGCTCAAAGAGTGTGACAATTTCAACCAGCAAAAAAAGTCTTTCAACCAAAATGGAGGAGGCCTCACTTCTTCCCCCAAATCCTTCCTCACCCTTGAAGCAGAATAAAAAGAAGTACTATCAGAAGCAATTTTCTAAGTGTTTCACCCCCAAAATCAGTACTCATATGTTGAGTATCATCAGAGAGAAAGTTTTTGTTGATTTTTGAAAAAGGATATACGCTGAATAACTACAAACCTCGGATCTTAGTCACCATTTATGCCAAGGTGTTATCTATGTCTTAAAACAACTCTGGATAAAATGTTGTTTAAATGTAAGCAGTTTTTCTTCATTGCTTTTAGCTGTCTAGTACAAATCTCTCAAAATTTGGGCCACGTTGTGAGTTAACAACGAAATATTTTGCTACTGCTTAAACAGTTCAGAGTTCATTTTGCCTAATGCAAAGTAAGCCTTGTCAAAACTGCAATAGATGTTCATACAGCCCTTGACGCTGGCTTACACAAATTTTAAAGTGTTCTCAGCTTTCTCAAGCATATCATCTCCAAGATGACTACCTCAGAAGATAAAGAGTAAATGTTTTGTCTCAGCTAACTGTATCGCACCAAAGAAGGTATCTGAAATGTAAATTAATTCTTCAATTAAATCATTAATTAAACTAGAATTTCAAAATGTTGGGCCCTTTGAAAAATCCGGTATGCAGCTGTTAACAGTTTTTAAACAACTAATTGTTCAACTTTTACTTTTCAAGTATACCATGTATTTTAAATAGAATTTATAAATTAAAAATGTAAATTAGACTGTATCTTTTAACTCTTGGTGATTTGTCTATTTTCTACTTTTTATTATGCATCATTTTTATAATAAAGAAGGGATTTTTTTTTTCATTCCTGTTCTAGTTGATAGCAATTCTTCCGTGCTTCTTAAAGCTAATGTAATAAAACTACATAAAATGTTTAAGAAAAGCCCCATTAAAATATACAAAGCATATTAATTCATGAAGTCAAAGTCAAAGCAGAGTGGAAATATGAGCTTTAATAAAACTATGTCTGTTGTAAATAACTATTCAAGCACAGTCGTTTTTTGCAAATTGCACGGGATATAGCTCAGTCTACTCGAAGCAAAGAATCGCTCAGCGGGATAAATGCATCTTAGTCAGAAATAGATTAAAAGATACAGCTGAGCCATCAATAAGAACCAGATAGCGCAGTATTGTTTGCTGTTTGTTTTGAAGAAGTAATTGCAGATCCCAGTATTTCAATAAATCTGTGCACATCATGGAAAGAATTGTAGAGAGGAACTGGGGCAACGCGAAGAGCATTTGGTTCTCGCATGTCGCACTGCAAAACAGAAAGGGAATGCTTAGTAAATTCAGGTCACTTCATATTTATCTGTCAGACTATATTTTTAAATCTCATCTTTGTCTGCAAGAAAGAATGACTGGACCTACCAGGAGACACGTGTAAAAAACTTTGGGACCTCCAAGAAACTACTATGAGGAGCACTAGTGTGAAGAACATGGCAAGAACAGTGGGATGCCTAAAAAAGGATGTGAGGGCCTCAGGATGGGCAGGGCTCTAGCAGTGGCATTGCAGGGCTCCCAACCAGCTATATATCTCCATAATTTATCTTAGTGCCTACAGCAACCCACAGCTGAAAAGGCACATAGGTGATAAAAAAGCCACCACAGAACAGAAACATTCCTGTATGATGGAGTGTCTTGTACAACAGGTACAAGTAATCTTGCAGGGCTTGCAGTATTTTTCTTCCTCCCTTCTTGTGAATTTGAACATTTTGCTGAATAGAATAATCTCTCCTATTTGAGGCATATTACTGCATCACGGAGACAAGCCAACAGTGTAAGGCCCCGTGCCCTCTTAAAAGCTGCAGTTCCTGGAATTCCCTGGCAGCACCAAAACAGTAGCGTATTTAGCCTAGAAGAGTTGCCCTTTGGGGACACAAGTCACCAGCAGAAATAAAACTCATATATCATTTATATGGCATTACACTATCAGCCTCACCTTCCAGCACTTCTAAATCACCAGATGTATAGCCTTAAATTTAGCTTTTATTCTTTCTGAGCAGTACTCACTCATAACCATGCCATTACATGGCGCTGCCATTCAGCAGTCTCTTTTTCTAAGTTCTATAACACTTCTTGGAAAAAATGACACGTTTTTAATTTCTCCACCTCAATGCCTTGCAAAAAAAGCAAGGGTTTGGCCATTTACAGATTGGGAAAGAGACTAGTGGAGGTGCAGAGCTCCTTCTCATCGTCAGGTTGTAGTCCTCTGTGGTCTCTGGCCTCATGTCTGGACCCTCAGCAGGTGACCTGGACAAGCACACTGAACAGGAAAGGCCTGTGCAGGCAGTACATTGCACTCAACGTCTCCAAAATACTCATATTTGTGTTTTGTTGGTAATTTGTTTGGGTTGTAGGTTTTTTTCGGTTTGGTTTTGGTTTTGTGTTTTGTTTTGTTGGGTTTTTTTCTTCTTTCTCCTATCTTTTCTGGTCAGACCATCGCCTTCAACTGCATAATGTCTCCCACCATAATGCACCCATAAAGGTGCTCTGGTCTTAGTGGTGACTCCTGGGTGCTACTCACAGAACTATTGGAAATAAATCAATAGAGAAAGGACAATCTATAGACTAACAAATAATTTATACAATAACTCCACTTACTAGACTTATAAAATAACTCTACTTATTAGATTGAAGATGCTATGTAAGCAATTTTTCATCAGTCTCAGTCTTTTTTGGCTTCATACGAGACTGCAAAAATTATTACTTTGGTGTGGTATACGTTCACAAAACAGCATATAAGAAGATGAGGTTTGATTTACTCACAGCTACTCCTCTCTTCTCCAGCTCTTTAAACACCGATTTGATCGGAAGGGAAAAAGATAGCGTGAGTTGACATCCTCTTTCCTCAATCTGAGATGGCGTGATTATTTTTACAAAAGGCTTCTTTGGATTTGTTTTATCCTCATGGTAGTAATGCTTTATCAGGTATTCCAAGTAACCAGTGAGGAGAACAGATTTCCTTCTCAATGCTTTCATCGTAGTTTGAGCAAACACCTACAATAATTTTAAATCATTAGAATTATAATGCACTGCTACAGAAAATAAAAAGGAAATAAAGCAGACTAAAGCCATTTCTGAGTTTTTAATAGCTTAAATAATTTTAGTTATACAGGGATCAAACTCCATCATTCTTACTTTGCTAGGTAGCAGATTTCTCTATATGTATTATCATTGGAATCAAGTGATAGTATCAGATAGACATTATAGATAATGTCTTTAGAAAATGAAAGACATTTCTGTCTACTGATCAAGTTTTATGCACACCCATATCTGCATAAATGAATTTGCACACAAAGAATTTGCTAAGAGAACATTCTTTTGCATATCTGAAAAGGATCCATAAACTCTCTATACATTCACCAGGGCTGCATGAAACGCGATCACGTACAAGATTTTCCTTGTATGTACCCTCAAGTGGCAAAAGCCAAGTTGACTCCTCACAACTGATCTAACAAACACTTTTCTTGGAAAATACAGAATTTGCGCTAACACTTTGACTTTACTGTTTAAAGTCCTGTAGAGGCAGGGCTGCAGGCTCTGTCTCCGCTAACCCACAAGAAGAAAAAATATTTGCTTGATTCTGATTTAATAGCTCTATGCTCTTACACAGCTACAAGGACTGGTGAACTGCAGAAACTCCAAACATCATGAGACATGCAAAAGTGATTGCTTAAAACCGGCTGTGCTACTTTGCCACACACACAAGGACAAACAATGTGGCAGAAGAGTTTTGGAGCAGGAGAAGGTGCGACAGCTTCTGCTTGTGCTCTGGACACAGAGCTCAGTTACAGGGAACAATAGAAAATGTGGCCCCAGAGACAATTCAACTCTGTCTTTCCCAAAATTTGCCTTTTCTTCTTCCCATGTAAGTAGTTTAAGGGAAAGATGACATGATATAGACATCAAGTACCCTGTAGTCACTTCAAATCTGGCACACAAATGCCAGGTAGCTGCTCATGGACAACTATGCCTCCACTGACCGCAGCTGCATAATCAGGTCCTAATTGAAAATCCATGATCTGAAGAAATCTGAAGAAATCAGTGCTCCACACTGAAGGAGCAGCACTTTTAAGATTACTTATATCATAACCTGGAAAGGTGTATAGAGAGGTGTAACTGAGAAATCCTACTCAAAATACAATAAAGCCTAGTTTTCAGCAGCACCTGGAAATTGCTTTTTTGTAGAGTATCCCAAGTGTTACTTCATGATGCTGTCACAGTCGCTAGATGCTGTGCAAAACCAAAAGCCCCTATGTGATTTTTCCATGCAACAGAACATGGCTGCTGCAAGACCGTCGCTGCACGGAGACAGTGCAGTCACGGAAATGAACGTGACAGGGACCAGAGCCACCAGCAGCCAGCACTTGTATGGGTCAACAAAAATCCAGAGGTGCTTCCTTCACCACAGAGGCAAGCAGAGCGTACGCACGACTATTCAGCACGTTACTGGAGGTAAAATGGAGACCTGCCTCCTCTTCCTCTGGGCTTTGCAGCAGTATGAGGGATGGATCTCCTTAGGCTGCCTGCAAAAATCTGTTTGCCCAGGCTTTGTGCAAGAAATATTTGGTCTCCTGGGTGAAATTTTTGGAAAAGATCTTTTAGATGTGGCTGTATAGAGCTCCCCTTTTTTCCATAAAAGGGAGCAGCTACCGCCATAACAGTCCCTTTAAGCATTATTGAGGAATAACATGCATTAACACTTGCAGTTTTCATTGTTTCCATTGGAAACACTGCCTTCTGCTTAATGTGTCCCAGTGAAGGTGGCATGCAATTTCGCTAGCCATCTCTTGCCAGACATGAAAACTATTTTGTTTTCCACCGTATTAGAGCAATTAGCACTGGGAAATCCTGGCTGTGCCAAAAGGTAATGCAGGCACAGAAAGGGGAGGCGATGGAAACTGCTCAGCCCTCATTGTTGGAGGCTCCCTGCAGCGGGCTAAATGACATCAGCCCACACAAACTGGAGCACTGACAATCTGGGTCATAGCAGAATAGCTTTCAGCTTATCTCGGAGGTCACATAAAGTTTAAAAAAATATATTGGATGTTTAAGGACTAACAAAATAAATTGTCAGGCAGAACAAGAAGCAGTGCTGTGCCCTTTGCAGTCCTTCAGCATTGCATGTAAGCTAGAGAGAGAGCACAATTGGTGATTTTCTGACTTTGTTTGCTTAAGATGCTGTTTTTTCAGTACATAAAGACAAGGGACATACAGTGTATGGGCACTGCTCTTTGTTCCAGCACCAGCTTTGCCGTTACACTAGCAGAAATAAAATTCTCCGATTTATGCTGGTGGCAAACCCTTGCTAACCAAGGCTGGCTTGAAAAGCAGCTTAGGAAGAATTTTAACATAATAGCATATGTAGCATATAGTAGGGAAATTCATGTAAAACCATCCTTTCCAGCTGCATTTCAAGGATGAACCAACCATGAGAGAAATGCTGCTACATTTTGATATGAAAGGTGTTTTGAGGACAGCTGCATGCCTTCAGAGCTGGCTGAATTGTACTTTCTGAGGTGGACCAGAGGGCTCTCAGCACACAGGTCACCCCTTCCTAGGCTGACAGGGATTAGCTCTGTATGGCAGGACTGCCCTTTCCACCACCACAGTCTCAGTGATTTGTATAGAGACGGGTCAGAAGTGGGGCTCTGCCCCTTTGGTCACCAAAAAACTAATGAAAATAGGAAAAAAAAAACATTCCAGAGCTATACCACAGTCATGAATTCCCCTTTTAGGAAGCATTCACAGACAGCTTCTGTCTTTTCTGTTTGTAATAAAAGAGACTACAGCAGAGGAAAGGTTCCTTGAGCCCTGGTTCAGTTTAGGTGCCAGAACATCAAGTGGCCACATCCATTTTCTTTGATAAAGGAGCTAAGTCTGTTTTGCCCAGAGAAATGATATAGAAGCAACCCTGGATACAACTTTTTAGAGTTACGTGATTCTTTCCCAGGAAGATCTCTAACGGTATCCTTCGCATGAGTTGCACCGAGGCCAGACCTCAATATCTCTATGGGAAAACCTCCTCCTAAAAGTCGGGACAAACACAGTGCCAGCAGCGAAGTTTGGAGGTGCAAGCCTCAAGTATACTGGGGCCAACAGCAAAGCTTGTGAGCACAGTGAAGGGAGAAGTATATTTATTAAAGGCCTTGGTCTCTCAGGGTTGTGGGGTTATCTTGGTTGTTTTTTAGCTATTCTGCAAATTTTTTTTAAGGGAGACAGCAATAACATGCATAGCATTCATTTAACATTTTTATACTCTTAAACTCAGGCTCAAAGTAAAGCAATTACTTACGTCTAAACTCGCTTGCAGAGCACAAACCAGTAAAATTGGAGGGTTCGATAACCGAAATCCATTAATTCCTTCACTTAGTTGTAATTCTGGAAAACGAAAAACTTATATTAGTGTTTTTGATTTCTTCCTTTTAACGGATCGGACCTTATCTTGAAGTCCACCCTCACGCAATAAAATATTTCACTAATGTGGCCTGTAGGAACCAGTCATTAAAAGGGAATAGTAATCTATTCACAGCTAATACTTTTAACTTCGAGAGAAGCCCAATTTTATCCGGCAGAAGACTTCATTAGCAGCTTCATGGGAACTAGAGAGCTGCAATTAATTTGTTTAAATGGTGTGTGTTAAAACCACCTTTACACTTGACTCTCTTTTAACACTGGCACAAACCAGAGAAATTCCAACTCAGCAGAGGCAGGCTCGTGCGGAGCCGCGGTGCTGCCCTGAGCGGGGGAATCATGTTCTTTAACTTTATTAAACTGACGAGACACGTGGGAGACTGCATATGCAGCTAAGTGTAGCTTCAGGCCACGCAGAGAAGTTGCATAGACTTTAGGCTGTGAAATTTCACAAAATCTATTTAATAAATCTATAAAGCCTCGCTGTAAGTTCTGTGTCAACGTTTATATTTCATGCTCCAACACCAGGGCAAGAGGATGCTGTGGAGGAAATGCTCTTCATGCACAGCAGACTGGTTAATTTTATAATGATCGTGGCCCAACTTCTCCCTTATAAACCACCCATGGAAATGAATAAGCATTGTTTTTCTTCTTCTCACAGTATTTCAAGATAATTTGTGTCTCCTGATGGCTTTCCATAGTGCCACTGTCTTACGGTTGGTCAGAAAAAAAATTGCAGACCGAGCCTATTAGAGAGGTGTTCTCCAGCCAAAGTCACATCAATAGAAAATTAAAAATATAGTAAAAACAAAACAACTGATCAAACCAAAAAGCTCTTTTCTCCTCCAGATCCCTCAGGGTACTTTTTCTGCCATACTTTAAAATGGAGCTGAACACTCTCACTGTTCTATTCTAGTCAGATTTGGAAAAGACTCCTGATTTCATGTTGGGACAATAAATACTGTTTCAGAGCAGGTTTCGTTTTACCTTATAACCCATCCTTTGCTTGTGTAAGGAATTTGGAGATGCTGAATCATCAGTGGCATTTCGTGACTTAAGTCAGGTTGCCTTGCCTTTATTTATACAATTTCTCATTAATTCCAGTGGAACTAATCCTAAAGTAAGATATTTCCCAAGTGAACGATAGCAGGTTCTCACTCCTCAGACACTTACATGTTTAATTCACCGAGATACTTTGAAAGTTTCATCCATATTCTATATCTGCATTTTGAAGATATTTCAGCAAAATATCTAGAAGCAGAGTCAGACCCATACACCCAGAAACCAAAGTTATTCCCATGTTTATTTTGCCAACTCCATTGCATGACATATTTGGGATGAGTTTGGCTTAATACATTTAATGTAAGCGAGGAAATACAAAGTTCTACCCTTTCTCCTCAAACTACTATAGAAGTGAAGCTGGTTATATATAAATACATCAAATAAGATAAAGTCGAAAGTGTAAAATACATACTGTTTTCCATGAGGAATCGTGTTTTGAAGTCATGACCCCACCAGCCAATTAACCTAAGATATCACAAAGAAAGTAAATTAATAATAATCTTGGTATAATATCTTTTAGTTTAGATTTGAAAGTTGAGAAATACATAAGTCAGATTAAGAAATATATACATTTAAAAAATATATTGTATTTCTAACAATGACTTAAACATGCAATAAATTCTATAAATAGCTAGCACTAAAAACTTAATATTACTACTTGGGAATTTCTCTTTAATGATAAAATGTACCACGTCTTTCAATTAGGTATTGATTTCTAACAATATCCATTTGGTCTGAATTCATTTCACCAAATGAAAAATAGAACAGGAATATTTCCATTGTTTTCTTCTAAGGCATTAAATTCAACCTTCCCCTTAAACTTCATTTAATGGATATTGGAAGCTAAAAGGCATTATAAAATCTGACTTAGTCACACCAAGAGAAGGAGTTAGTGATGGACAGCAGACAGACAACAGGATTGTGCTGGAATTGCCTTTTTCTTACTGTGAGACAGGAATGTGAATTCTGAAATTCTGAGTAAACTTTTCTTCTCCTGAACCGACTATTCAAAAAAAAATTCTTTAAATTAAAACCCAAACAAAACAAACAAAAAAAAATCAGTTACTTTGAAAATCATTTATCCAAGCTTGTACATCAAGATGACGCTACGTTATTAACTCCTAGCTGCTGAAAAATGTGTTCAGGGACATGGCTATAAACATCTTTCCAAAGCAGTTGGGTGCACAGGAAGGCACTGCAAATAAGGTCAATATTGCAGAATCAAGGAGTCTCATCCCATTTCCCTTGGGTTCTCTACTTCTTCACTCAGTACACAGCAATACTGGTGACTAATAATGTCAATAGTACCTGAAATTTCCCGGGTATTAATGTTATTACAATATTAGGAAGTCACCACCACAGACTCCTTCCTGATTTTCTAAGGTCTCCAGGACTGGACATATTGGGCACCACTTCTTCCAAGGTTTTGCTCACTTTTCTCTGTGCCAGGCAGCAGAGGTGTTAGGAGTGAAGCCTGGCAAGTGTTCAAAAATTTGTAATAATTAAAAAAAAATATTATCTATAAGTAAAACTCATGGTAAATCAGCCTTCTTGGAGGCAAACAAGGAAAGAGAAAGGCATTGCCCCTCTCTAAAGCAGGAGCACTTCTTTGCAGTATGCTTAAAAGAGCTTAGCTCTGCAGAATTAAGACCACATGTGAGTTAAAGACTTGTTATATGAATACTGCATAGTGTAAAATAAAGCACTTCATATTTCTGTATAACAACATAGGTTTTATGCTTATTTCTGTGATAGGTTCTGAGCTACATCCAAATGTAGTGTATACAGCAAAAGCATGGGTTTTTCTTTATTGCTGCGTGATGTTTTTATTATTATAAGACCCATGAAAATCAATAGTGCAATATACATTCATTTCAAATGAGATATTACATTGCCAGAATGAATATACCTCAAATAAAGTATAATGCATCTTCTGCCCGAGTGACTCAGTTACTGATGCTTTGAATCATAGAAGATATTCCAGCTATTTAATAAGAATGATATAATATATATAGAACATTTTACTATAAACCCCGAATATTGTGTGTTCCTACAACATGCTACTAATGCCAATGGCACACACATTCCACGAATTTCAAAAGTTTTAAACAGAAAAATAAAAATCTATGGGAATTACAAAGTTTGGACTATTACTACGTAGTAAGGAGAAAACAATACTGTGTTTTATTTGGACCACATCCTAAAGTCAAAGACAAAATAAACATCAACCAGAAATTATTCAGACAGAGCCTGATGAAAAGCCCTCTGGGTGCATTTTGAAAGCTCAAATCTTGCTAACTCTGAAGCTGGCTTAAAACCAGACCTCTGCTGCAGCACCACATTTGCAGCTTAGAAACTGAAATTTCAGAACTTTTGCAAAATGACAGAATGAAGGATTTTCTTCGAGAGTTTTAGCTGTCTTGCCCTTTCCTACCATAACTTTGACAATTTGGGGGTTTTTTGGGTTGCTTTCTTTTTTTCCTTCTTGGCTGTTCCAGAACTTCAGAGGTGTTGCTACAGGATGTGCACTTTGAGGCAGCTCTGGTCCTACACTCTCATTGATCTAATGGTCCATATGGATGTCATAGTATTTGACATTTAAGTTGACAGGCTTCAAAGCATGGAAAGTAACAAAATCTTTACAAATCAGTAATTTACTGTTTACAATTTTCCGTGAAAATTTTGAAATGAGGATTGCCACTGAGATGCCAAATTTCAACCTGCTATGATGGGAAATAGCTAAGGTGTTAAACCCCAAACATAAGGCTTTATAAATGCTCGCTAAAAATAATAGGCAATAAAACCACACATTGAGATACTGCAGTAAAATCTCTTATTAAAGAGTTGTCACTCTGCATGCAAAATGAGTACTTTGAAATGCAGTCACCATTTTGACTATTCCTGCTTCAAAAACAATGGCACCAAGATCTAAATTGATTTTGAATTCCAAACCATAATCTTTGCAAAATGCATAACGCAGAACGCGTATGGAAAGCCTTATATGATGTGCTTGTGTTTAAAACCACCTTAAACTTGTTAGCAACAGGACTCTAAAGTTATATCCTTTTCATTGCAGATAAAACCCTTTCTGTGGAGTGTGTTAAAAAAATCAGTGTCTGGAAAGAAAATGGTCTAATTTTGCAAATGTTCCACTATAAACTCTGAGAATAATGTTTTACTGGCCACTGCTCTTTGCACATAAATGTACCAAAACTGAACCCTTGTCTTGGTTTTACACAGCACTTATCAGAATGGTTATCCCAGCGATGGCTGGCATCCTCCTACCAGTCCCAGGTCCCCCCAACCTCCCGAGAGTGTTTGGCAGTGGTGCTCCTGGACCATCCCTATGGCTAACATCTCACCATCCAGAAGCAAACACTAACACGAAACCCACCACAACCATACTACTACCTGAAAGGAAGTTGTGGTGAGCTGGGGGTCGGCCTCTTCTCACAGATAACTAGTGACAGAACAAGAGGGAATGGTCACAAGTTGTGCCATGGGAGGTTTAGGTTGGAGATGAGGAGAAATTTCTTCTCAGAAAGGGTGGTCGGGCATTGGAACAGGTTGCCCAGGGAGGTGGTGGAGTCATCGTCCCTGAGGGTGTTTAAGGAAAGGTTGGATGTGGTACTTAGGGACATGCTTTAGTGGGTAATAGGTGATAGGGGGACAGTTGGACCAGATGATCCTGGAGTTCTCTTCCAACCTTAATGATTCTGTGATACCAAAAAGGAGAGTAAATTAGTGTCGAATCAGCTGTGGGTTTTTATGTGAGTTGTGCATGTTCTTACAATGTCAATTCTATAAGAAAATAACTTTTAAAATAGATAATGCATTTTTCTATTTCATTTCTCAAATAAAGGCTGTGTCTTCATGCTTTGGCAGCATTGAGACTTTCCCAGGGAATTCTGCAGCTTTCCAGTCTATACACCAAAGTAGTTTTTAAACATGCCACATAAAATTTAAAGCAAGCTGTTACTAGTTCAATTTCATTAAACAAGCAGGCATATAATGAAATATTGCTGAAAGGTCTTCAAATTCCTTATTTTTACCCCAAAATGTTCTCTTATTTTACAAATCCACGAACAAAGATTCGCTGGGTTGGAAAATTACTCCAGATAGGAACAGTATCCTCTCATTTAGTCATACTCTCTTTAAGCACGTTTACTCCAGGGAACAGGCCCTTCAATAAGTATTTTTATCTAGCTCATTTTCCTCCTTCATATCTGCCTGCGTTAAGCTGAAACACTGATTGTTCATAACTTGAGTCATCTCGTTTGTAGTTGCATTAATGATGCAAGAGCGCGGGATATAACGATCATGATGTATGTGCAGTGTAACATCAAAGGAGATCCAGTTAAAGAACACAGAAAGAATACAAAAAAATTCCTTTGACCTTTGCTTCGAAGTTACAGATGATCATGCTACTCATTTATAATTTACAGCCTGAAGCAACATGGGTCTCATTTCCCTTCGCAGGGGAAAGAAGAAAAAAAGAAACCCAAAACACTCTTGAGTAGTGGTACAGAAAACAGGGAAATACTATTAACGTGGCCCAGCTTTTACAGTGCAGGGCAATGTACTGGAGGTATTCTGTCATCATGTTGTGTGAGAAATCATTTTATGTCCATGAGAAAGCATGTTGAAAAGCTCCAACAGGAATGCAGTGTGAAATTAGTAATACTTTACATTACACTTGCCAGCTTCAGTGGGCATGGAAGTTTGTCTTCTCTCCTTAACCTAGAAAGCTCATATTCATTACTTGGATTATATCTATATTAGGAGCATATACCAGCAAAACATGCTATGTTTATGAAACCATGGTTTAAGTTAAATCATAAACAGGCAGTTCTGGGGCAAACTGCATCCGCTAAGCGGCTGATGTGGCTGGTGGGTGGGAGCGAAGCTCTTCATTCACACGTCGCTTTATTTTTGCAAAAACTTCTGGGTTTTGGCAAAGATTATTTTGTGTTTTCATGCTGCTGTTCTATCTATGAGTAAGAATCAGCACGGAGGAGTTAACGAGACGTCTCCCTGCTCCCAAAGTTTATTACAGAGAACTGAGGCAGATATTGTGCTATGGCTGCAAAGGCAACCTCATACAGGAAAGGAATGAAATGGCCAATAATAATCATTAAGTTCAGTTTCCTGCAGCCTAACACGTCCATGACACAATTGGTTGGTTGAAGAGCACATCCATTCCCTGTGCTTATTCCTCACGACACCCTTAAGACCTATAACAGACAACCAAGAGGCACAGTACAGTGTGACACAGGTAGAGAATAGAGGTTAACTGTGTCTCCAATATCACTCCATTAGCAGGAAATGGAGACAATAAACTACCCATGAGGTCTGAGGAATTAGACTACGAAAAGAGTACAGAAATTCTGGAGTCTGGAGCCAGCTGTAGCTAGGAACAAACTAGATCTGACCTAAGGCACAAAGATTTGACCATATTTGATCACCCTCAGGAGAGTCGTTCTCTGCCTCGGAGAACGTGGTGGTACCCGCCCAATGGTGCCATATCCAGAGTCCAGCCCTGCCCCGTTTTCATGCTTCAAAAGGCAAGTTAAAAAAGATAAGTAGTAATAATGGTAAACCCAGCTCCCAAAGACCAGAAGTATTCCTTAACGTGCCTTATGTTCATCTATGAGTCTCCAGCTCAACTGAAAGTTTAGTTCAAAACCTTGAAGTACATGCCTCAGAATCACAAGGGTTGGAAGGGACCTCGAGAGATCATCTAGTCCAACCCCCTCTGCCAAGGCAGGGCCACCTAGAGCACACTCAGGAGTGTGTCCAGTGGAGTTTTGAATGTCTCCAGAGAAGGAGACTCCACAATCTCTCTGGGCAGCCTGTTCCAGTGCTCTGTCACCCTCACAGTGAAAAAGTTTTTCCTCATGTTAACCCAGAACCTCCTATGCTCCAGCTTGAACTTGTTGCCCCTTGTCCTATCGCTTAGTGAGACCGAGAAGAGCCTGGCTCCATCTTCCCAACACTCACCCTTAACATATTTATAAACATTGATGAGGTCACCCCTCAGTCTCCTCTTCTCCAAGCTAAAGAGACCCAGCTCCTTCAGCCTTTCCTCATAAGGGAGATGTTCCACTCCCTTAATCATCTTAGTGGCTCTGCGCTGGACTCTCTCTAGCAGTTCCCTATCCTTCTTAAGCTGAGGGGCCCAGAACTGGACGCAATACTCCAGATGCGGCCTCACCAATGCAGAATAGAGGGGGAGGAGGACCTCCCTCGACCTACTGACCACAGCCCTTCTAATGCACCCCAGGATGCCATTGGCCTTCCTGGCCACCAGGGCACATTGCTGGCTCATGGTCATCCCCCCGTCCACCAGGACCCCCAGGTCCCTTTCCCCTACACTGCTCTCCAGCAGGTCAGTCCCCAACCTGTACTGGCACATGGGATTCTTCTTTCCCAGGTGCAAGACCCTACACTTGTCCTTATTGAATCTCATCAGGTTCCTCCCCGCCCAGCTCTCCAGTCTATCTAGGTCCCGCTGAATGGCAGCACAACCTTCCGGTGTGTCAGCCACTCCTCCCAGTTTAGTGTCATCAGCAAACTTGCTGAGGGTACACTCCGTTCCCTCATCAAGGTCGCTGATGAAGATATTGAATAGTACCGGACCCAGCACCGACCCCTGAGGGACTCCACTAGTCACAGGCCTCCAACTAGATTCGGCCCCATTTACCACAACCCTCTGACATCTGCCCTCCAGCCAGTGCTCAATCCACCTCAGTACCTGATCATCCAGACCACACCTCCTCAGCTTGCCCACAAGGATGCCGTGGGAGATGGTGTCAAATGCCTTGCTGAGGTCAAGATAGACCACATCTACTGCCCTTCCATCATCCATCCAACTGGTTACATCCTCAAACCATGGTAACCATCCTGGTTACAGCCTCCAGTGTCCTGGGCTCCACATAGCACAATATAGATAGAAAAAGCAGCCAGAGATGTCTCCTAATGCAGCTGCACTCTGAGAAAAACCAATCTCAGCAGGCAAACTTACACATGGTTGTGTCACTTCCTCAAAACCACCTGACTGTCACCCAGATTTACCAACAGCTCTCCACAACCTCAGCACAGAAAAGATCCCCAGGCTCAACAGCAGGGGCACAGAGTTTGCATTCTACTTGCATTAATTTGATTTCAGCTTTCTAACAGCAATTTTTTTTCTATGTTTCAATTTCATTTTTATTGCATTAATTTTATTGCAAGCACATGAGAATGATTGTGCATTCTTTGGATTCAAAGCCAACTTCAAAATAAATAGCAAGAATAACTACATGTACACGTGTACCCTCAAAGCAGGGGGAAAATAAAACAAAAAAAACCAAAACTGTTCGTTGCTTTACAGAGCAAACTTTGGGCTCACTGGCTAGAGCTTGAGAAGGAGTTTCAATTTTCCTTGCTATCATGGACTTGTCTGATCATGGATGAGATATTTAGCCTTTCCGTGCCTCAAGCCCTTATCTCTAGAAATGCTGCTCAGTACTGCCCTAGCTCTCTGGTGAGTGGTGAGAATATATTTGTTAAAATGTGTTCATATATTTAGTAGTGAGAAACATGTAAGAATGGAGAAAAATATTTCCTTGGAGTATCTTACACCAGATTTTTTGAAATACAGGTAGGGAACAGGGATTTGGAGGTAACAGATGATGGCACTGTTTTCTTTTTTCCCTTCTCTCAGCCTTTCTCCAAATCATCCTGTCAGGCTCGACAATGGTTTCCAGTGTCAAGCTTCTGTTGAATCCAGAATTTAATATTTTTCTTGATCCATGTCACCTAACTGGCACTTACATCAAGAAAAAAAAAATAAAAATCAATATTTCTGTTCCTTAATTCCATACAATGTTTTACAATCTTGCTGAAAACTGAAGCCCAAGTGGATGGACAACGTTATTCCTCTGCAACTCCATCCTTTCCGTACTGGGCACCACAGCAAGGTCCTGCTCTGACCCAGGGCTCCCCTGCTGACAGCTTGCTGGAAGGGACAAAAAGATTTCGAACACTATTTTCATGTGGTGATGAGGGGTCTGTTCAAACAAAACACAGAGTAATTGAAAAGTGACTCCCACTTTCATCACCAAAATGCAGAATTCACAGATTTCAACCCTCCTGTGTAGGTGACACTCTTCATGCACTGTGAAGCTGTCAGCTATGGAGTCTACGTCACAGTACACAGCCCATATATATATATATATATGGTCTATGATTTGCATAGGGGATTAAGGGAGTTAGCAGCTAGCTCCTGTTAGACTCTAGCAATATTTGGAAACCTAACTCTCACTTCTCCTTCAGAAAACCTTGCTAACATTGCCAGAAGCTATATTTAAAGTATTTTTTTCCCTCCCTTATATCCATTTAGATATCCTTTATTCCAAAAGGTAAGATTGGACTTCTTTCATTATTCTCTTCCATGCAATGTCTGTTGTTAATTTTAAGTGGGATCTGTTGTTAGAATTTGAAAAGCTTTTGAAGCCCAGGTAATTATTAACCTCGGACTTTGGTAGTTTTGGACTTGCACCCACTCTGATGTTTTCCTTATCTTTTTCAGCTCGTTCCAAATGTTTCCTAATTATTAAGCATATGTGACTTGTGAGTAATGCCATACATTATTAATGGACCAGTCTCTTAGAACTCAGTGGAAATATCAAAACTCCTTATGAAAAGTTGCTACAGTGAAAGTAGTAACTTTTCATATTTAATATCAATGAAGCTTTACTTGGTCAAAAGACCAAAGTAATATGATTGTATTAGAGGCTAATAGCATGACATTTTTCTTCTGTTAAGTAGCTTGCATTTTCAGTATCATCTAAAGGGAGACAATTTTTCTCCTCTATTTTGAGACTTGTCTTGGTTAAGAAATAGCTAAATTCACTTTCTGCCTAGCAGCAAATTTTAATAGCAGAGACCAAAAGCCTGAAGAACAATTTCATAATCTAAATTATGACACTTACTTAACTATGCAACTGCAATGGGTGAAATTAAGAGTAATCATCCTTTTTCCGAAAGGACCTGGGCAGCTCTTGGGTCCCTGAGCTTTGCTGTTCTCCGAGGTGGGGAATTTAATGCAACTGTTGCCACAGTTAGAGAGACTCTTGGGTGAAAAACCTAGGCCATTTGGTCAATCAAGTGCAAGGTGATTTACAGCCGATAGGTATTTGAAGACGGAGGGTACACACCGCCTTCTTGAATTGATTTTTTCCTTGTTAGTCTTTTAGACTCAACACAAGTGGGAATATACCAATTTCAACATGTCCCTCCATATTACCCCTCCAGGTCAAAACAAAAGGAGATTGAGATCACTTTTGTAGCAGAAAACAAGTTGGTGTGATCGGGGCATGAGAAAGAGAAATGGCTGCAATGCTGCGAATCCAATCAGGGCCCCTTGGAGTCGCACAGAGCTCTCTGCCAACGCTCTAAGGCGCTTGCGATGAGGGATGATAATTTCATTCGCCATGATCAGGCAAAAGAAAGGTGTGATCAAGCAGCAGACAAAATTGGAGCCTAAATTAAATCCCAGGAAAAGACTTCACAAAAAAACAACCCCTCTAAGGCTAATGAAGTTGAATTAAAAACTGTTAAATCAGCTTACGAACAACTATTATCACAAAGTACTCGTATATCACCTCCACTAGCCAAATATCAGATATATGAAAAGGAGGAATACAGCCAACAGTATGTTAGCACATTTAGTGAAGGGAAATCAAATATTCTGCCTAACACCAGAAATTAAAAATCAATCAGAGAGCCAATTTACTCATAGAGATATTAATAAAGTTCTCAGTGATTTTTATAAAGTATTGAATAGTTCCCAATTATATTATGGTGATAAAAAAGCATATTACGTTCTTTAAGAATTCAGTAATTTTTTCCAGGCTGTTTCAAATAGATTAAATTAAACAAGAAGCAAAAGCAACAATCCCTCCTAGAGGTACTTTTAACTGGGAATTCTGACTTAAAGGAGACTTGGATGGTTTTTGATTACTATGAGGCATTTACTGAACTATACAGTCTCCTCAATCCCTTGAATGAATCTTTAAGGGGATGATATCTAGACAGATTTCTAAATAATGTATCTGACTGAACTATAACATTAAATTTTTAAGATCTGTGAAGTTGTGCTTCTTCAGGTCTTTGTTGTGATTACTGTATTCAAAAACAATATTAATGCAAATACTTTATCATACTAGAGGTCTTATTAGTTAAAATGTAAGAGTTATCACCTCTGCTCTTTGCCTGAAACAAGAGGCAATCCAGATTAGATGAGATTTTTTTCAATTTTTTTTTTTTTTTTAAATGTCAGTGGCTGGAACTTATTGAATTCAAAGTTTTAACTGTCAGCAGAGTTGCACAAAATCCAGTAGCTCTGTTACAAAACATTTACTGACACTAAGTGATACTCAAGAAGAAAAGAACTCAAACAGAGTATACTAAGCTGAAGTTTAAGACATGTAATCGTTAAGGGAGAACAGAGACTGGCATCGTTAGGGGAGAACAGAAACGGGCATCTTTAGAGCTATTTTAAAGAGTCCCTCCTCAAAAAACCGAAGTTTCATCCATCACTAGAGAACATGAGAGAAATGTGACTTAGGGCTGTAGTTGCCCTAATTTTCAGTAGCACATAAACCGCCAGGATTTTTTGGTTTATTTTAGGCCCTAGAACACATTTGACACGAGGTCCAACAGTGACATCAGGAACCCCCAAGCTCTTCTCAAAGCAGAAATTTACAATAGGTTGCTAGAGAGTCAAGTTAGAAAACTGTCAATGAAAACAGAAGGATGCTGAAAAACTAGTTTAGGAAATTATTAGATTTCTGCACAATAAACTGTACACAGTTAAAGAAATTAATAAATAATTCTTCACTTCGTTGACCTGTTTCTCATGCCATGGGACAGAAAGAATGTGCAAGTTGCCCAAAACAGTTGCGCTGATGTGATTAGGTTCCTGATTTGATGCCATGCCGACTGAGAAACTAGAAGGAAGGGGAAGAGACTGATACAGTGTCTTTCCCAGCATTTCACTGGCAACTGCTCTGCAGACACTTGAGCGAGCACAATATTGCTGTAGCTGCCCTGTAGTTTCCACATGATACAAGGCAGCAAGAGTCAACTGCCAATAAGCACTGCCAAGGACTCCAACACCAAATGAAGAGCAGTGACTGACAGTAGAATTTTCTGTCGGCAACAAACAGCTCCGAAAGTAAATATTTCACAAGTGGAAAGTGAGAAGGATGGCTTAAAGCAAGCAGGTAAGAGGAAACAATGATGATCTCTAAGAAGCTCCTGACTCAAAGATGGGTGGAGATGAGCAAGAAGTAAAGGACAAGAGGCTGTGGACTTGCTTTGCTGGACTTACCAAGAAATGATCTAGTTTGCCTACAGTAATGGTGAAGATAAAATAGGTATGACTAAGGGAGCCCAATGGAAAAGAAATATGAAGGTGTATGTCCTGATAAGACCATCTTCTGCTGGTTGTGTGCTGGAGATATGAAGGTTCAACCAGGAGAAAGAGAGGGCATGATGTCCAGAAACCCCATGAACAAGTGGAAACAAACAAGCACAAGTAGTAAACCAAGAAAGAAGAACCCCACCACCCTCCCCGCAATCCCTGCAGCGCGCACATACAGAATATTAACTCTGCAAGAAATAAAGAGGCTGAATTATTTCCTTAACCTGGACAATGACATTCCAGTTATCTTTAAAAATGCTTATGGTTTGAATCAGGTGCTGTCTGTAATGTGAATCATGATATGAGCTGTGTGCGTGATCCCAGAGCTGTGGCTCAAGCCAGAGAGGTATTCAGCAAGGACATGGACATGAATAGCTCTGGGACTCATGCAGTGCAGGAGACCCCACCTGAATCAGTAACTGACAATTACAGGAATATACTCCAGGGGACATAAATGGGGGAAAAAAGATAACTATATTAATGGTGCAAAAGCATGACGACTATTGCTGGTACTTTCAGCTTAGAGCAATTTCGAGGCACACCATGATCTCAAAGTACATTCAGCAAGAATTAGAAACAATTCCCCACTGTGGGCTAATGAACTAATACAGAAGCATAAGCAAATCTCATTTTTAAAGGATGGGCTAGACTACAGCTTTAAATGATAATCTTAGGAGGAAAGCTTCATAGAAAGTACCAAAAGTGAGAATATGAAGTAGAAAGAGTGAAAAATTATCAACTACTGAGTCAACATCTAGTAGCAAATCCCAAATGCAAAACTGCATTAGTTCCAGCACATTTCTGCACAGAGGTAAGAGAAGTCTTAGTGGAAAGAGCAGAAGATTTGCTTGATGCTTTTTGTTGAAAATAAACTTTTTCCTCGTTCTTTGAGGTGGATATAGGAATGTACAAACCGAGATAGGCGTAAGAGTGGAGATAACTAATGTCTGTCTTTGTGACTTATTAAAAAAGGGAGGCAAAGGAGGTTTTCCTTCCATTTTGTTAGAGGTGCGTGACACCGTCTTGAGCGTTGCATCTCTGGAAGTTCCTTCAGCAGGAAGGAAACTCACTCACTGCCTTCTCTCACTGCGAAAAAACAAGACAACTGAAAAGTACTAGCAAAACTACCTGTCTCAAAGTGAAGAACTGAGGGACAAAGAGCAGGCAGCTAACAACACACACCCTTTGAAGTGGGGGAAAAAAATAAATCACAGCAACCATACAGACTCAGAGGAGAGCCCCAGGATCTCTTCCTTGCTAGTTAACGGGGATGCAAGAGTTGCCCCAGGCTACATTCACCTTTCCATCAGGCTAAACCTGTTGGATTCCTTTCATGTGTTTAAGCAGTTGTGTCTTACACCATCTGATGAGAAAAGTGAGAGGCAGCAGATGGGAAACCACATCCACAAGGAACGCGGCCACCTCCCTCTCATTTCCAAGGCTCAGAGTGGAAAAGGGCCACGGCAGAGCAGAGTAAGCAGTGTGTGTCCCATCAGTGTGGTCTAAAAGGAGATAGGCATGAGAAATTTGAATCTGCTCAGATCTGACATGCAAACCCACTAGCTTAGCAAGTGATTGCTGAAGAATGAATACAATTAAAGACAGATTAAAAGAATTTGACCAGCCTCAGCCTTAAAATGCAGGTGATTTTTAAAAAGGTTGTGACAAGCATCATGCTTTAAATGACATTTATTCATGTTTTTTGTGAAGTTTTGAACAAAAGAAAGAGCAAGTTGTAGGGCAAAGATTTGAACATACAAAAATCTGAAAATGTGCTACCAAGATATCTGCAGATGTGTGCAGCCAAACACACCTATGCTATAAATACTATTTTGGAGAAGATACGACTCATAAAAGCAAAGTGCTTTTGCTTACTTGTTTATTTCAACCTATCCCAGCATTTTGATGCCTTGATAACAGGCATGAAGAGCACGAATCAGTCCAGCACTGTGCCTTTCTATACTTTATACTTTCACTGCTTTATACGTTTGAGAAATTTTACAGAAAACATGCCTCGGATTTTCCGCACGCTCCATTACAAGGTTTGAGTTTTCAAAGCTAAGAGTGTCTAAGTAGCGTGTGAGTAAACATAGGCAATGAAAACAGCACACTACTTTCACACTCACTCCAACTATTCTATAAGTGACACAGTCTTGATATACAACACATTTACTCATACATAGTCCCATGAGTTTACAAGGAGGCATAGCACTCCTCTCCCAATCACCTTAAAATCTAACCAGGGGAACGATGACAAAACATAGGGGAAGACCTTCAGAGAGGAAAGAATAAAAAGATTATTTATAATGAGAAAAGAAGCAAGACTGCTTGAAGATACAGCTTAATTACAAGGGAGGATTTGAAGGAAGATAGAGAGAAAATGCTTGACAGAGAACAAGGAGATGGTCATGGGAGCCACATAAAAGGACATACAGAGCTGAAGAAATGAGAATGAGAATAGATGATGTGAATGCACATTAACCTTTCTCTTTTTTTTTCTCCCAGAGATTCAATCCAAAGTTAAAAAATGCTCTTGGATATTTGCCATTCAGTTGGTGAATCCGAGAATACACCCCTGCAGACCCATCATGGGTCTAGATTGGCCTAATAAATCACTTGTCCCAAGACAATGCAATTAAGCCTAATTAGCCGATGCCTTTATTCCTAAACAGTCTCTTCCCAAGGGAGGTTTTAACTTTTGGTTTCTAAATTAGCTCAAGGAGCTAAATTGTTCTCATCTCCTTGGCAAAGAAACAGTTCATTTCTACCTTAATAGAGGATACTTTACACACTCAGGGGACACATGTTGCACTCCAATAGTTAACCCACACATTAGTCCACTAGGACCAGGGACAAGCCCTTCTGCAGACAGCATCGCGTACACTTCCCTCTGCGACCTCGGACTTTCCCCCTTGCTGCATTCAACTCAGCCCCCTGGAAGTCTCTACGTTACTTCTCCAGATCTTCCCCTTGGCCGGGCCAGGGCACTCTGTTCTGCTAAAACTTTCAGTAGTGCTGAGACACACAGAGCTGATCAGCTCCAGGGGCCAGTGAGAACTGGACCATCTTAGTCTATTATTCCTATAAGCATTTTAAAACCAGAACAGCTTTAGTTCTTTCCGATACAGTAGACCTAAAACAACCTTTCCAATCCTTTTATGACTGTCCTTTGCTCCCAACTCACAGTGCTTCAAAGCTACATTATTTTCAGCAGTTTCATGGAAGCTTCAGCTACTTAGTTTTAGGATTATGTGGCTCTAATTCAAAAAGGAATACTGTGGTATCTCCTCAAAGATCAATCAAGAAAATAACCAAACAAAAACTCAGCTGGAACTACCAACCCGGGAAGGGGTTGAGCAACCTCTTGCAAGACAAAGTTACTGGGCAGAGGTCTGCACTGGAGCAGGGTGGGGACCCAGACCACCTGGGGGAAATGGGATGGGGAGAGGTACGGAGCTGGAATAGCATATTTTTGTTTATCTCACACCAGTGTAAAAGTTCACGTACCAAAAGGCTCTGCAGGTCTCTGTAAAAAAGAAGTAGGAAGAACCCATTTGTGCACTCACATTTTCACTGGCATTAAGGAGCCAAAAAGGAAAGTGATCTAAGAGAAAGTGTTGGTATCTCACCTCTGTCTTTAAAGACATTGGCTAAAGATACCTTGTGTCTTTCAAAGCTGGTATAAAATAGTTACCTTTCTGTTTCTTGTTCTTTGACTTTTTTTTTAAAACTTGTAGTGAAAGCCGACATGCTCCCTGGACATCAGCTGCTTCCTGCACACACAGCATTCCTTTACATCACACAAACTTTTTATTTTTAAACGCTACCTGCTGCTAGTCTGTGCTAAAGTTAAGTCTTGATAAATCCTTTCATTTTAAACACTAGACTGTGTACAATTTTCATTTAATCCTCTGCCAACACTTATCTATTCTTCTCCTGGCCGCTTTACATACATTTATTCCCCTTTCATCTTTTTAAATTGTGCCTTTTTCTTACAGGGATTTGACCAGGACTTTTTTTCTTCCCCTATCTTGGGACTCGGTGAGTTTGTCCCCTCCTGTCCCTTATTCCAGCTGACAGCAGAGCTGAACTCACTGCAAATTCACAGCTGCAGATACTCTGCTGTGAACATCTGACTTCTGTACCTTCTATCCCAGGCGCTCACAAACATTCACATTTCATTGTTGCTAACTTGTTTCAGAGATTTTAGGTATTCTTCTTTTTATAAATGGAGAAATTGAGAAACAGTGGAAGAAAAAAAAAGAAAAGAAAAAGAAATGAAACTTTTCTGGAGTTCAAAAAGCTAGTAAAGCAAAATTTCAGTATTAGTAGGTCACCTTAGTTCTCTGTCTTGGAAACCTTTCCATGATATGACCGCATTTATGTGGCAACTTGGTGGCACAGGATCAGTCTGTGCTAACAGTGTCAGTCGTGTTTCATAGCTCTGCTCTGTCCAGGTCTTTTTTTATTTGAAACCTTCCCTTAGAGAAATCACATAGCATAATTAGCCAAGAATATATTGCTTTGTGATATATGGAGCAGGTATTAAAAAAAGCTATTTGAGTATTACAAGAGACTTCAAAGGAGGTGAGATCATGAGAGAATAGGGATATATTGGACCCGTATATGTCAGATTGATTCAGTTTTACTGCCCTAGGAAAAAAATACAGCAAAGGACTACCCAGCATACTCAGGTATAGGTGTTAATTAGGATGGTTACAATGTGTAACTTTTAAACCCACGGCCCTTGCAGTGAATTAGAGCACTATGCCCAGCTAAGCCAGGGAGTGCAGGACCGTGATTGCAGTGACACAAAACAAGAAGAGGACATACAAGTCCGTGTTGTCCATAGCCTCCATCTGTCAGCCATCAAGCCCAAGGATCAAACCTTGCCCTTAGGCATAAATTCTTTACCATCTTCTAACAGTGTCATGGGAAGCTTGCATATCCATAAAGGAGTGGGATTGGTGCTGTTCTTTGCCTGCTGGGGTGTGACATGGTACTATTGAATAACACCAGCTTTGGGTTGCGTAGGTCTGCAGTTAGGCTGCCACAGCCTTGGTCTGCAGAGTCAAAGCAGAAAGCAATTTTGGCATGGCCCTAGCTGCCGGTGGTAAGGCTATTAAATAAATTAATAACACTTTCCTGTGTTGCATTTTAAAAGAAAGCAGCAGGAAATAAGTGTCTTGTTGTCTGGGGAACAGGCGCTTATGGGGAGCAGCTGGAGGGAACCCAGTTTCTAAAACTAGACATACCCACAGTGACAGCACCTATTTGCTTACAATGCTCTTATTAGCAAGATCCTGGGCATGGACAAAAACACACTCGTGAAGTTAAAACAAAATACCTAAAGACCACATGTGATGGGCAGTAGTTAGACTTTGGGGTTTGAAATTAAAATTTTGGATTTTTTAATTTTCAATAAGTACATAATTCCTTTTTGCCCCAGCCCCCATCAGTAACAGGCAAAGGCACTCAGGAAATATTCTGTGTCTCCCTCTCTGAATTATAGACAGAACACACATTTTTATATTAAAATACAGTAAATTATTTTGATATAAAAATAAGTGTTTAGTCAATAGCTTGCAGAAAATGTGAAGGACGAGACAAATTAAAGAAATTTATATAGCTGGGTCAAGTGACTTGCCTAATATCAGCCATGAGTTAAAAACAATATTTCAGACAATTTAAATGACAAAAGGATATCAGTTAGATTGGAATTTAATTACCCTCTTATGTGTGCGCTGAGATGCAAAGAAACAGAAGTGTTTGGTGCTTCAGTTTTTGAAGGAAGTTGTCTGGCCGCTGGGTGTCATCCTTGATTCAGATGACAGCCAAAGGCTTCCTAGATACAACATAAAACCTGCAACTTCCTGAGCAGTTAAATTCCACTCTATTTGATTGTACAACATACAGCAAATTGCTCTGCATTTAAATCAGCTATAAAATGGAATAGTTTGACATAGACAAATTCTCCTTTGTCTCACTGCCTTATTTGGAGACCTGAAATGGCTGGTTGATGTGGAAAAAGAAAGAAAAGTAATGCAACCAGGGCATATTAACTACAAACAATCCGATGAGTGATTATCAAATCTCAGGACATACGAAATAACTATGATTAAATAATGCAAAGAGTCTATGCAGGAAGTTTGGAATTAGGTCCTTAATTGGGCCCCAGGTTAAAAAATAATTTATTTTATATAGGCAATTTTATTTAAGATATCTAGTATCCAGATTCAGTACATAAGTTAATGACTATGCATGAAGAAGCTGTTTCAGGAAAAACTAATTTGAGGTTCTTAGCTACAATAGCCTGACAGAAGTCTCAAAGTTTCATCAAGAGGAAAAAAAAGACTCAAAGTCCCTGAGATTTCATTCATTCCTCCTATTGCTGTTCTGTGAATTCTAGCCTGCCCACATTTTTTCAATGTTCAGCATTCTATGATTCTATCTTCCCAACCAGGGTGCAGAAGTTTGGCCATAAGAACAATGGCTGTACCTGGCTAGTGGGGAAGGAGGAGGAAAAAAAACACAAAAACCAAAACCAAACCACTTTTGCAGAAGAAATATCCAGATATATGGAATATTTTTCCGGTTGTCACACGTGAGGATCGAATCAGTTCACAACAGGTCATATGTCATCCTAATGAGCTTTCTTGTATGGGTGGCTGAGAAGAACTTATCAGTGTTATTTTGTTATCTCCTGGGAGTCTAGACAGTCTGAAACCAGCACACAGTGCAGCGAAGCTGCTTATTATAATATTATTTCTCTCTGAAACCTGATTTAGTTTGCCTTCTTCAAGCTAAAATAAAAGTAAGTGCCAGCAATTTCTCCGAGCATTATAGCCAGAAAGAAATGTTTACATTTGTCAGTGCATTAAAAGTACTAATCCTACTGTTCTTAATATACATACACAGAGTACAGTTGTATAACATTTTAAATAACAGGTATTTTTTTTTAATGCAGCTAACCTCAGTTGATAGCACAGCTTTTCATGGATTATACAGTCTTGGAGAACACAGACCTCCGTGTAATGCTTTCTAGCCTTACCAGTGGATATAATTTTAATGAAAACATGCCGGTATTAAAGAGCTATTACTCACAGAGTTGATATTGTCTTTGATTTTGTTCACCAAAGACTTCAATGATTTAAAAAATAAATAAATCCATTTTTAAAGAAAGTTGTTAAATATTCTCTTTATATTAAACAGTCTCATAGGAATGATTTATGTTACTTGTTTTTAATAATATAAGCATTCTTTTTTATGATTATATTCAGTTTAAAATGAATAGCAGACTTCAAGGAGGTAATGCATTTAAGATACGAGGATGTACATTAACAATTCCAAAATTTACTAAAATTAACATAAATCAACCCATCTGAGGTAACAAAGTCATATAACCAAATTATCTAAACTTGTGTTGCCCTTTTGATTGATGCAATAAGTCAGTAAGAAATATTGGCTCAATGAGGGTTTTTTTGAAGCGTGGAATTCCTTCTGTATCTGTACATGCACACATACATACTGAGATACACACATCCATGGTCTATGACCAGGAATCTATATACTTTCTCACTTTCAGATCACAACTGAAAGGGAAAATATTTCCCCCTTTAAACTTCACAGCACCTTTTATTTGGGTATAGAAACATACTTACGCTGGCTTAATACTCTGAGAATGCTTCTCATGGATGTAAGCACCAGCGAGGCCTCCTGCTCCAGAATTTAAATACTGTGCAAAGAATAAATCAACACATACACATCGTGCTCGTTATCCGTAAATTATACCTTTCCTTCCTTCACACCCCTCTACAAGACAGTCAAATTTTAACATTTCTAGTGGTTTCTAACTGGAGATCTTAGCATTTGTCTCAAAGTGGTGATGTGGGTACAAGCAGATATAGTTTTTCATAGAATCATAGAATATCCCAAGTTGGAAGGAATCCATAAGGATCATCAAGTCAAACTCGTGGCTCCACACAGGACCAGCACAATCAGAGTAGATGACTGAGAGCGTTTTCCAGGTGCTGTTTGAACTCAGTCAAGCTCGGTGCTGTGACCACTACCCTGGGGAGTCTGTTCCAGTGCCCGACCACCCTCTGTGTGAAGAACCTTTTCCTGATATCTAACCTAACCCTCCCCTGATGCAGCTTCATGCCATTCTCATGGGTTCTGTTGATGGTCGCCAGAGGGAGGAGATCA